>CM074720.1:514753575-515161075 GCA_037306005.1 Rhinophrynus dorsalis | reverse complement strand
ATAAAGTTGAGCGTATCAAGCTTTGCTTATAGCATTTGACTTTTGAAGTATAGCATTTGGCGTATAGCTTACAGATTATAGCGCATAGTATTTGGCGTATTGCATTTTGTGTTTGCCATTTTGTGTATAGCGTTTGGTATATGGCATGTACCGTACTGCGTATATAGTTGTGTGTTGTACATATAGCTTTCGGAGTACAGTATAGTGTTATGCGTATTACGTGTAGCATTTTGCGTATAGCGCTGTATGTAGAGCATTTTTCGTATAGTGTTGTGCTGATTGTGTTGTGCATATAGCATTTTGAGTGCATTGTGTGTGTGTTGTGTGTGTGTGTGTATATATATGTATATATATCTATATACATACTGTGTATGTGTTGTGTGTGTATATGTTGTGTGTGTGTTTTGTGTGTGTCATGTGTGTGTATGTATGCATGTGTGTTCATTGTAGCCCCCGCATCTCCTTGCAGCAAAATCACGTCCCCATGGTTGGACCAATAGCACTGGCAGTATAGAGGATATTTGAATAACTCCTCCTTACTGTCATCCCTGGGTGTGTTTACTGGAAACACAGAAGTCTAATTATATATATATATATATATATATATATATATATATATATATATGTCCCCAAATATGCGAGTGTGTGATTTGCCCTCATATGTATGTGTGTGTTTATGTGTGTTTATGTGTATGTATATGGTACCCTGAAGTGTGTTTATGTGCGGGGGTATGATTTGTTTGTATGAAGTACCCTGATGTGTATGTGTTTTTGTATATGAGGTGCCCTGATATGTGTGTTTGCATGCATGTATGATGTACAAATGAGGTGCCTTATCTGTGTGTGTGTTTGCATATTAAGTCTCCTGGTTTGTATGTGCATCTGCATACGAGCTACCCAGATGTGTGTGTGTGCATATGAGTTGCCTTTATATGTGTATGTGTTTGTGTGTATATGAGGTGACTTGGGGTGTCAGCTTCCCTCTTCCTCAATCTCCTTTATATTGTTCCTCCTGTTTGATGCTCCATATCCCCCTCAATTTCTTCCTTCTTCCCTCTACTTCATCCTTGCAGTCTCCTGTCTTTCGCACCTTATCCTTCCTTCTTCTTCATCTTTCCATTCTCCCATCTTTCACCTTCCATCATTCCATCTACTTCCCCTATATCCTCCTGTCTTTCACCTTCCATCTTTCCATCTTCTCCCCTCTATATTTCATCTTCTATCTTTCCATCTTCTTCCCCATATATTCTCCCATCTTTCTCTCTTCCATCCACTCCCCCCTGTAGTCTCCCATCTTTTACCCTCCATCCTTACATCTACTACCTCCTCCATTCCTCCATCTTCTTTCGGTCTTTCAATCATCTTCCTTTTCCATCCTCTTCCTCCATCTTCCCTCTCTTTCCCATCTTTTTCCTCCCTTCCTTCCGCTATCTTCCTTCTTTACTCTTGCCTACTTCCTTTATTCCTCCCTTCCTCCCATCACCGTCTAGCATTCCTTCCCACAGTCACATTCCTTCCTTCCTTCATCAGCTCATCTTCCACCTCTATCTATTAACCTTCTTATTCTATCCTTCCATTTTCTTTCTGACTCTTTTTCTCCATCTTCTTCCTCCTTCCGGTACACCATCATGTTCCTCTTTCAGTCTCTCAAGATTTTTCATTCTTCCCACCCTCCAGCTTCTTTCTCTCTATCCTCATCTTCTTCCACCTTCCAACTTCTTCTTCTCTCCATCCATCTATACATCTTATCCCTCCCTTCCAATCTTCCTCTATCGACTTCCTCTCTCTCCAGGTTCTTTCTTCCTTCTACCATCTTCCATGCCTCTCTGAAGGTACATGTTTTAAAATGGGGTCCTGATGAATTATTATTGTTGTTATTAGAATGTGCATAGGATGTAAAGGTTGTGGGATGGGTATAATTACAGTGAAGGGACATTGGGGCTCCCCTAAACAGAGTTTGCAGGGGGGCACAGCTTTTTTTGTTACACCCCTGGATTGTTTAGAAGAACAGCAGTATAAACCGCTCTTCTCACATTCTGATCAATTCCATACAGAGACAAAACACAGAACTAAAGAAAATCAGTCTAAGGAGCACAGAGTTTCTGGTTTATGTTAAAAACAGAAAGGTTGTAGGGCTATGTTCAGAACTGATAAAGGGAGACAGGAGAGCACCAGAACCAGATTTAGGGGCAGGACGAATTACAGAGCAGGAATGAAGATAAAATAATGACAGGACAGAAGGTTAACAAACACAAAGACCAGGAAAAAGAACACACATTACTGGTTAGAGCAAAAGTGAGGACCAACAAAAAGGACTAGACTGAAATGGTTATAGGGAAAGAAAGACTGACACAGCAGGAGTGGAAATGGGCGGACTAGACTTATGAAAAGCTCCTTAGAGGTCTGTCATTATTATGAGTAGCGGTATAATTAAGGGTGGGCAATTCGTTTTGGCTGAGGGCCCCATCTCTGTTCAAAATGTCTTTGGGATGTTGGAGTTGTACTGCATCATTTGCAAAGAACCCCTGACTAATACACCTGCCCCATTAGTAATCCCTCTTCTTGACTGAAGAGTGATTGGAATGACTGGTTATGTTTGGCCATTCCTTGTACTTCTGCACATACAGTAATAGATGTGGAATGTATAAATTCCATCTCTCTTTGAACAGTTAGAAGAATACATTGTATCAAACTTGCATACTGTGGTAAAATGTATCATTCCTCCACTGCAGAGAAAGCCAGAAGTGATATTTTTTTGTATAGAAATACAGTATGTTGTATGTGCACAGCCAGCCAGACCTAAGGACCAGATTAAATCGGCCCGTGGGCCGTAGTTTGCTGTTCACTGGTTTAACCCCTTAGATTCTTGACATATCTCCATTGCATTGCAGTTCAATGAGTTGGTGACATCTAGAATATTTAAAATGTTAAATAGCTACTTGCCACATAGACAACAGGTGTGTATATGAATTTACCAGCTATTTTGAAAGACACAGTTCCAAAATAAGATAAACTGAAGCTTGTCAGCACAGATAAGTGCTCCCGAGGCTATAAATCTTAGATACAGTAACAAAGATCATAGGTGTCAGGTACACGCTCCAGCACATAGGAGGAGGAATTCTGATGTAGCCACATGTACAGAGCTGATATACAGTATGAGAAAGTAAAGATGGGATTTATGGGACTAATTCAGCAAGAGAAAGAGGTGCAATTCTGAGGCAAACTGACTGCACCAATGTGGTGCAATAAAATTGCCTTTGATTTATATGGGGATTTTAACCCCTAGAATGCAAGAGAGGTCTCCAATGCTTGCAGTGCATTGCAGACCTCTAGCATTTAAGGGTTTAACCCCTTAAAGGGATAGTAATGTTTCATAATAAAAGCAGCTCTAATTAATCATCATAGTATTTGGACTTTGGAGAGTGTTATTTCAATTCTGTCAGAGTTATAATACAAGAATAATTCAATGACAAATTATGCCCCTCCTGCCCCTTTTACTGATGTAACACTGTTCAGCCAGAGCAGAAGGGAGGTGCCCAGGTAGATTGCAGAGAGGGACAATCTTCAATTAAGATAAGGGAAAAACCTGAAAAGCTTGTCAAGGGGGGCAGGGCTTTCATTGTTCTCATAGGAAGAAGATTGTCCCCTGCTGTTATCTGTCTGGTCTATGGACTGCATTCCACATCTGAGAAGAGATGGCTTACACTAGGTAAAAGGGGCAGGAGGGGAAACTTTGCTTGTGAATATCTCATAAACCATAAAGGTGTGAGAGATAAGACTTACATCATTCTTCATGTTTTTTTAATGCCTACAAAATAAAATAAAGATGAAACAAAGTATTACTATCCCTTTAAGGACTAGGAAAATCTGGGGTGGATTGCATTTAAGGACCAGAGCAATTCTGACCTTTTTGACTATGTCTCTGTTCAACAGTGTTTTCCATCTAAGGCTTTTATTTCAGACACACAAATTATATACCAATTTTTCGAACACAATTAGAGTTTTCTTTTGATACCACACTTACATGGATAACCCACCATTTATTTTATTGAAATTAAAGAAAACTTAAAAAAAAAGGAACAAAACACCATTTTTTCTCTTGGGCGCAATGGGTTACATTTTTATGGAGACTACATGAAAGGTATGACTGCTCAGTTATACCTACAGAATGGCCAGTTTTAAGTGGGCACTGTTCACCCTGGGTGAAAATCCCCATGTCCCTCTTTCCCTCCCTATTTTCCCACTTTTTCATTTATATGATTTGGCAATCTGTATAACTGTATTACATGGCTCCAAAACAATCACACTCCAGTTATTTTTTGTTTAAACTTAATAGATTTAATTTATAAATAGAATGTTTAATGAACATATTTTCTTTTTTTTTTATTTATTAAAAAAAAGGTTGGTCAGAAATGGACCTGCATCCAGCCAGCACCAACAGGGGTTAATACCCCCAACTTCTGCATGATTTTTTTTACTATGTGTCTGCTTCTCTCTCCCTTACTTAAATAGTAAGGAAGAGAGAGGCACAGAGCAGACACAAAGGCAGTGCGTCAAGCACCCTGCCTTTTTTAATCAAATTGCCGGTACATATGATCGCTCCTGGAGCGATCATGTGAAGCAGCAGAACAGACAAGGACTGAAGCTGAGCGTTCCAGTATTGGAGAACTCAGTTTCAGACTGAAAAGCATGATAGCAGCGTACACCAAGGTGCAATGCTATAATTTAACCCATGACGTGCCAGGACAGTCATGGGTCCTTATGGGAAGTGCACCCATGAGGGTCCTGGCACGTCATGGGTTGTTATGGGGTTAAAAATCACATTCAGTCATTTGGAATTTGGGGAGGTACATTTGTCCCCTACGGTGTTGTTGGTTTGCTCCAGAATAGCACCATTTTAGTTTGATAAATAAGCCCATTGAGGGAGATGTATAAACAAACATTCTTAGTGTATGTTTAACCCCTTAAGGATCAAGGTCAATGGAAGGAACCTTCCCTAAGGACCTCTTTGATCCTTTCCAACACGCCAGTTCAGGGGACCTATTACGTGTACTGGCGCAAAAAAATAATCACAAATTCCATTAATGACTGGTTATACCGGGTCTTAAAATTAATTAGTACAACTGTTATTTTTTTTTATGTAATTAGTGAATTTATTTATAAATACATTGTAACACAACTCTTAGTCCGATAAGACCATTTCTTTTTTTTTTTTTTAAGTTTTCCAAAAAACTTTATTGAAAGATAAAGGCATCAATATAATGAATTGAGGCAAAAGTTAAAGCGCGGTAAGAAAAGTGATTATAGAGCAATATACATGACACACAACAGACAAGAAATGGCAATCTTAGAGTGAAAACGTTTATACAAATCCTTATGTCACTTTGCAACAATTTTACAGACAATTTCTTGATCAGTCCAGTTTGATACATCTCCCCCAATGTGCCATGTGCAGGAAGTAAAAGTGGCCCAATTCTGGAACACACCAACTGCACCATAGGTGAGAAATAAAAAAGAGTAAATAAATAGGTGCTATGCATTGAAAACCTCTCTAGGATTAATTGCACAAAGCAATAGGGTTAATATATGGCATTAAACAAGACTCACAGTAAAGAAACTCCCATGCACCTGTGCATTGCCCTCAATTTAGAGTAAATTGCTGTAAAATCTCAGGTATAATACTCACAATTTTATCCCCTTTCAACTTATGTTAAAGGGATAGTAATACTTCATTTTATCTTTATTTTATTTTGTAGGCATTAAAAAAACATGAAGAACAATGTAAGTCTTATCTCTCACACCTTTATGGTTTGAGAGATATTTACAAGCAAAGTTTCCCCTCCCGCCCCTTTTTCCTAGTGTAAGCCATCTCTTCTCAGATGTGGAATCCAGTCCATAGACCAGACAGATAACAGAAGGGGACAATCTTCTTCCTACGAGAACAATGAAAGCCCTGCCCCCCTTGACAAGTTTTTCAGGTTTTTCCCTTATCTTAATTGAAGATTGTCCCTCTCTGCAATCTACCTGGGCACCTCCCTTCTGCTCTGGCTGAGCAATGTTACATCAGTAAAAGGGGCGGGAGGGGGATACTTTGTCATTGAATTACTCTTGTACTACAACTCTGACAGAACTGAAATAACACTCTCCAAAGTCCAAATACTATGATGATTAATTAGAGCTGCTTTTATTATGAAACATTAATATCCCTTTAAGTGGGGGGAGCATATTATACATGAGAGAAAAAATATATAAATATATATATATATATATATATATATATATATATATAAATATATATATGTCTGCTCCCCTCCGCCCTCCCTCCACCTCAATATGCTCCCACCTTCGTCTCCCTCTACTCACCCCCTCTGGAGGCATCTGGGATACCTACGGAGCCAGAGGCATGCTTACATTTGCCAACTGCTTCCCGCAACCTGTGTGAGGACTTGTGAAAATTCAAGGTAATGGCAGTGCCCTTTGAGGACCTGAAAGTCCTTGCAGGGCATTAGTGTAGATCCAATGCATAGACCTCTGTGCACTGAAATTATAGTAGTGCCCTATGTGGACCTTCAGGTTCTCAAAGGGTACTACCATTGTCTTGAATTAATACAGGTCCTCACAGGGGGATGCAGGAAAAGGATGGCAAATGTAAGTGTGCTGCCCACTGTGTAGCTATCCCAGATGCCTCCGGAGGGGTTGAGTAGAGGAAGGAGAGAGTGGAATCATATTGTAGTGGGTGGAGCGAGGGAAGGAGACAAGAAACTATTTTTTTTTTTGGTGGGTAGAGTTAGGGAAAACAAGGGTGCGTATTATACATGGACACTTTTGTTATCCCCTAAAATCTTGGGTATAATGTACACCTGCACATTATACACTAGTGTGTATTATAACTGAGATTTTACATTAACCCTTTGAGCGCCAGAGAAATGTGCAATATATCGCTTTGCAATGCATTGCAGACCCCTCTGCATACCTCCCAAGTGTCCCTCTTTAGGAGGGACAGTCCCCCTTTTAGACCTAAATCCCTCTGTCCCTCTTTCCCACCCTGATGTCCCTCTTTTTAGTTCGTCAGACTGTGTGCTGTGTATATAAGTGTATAATATTGCTGTACAGCAATAAAACTCACATTATTGTTTGGTTAAATGTCAGTATATGTGTTTATACATTAGTCTGTGTAAATCAAATACTTTGGTCTTTTTCTGAATCATTTATTAGGTTACACAAAGAGGTGACAATAGGTCATGAAATAGCTTAAAAATTCCTGATAATGCCCCACCCACCAGCCACACCCCCAGAAACACAACCTAGGACACAAGTGTCCCTCTTTGGCAATTTGAGATGTTGGGAGGTATGCCTCTGGCACTCAAAGGGTTAAAGGGAGAATTCTCTACAGGTGTAACTTAGGAAACTGGCATGAAGCAAGCTTTGGAGAAGAAAATCGATTTCCTCACCTGGATTAGTGTGAAACTCTATTAGTACATCCTCTCCAAGAAGACAAGTGTCAGTACCGACAAGCCTGGACACATCTGGTCCAAACCCATTTAGTGGGGAAAATATAAGAGAATGTTCTTTCCCCATTATAACATTTGTGTCATCACAGATTTTTCATCTCCACAGCAGAATCTATTAAATAGATATCCACCAAATTTTGAGTCGTGATAAATATTATGGGTGACAGGTCACTTTAATTGAAATCACTTGTGGGTAATGTTTCTCGTGCCTTTGCTCAGTGGAGACTTGGGTTTGCACAGGTTAGGTTTCAATAAACATTGTCTTTGATTGCTCAAGAGTGAGCCAAGAAACAAGAGCTCTCATGCTCCCCTGGGTGTCCTCTGTTGATCTCTGTTGATAGCTGGGGTGTATCAGGTGGGGTTGTGATCCACGAGGTCTGAAGTAAAAAAATAAAGTTTTAATAAAAAAAAAAAAAAAAAAAAAGCAAATAATGGGTTACCTATCGCTGCACTGGCAACGGAGTGCAACATTAGCTAGTAAATGTATCATGTATATTCCTACTCAGTAAAACATTGGCACTCTCTCTGCTACCAGTTGTTTTAGTCATAGGGTATTGCAGGTCAGATTTGCATGTTCTTGGTGCAGAACCACTATGGCCTGAAATGTTATAGTGGCGCTTTTGCAACAGCGGTCTAT
Organism: Rhinophrynus dorsalis; assembly: GCA_037306005.1. NCBI lineage: Eukaryota > Metazoa > Chordata > Amphibia > Anura > Rhinophrynidae > Rhinophrynus > Rhinophrynus dorsalis. The sequence continues at coordinate 515,152,927 of CM074720.1, read as the reverse complement.
GGGCAGCTGTTTCAATGAAAATAATTCCTCCCAAGGCTGCTGTAGCAACAGCTCCACTGTAAAATTTCAGTTCATGGAAGTAGTGCAGGATAAACCCTGCAATCTGTATTTTTCTATATTATGTGACACTATCCCTTTAAAATCCCTATTTAAATCAATCCGGTTCTATTTGTCTCCTCTGCTCCAGTTGGTGTGTATTCAAATGACACCCCCTTGACTTCCTAGCATAAAGCCCAGTGTGAGACTCAATCTTACAGTATTGTGTTGGAGTAGCGCAAGACTAGGCAACATTTAGCTTTCCAGCTGTTGGGGACTACAACTGCTATCATCCCCCAATCAGCCAATAGCCTGTTGGTAATGATAGTATTTGTAGTCTTCAAAAGCTGTAGAGCGAAATATTGACTACCCCTGGGTTACAGTATAAAGAAGTGGTTTTGATCCTACCTGTGCTCTGCATTTTTATGATGCTAAAGGCAGTAATTCTGGCAAAGGTCACATGTGGTTTCACATAAACACAGTCCCAAGGAATGCATTACACATACTGGAGCAATGCAATGTTGCCAACATGCTTAGATGAATTCTGAAATACAGATCATCTTGGAGAGTGGTATGCACAGTCTGAGACTGTGTTAATCCCTGAATCCACCCATTGCCGTGCTATGTTTACTTCAGATATAGACACGTATTGCAAAATGCAAAGCACACCACAGTAGGATACATGAGCACAGAAGCCATTTCCCAGAATATTTTTTTTTATATCTCACAAATACTAAAAATAAAAAAATAAAATGTTATTCATTCAGTTTCTTTGCAAAGTATCAGCAATTTGATTTTATAGGAACAGTAAATGTTTCTAAAGCAAAAAATATTTAAACTTCTCTTACTGGAGGGAGATTTGTCATTAAAATATTATTACAGCCAAAACTTTTTTAAATTAAACTTCAGTTTTCGATGGTGGCCATCAGAAGGATCAGATCTATAGCAGAGGTGGTCAATTGCAGAACATCCAGCTGTTGGGGACTACAACTCCCATCATCCCCATCCTGACTAATTGTGGATGATGGGAGTGTTCTGACAATGGAGTACCCTGATCTATAGTCTAAGATTCAAGATGTCCCACAGAGCATATCATAACACAATTACAACACTGACACCCATTGACGATACGTTCAACAGTTCAATAAAAAATATGTTTGAGGTGTAATAACTTTTGAATTAAATTTCTCTCAGCAAGTACCCTTATTTTGCTCAGCAAGAAAAACACTCAAAAGCATTTTTTCATTACTAAATTCTAGTATTTTAAAGTAAACAACATGTTTTCACATTTACAGATATATAAAAACATTTTCTGTACCTCTTTTGAATTTAAGATATTTTTTATTACGGTTAATGATTTTCACCAGGTTCAGGGAAGAAATTTGTCTTCGGACTTCTAGCTGTCTGTTTAGGACGCTGATCTCCATTGTGGAAGACTCAGAAGTGAGGAGTGCAAAGAAAATTGCTCTTGCCAAACTGCTGGAATAATATATGTATTGCAGTGTTTAACATATAAAACAAGGGTACTTTCAGGGCTGAAAGATATTTCACTCAAAAGGTATTGCAGCTCAAAATTAAATTGTTTTGGGTGTAGTATCGCAACAGCTGCTTGATTCTATTAGGACCGTTAAGGCAAAACCAACGTTGGTCATTTGAAGTGTGGAAGGTTTGCCCCATATCATGCCCCCAGCCAGGTTTCACAGCACACTGGTAGTCACAACCCCACATATTGTCAGACCCCAGCTGGTTCCACTGCCCACTGGTACTCGTTAACCTCTGCCACACTTTGGGTCACAGCCTGATTCCATTGTGCATGGTTAGCCGCTGAACCTTGTCTGACCCCCCCAGCCTTGCTCCACTGTCCACTGGTAGTCAGAAATTACCACATACACAGTCTGTCCCCCCCTACTGGTAGCCATACCAATGAGGTTCTTAATACTTCTTGAAATCCCATGGTGTTGAACCATTTGAGTATCTTTGAAGTGACTGATGTGTAAAATAATATGTATAGCTCCACTTTCTAGAAATAGATGTGCACACTAACTTATGGACAAGTGATGCTTCAATTGATGCGGATGAATTCTACTTTCCAGAATGGCATGTCTCAATTTTTGCATTTCTGTAATGGTTATGACCATTGAGTGCAGACAGGTAATTTAAAAAAAGAAAAGTGGCAGGAGTAGGTTAGTGTTCCTGTCATCCCAATATGGTATGTTAACCCACACAAATGGATACCATTTTTTCTTAGGTTGGTAGCAGGTACTGAATACAATAGGAAATTCCATGGGTTTCAAAGTTTTAGTGTCTTTGAAGTGGTGGAAATGTAAAATATAAACTCTTAATTTGTTCCTATAGTTGAACATTTTGAAATATTTGTGCACACCAGCCCAGGGACAGAAAAACATACAACATTTGATGTGGGTGAATGTCTACTTTCCAAAATGGTATAACTTGCATAACTTTCTTTCATATTTCTATTAGTTATGACATTAGTTATGCCATTTTCATGAAAGACAACAGGTACCTGTCACGGAGTAACTATGGAATAACGACACTGACAAGTACAGATACAGTAAAATCAATGTCTTTATTAAAAATAAGATCAAAAAAATAAATACGGAAAGCACTTCCCCAACCCGCACAGGACCAGGTGTGGAGAAAGTGCATAAGCACTTCCCCAACCCTCACAGGACCAGATGTGGAGACAGCACACGATCCACTGATGAAACAGGAACTGATCCCAATCTGACTACGGAATGGGAAGGTAGCAAGGGTAGCAGTAGCTACTAGTGCAGGTAAAGCAGAATCGCCCAAACAAAAATGAGAAATGCTCCCCTAGAACGCTAGCGTACACCAAGGTAATAGACTCGGTATCACGGTGCCCATGCTATTGCTGGCGACATTCTGTCAGTTTTACTTCCTGATGCCCCTTATTGGTTGGTGTGGCCTTGCTCTGCCCAGTATTTGTACTTAAATACTGGGCCCTGTCACTTCTCCGGTGCCCTTTCGTGGTGTTTCCGTTGCCAGCGCTAGTTCCAGTTATTCGTGTGATGACCCGGACTTCCTGACTACTCTGCTGTATCCGTTCCTGCTCTGTGTACCGACCCGGACTGCCTGACTACTCTGCTGTATACGTTCCTGCTCTATGTACCGACCCGGATTGGCTGACGTTCCTGCTCTGTGTACCGACCCGGCCTGGCTGACATTCCTGCTCTGTGTACCGACCCGGATTGGCTGACGTTCCTGCTCTGTGTACTGACCCGGCCTGGCTGACATTCCTGCTCTGTGTACCAACTCGGATTGGCTGACGTTCCTGCTCTGTGTACCAACTCGGTTTTGGCGAACATTCCTGTTCCGTATATCAGGTCCGGCCTGCATTCCCATCCGGTATCTGGCTAGGGGCTGTCATCCGGTGTCCTCTCTGTCTATGGACAGATCCTCTGTTGCCTCGTTGCTGCTCAGGCAGTCTCGTTACTGTGACCCGGTCACCTATTGTGTCGTGTGGGCCGAAACCCCAGTGTGGTAGATCCATCTGGTTGCACCCCGGTACGCTTGACCTTTTACTGCTACAAGCTGAGGTTGGTCTAACCCTGGGCGCCCCAGGCTGCTCTCACTATCTGTCAGTCGACTCTAGGTCTGAGCGTTCGTTAACCCCTTCGGGGTTGGTGCCATATTCCATCGGGTCACAGTCATTGCAGTCTCAGTTGGGTGTTCCTCAGTGCCTATAGTTGCAGTCCTCCATTACTGCTACGGCAGTCTACCACTTGTCCTGGGCCTCCGTTTACTCCTGTGGGATTACTCACTATTATGTCACTCTATGCATAGTGAGTGTCTTGTGGGCCTCGCGCTATTAGGGCCTGTCAGTCTTCCTGGCCTAATAGTAACCATTTCACTGCTGTCTTGTTTGGGAATCACACGAACTATACCTGACCTGTGTCAGTATATTATTATTGCTATGATATATATATATATATATATATATATATATATATATATATATATACTGGACCCGTGTGGGTATTGATTACTGTAACCTGACCTGTGTCAGTACTATATTGTGTACATATATTACTGGACCTGTGAGGGTTATTCTTATTCTGTGTTTTTTCAATAAAACTGTGTTTTATCTAAACCTACTGTGTCTGAGTGTCCATAAAACCGTTACACTCGGATACACTAGAACGCTAGGGTAAACCTACAGGCAATGGCAACTAGAATTCCCCAGAATGCTAGGGTAGCTATGGGAAATGGTGACTCAAATCCCTAATATGCTAGGGTGCACCCAAAGGCACTAACCGTCGGTATCAAGCAGTATAGGATAGCCAGAGATAAAGTCCGGTGCAGCGGGAGGATACTGAGCACAGCTTGTACCAGAAAGATCAGCTAGAGCATGGTTTAGAGTAGGAGCAAAGACAGTCAGGCCAAGGGTCGGAAATGTATCGGTATCACGGTGCCCGTGATTTCTGATTTTTGCTGTCAGTCAGGTTTGTGTACTCTCCATTGGCCGCCTGTCTATTGGCCGCCCAGTATTGCCTTTATAGACTGGGCTGAGGCACCCTTTGGTTGCCCTTTCGTGGTGTCTCTATGTCAGTAGCCACCTGCCTTGTACCTGTATCTTTGGGCCTGTTTGCTCAGTTACCAGTGTCAGCGATTCATCCAGACGCCAGTGCCACTCCTGCGTGGTTCCTGCCTCCGTTCCTGATTCGGTTGGGCTGATGTTCCAGCTTCCATTCCTGATCCAGTGCTGCCCTTGTTCCTGCTCCGTTCCTGACCTGGGTTGGCTGTCCTGGTGTTCCAGTAGCTGTCCTGGCCTGTCTATCGTTCCTGCTCCTGGATCCTGACTGAAGTCCGTCTCATCGACCTTGAGCGTCTGGGCGACATTCTGATCACTGGTTTGCTCCAATCCACCGGGTGCTAGTTGCCCACATTACAGCACCGGCAGGGCGTTTCCATTGTCCAGTACGCGGTACTGGTTTACTCCTCATTTACCGGTTGCTGCTGCCTCCAATATTGCACCGGTTGGGCAATACTGTTATCTAGTACGCGGTACTGGTTTACTCCACATTCACCGGTTGCTGCTGCCTACAATATTACACCGGTTGGGCGTTACTGTTGCCCAGTACGTGGTACTGGTTTACTCCACTTTCACCGGTTGCTGCTGCTTCCATTGTTGAACTGGTTGGGCGTTTCCGTAGTCCAGTACGCGGTACTGGTTTACTCCACTTTCACCGGTTGCTGCTGCCTCCATTATTGAACCGGTTGGGCGTTTCCGTTGTCCAGTACGCGGTACTGGTTAACTCCACATTCACCGGTTGCTGCTGCCTCCAATATTGCACCGGTAGGGCGTTCCTGTTGTCCGGTACGAGGTACTGGTTTACTCCAAAACACCGGTTGCTAGCATCTTCATTACAGCACCGGTAGGGTGTTCTAAGTGTTGTCCAGTATGCAGTACTGGTTTACTCCATATTCACCGGGTGCTGGTTGCCTCCATTATTGCACCGGTTGGGCGATACTGCTTTCCAGTATGCGGTACTGGTTTACTCCATATTTACCGGGCGCTTGTTGCCTCCATTACTGCACCGGTAGGGCGTTCCTGTTGTCCAGTACATGGTACTGGTTTACTCCATTACACTGGTTGCTAGCATATTCATTTCTGTACCGGTAGGGCGTTCCTAGTGCTGTCCAGTACGCGGTACTGGTTTACTCCATTTTCCCCGGGTGCTAGTTGCCTCCATTATTGCACCGGTTGGGCCTCCCTAGTTGTCCTATACGTGATACTGGTTTGCTCCAGTGTACTATCAAGTGCTGCTGCTTCCATCCATACTGCACTAGTGGAGCTGTCCTTCAGTCATTTAGGCTGCCTTGCCCGGTATATTGGCAAGGCCGGTAGAGCCACATTCAGATTGTCGTGCCATCCTCCAGGCTGCCTTGCCCGGTATATTGGCAAGGCCAGTAGAGCCACATTCAGATTGTTGTGCCATCCTCCAGGCTGCCTTGCCCGGTATATTGGCAAGGCTGGTAGAACCTTATTCCTTCAGTTGTGTCATCTTTCAGGCTGCCTTGCCCGATATATTGGCAAGGCCGGTAGAGCCTTATTCCTGCAATTGTGCCATCTTCCAGGCTGCACTGCCCGGTATATTGGCAGGGCCAGTAGAGTCTTAGTCATTGTGTTGTTCCGTACCTTAGGCTGCCTTGCCCGGTATATTGGCAAGGCCGGTAGAGCCTACCATATTGTATCTTGTAAAAGCTACTGTTTGAACCTATCATGTGCATGTGATATATATGTATGTTCAGAACCCGTGAGGGTTCCCATTAAACTTTTCAATAAAGTTTGATTTTTATCTTACTCTGTGTCTGAGAGTCAAAACAAACCGTGACAATCGGATAGTCAGCCAGAGCCGGAGTCAGCACAGAGCAGTTAGTCAGCCAAGCCAAGGTCAGTACAGTATCTGATAGTCAGCCGGAGCCGGTGTCAGCACAGAGCAGTTAGTCAGACAAGCCAAGGTTGGTACCGTATCGAATAGTCAGCCGGAGCCGGGGTCAGCACAGAGCGGGTAGTCAGACGGAGCCAAGGGTCAGACCGGAGCGGGAGGCAACAAGTCAGTGATCAAACGTAGCTGGAGTCAAACGTAGACAGAGGTCATACACGGATCATAGGAGCATAGGAAATAATCACAAGCACTAGTGCACAGGTACACCCTGAAAGGGCAAAGGAGTACTGGCAAAATGAGGCCTATAAGGCCTAGCAAGTAGGCGGATACTAACTCTGGCAATTACCACAGGCCTATAAGAATAGCGAACGCGCATAAGTGTGACACTCCGGAAGTGATAGTACAATGTCGCCTGCAAACCGCAACATCGCTCCCGGAGGACAATCAAGGGCACTGTGATAGTACCATAGGGTGTTATTTTTCCTCAAAAGAGCAGAACCAAATAATACAGACAATGCCACTGGCCATGCTGGTCAGTAAAACTACACATATTTGGTATTTTTGTACCCTAGGGATTCAGGACTTTTTCAAATAATTAAACTTTCACATAAATGTTTTTAATATATGTGTGATTTTAACAAAATAACTATTTTTTATTTCTTTGTATTTATGACATCACAGCTTGTAGTATGATGCAAAATATAGTTCATGTGAGGCACAATGAAAAAGGCCAATTTATTTTGAAAAAAAATACAAAACCCAAAACATATTGTTTTTCCATAAGTAACTAGAAAGATTCTTACAGGATTCATACCTAAAACCGATGCATAGCAAAAATGTGTCTGGCCTACAGTGTCTAAGAAATGGCCCAAGCCCCTGGCACTCAAAGAATAAAAGGTTAAAAGTGGTAAACGTTTTTTATAAAAAAATGTAGGATATAACATTTCTCCTACTGAGGTAAATAAGAGTACTACCACCGCTGGAAAATGTTTCATTATTACAAAACAGCGCCAATGGGTGTTCAAAAATCTATTTGAATTTATAGTGCACTCTATGTAAGAACTTGAATCTTGATAGTAAGTCATAGGAACAGCACTACCTGGTGGCACAATAGAGTATTTCAATACAACCATTTGAGTGCCTGAGAGGTATCTATCGCATTGTGTTGCACTGATAGAGCACTGATGTCTGTAAAAGGGGCAGGAGGGAGGAACTTTAGAAGCTTATATTTCTTAAACTAGCAAAGTTTGAGAGATGGGACTTACATCTTCTCATTGATTTTTTTGATATGCACAGTTTTAAACTTCCTTAAAATGAAGTAATACTGTTCCTTTAAAAAAAACAAAACAAAAAAAAAACAAGATTGACCTGTAATAACATTTGAGTGAAAAGCGGGAGTACCCATTTTATATTCGGCAAGGAAATTATTGCTACACACACATATATATATATATATATATATATATATATATATATATATATATTCATAAAAAGTTTACTGCTACTTTAATTTCTATATATGTGAGTGGTGGTACTTTCTTATTATAGGAAACTGGTAGAATAAAAAATGATACCTTTAATGGGTAACGGATGGCTGTGGATGCAAGCTTTCAAGACAACTAGGTCTCTTGTTCAGGCATAATAAGAATGAAGACTGCATAATATATGACTTTAAAACTCATGCACATAGTTTTAACCCTTTGAGTGCCAGAGGGGTACGCAATACATTACAAAGCAATGTGTTGCGTAGCCCTCTGGCACTCAAAGGGTTAACATCAACCCCTTCACTGCGAGAGAGGCATCCACCACACTGCAGATTGGATACCTCTGTGTAACCCAAGGGTCAGATACCATTAGCAGAATGTGTATACTCAGTGTGGGCTGTAAATTAAACTCTGGCCTCTGTAACAACTTAATGAAGTGGAGTAGAACATGTAAACAAGATTAATTACCTTTTTAACAGCTCCAGTGAAAATGGCCAGAGATAGCTTAGAATGTGTATGGTAGAAAATCACTACTCACAAAAGAAGCGTCCAGAATAGCACATATATGCTTCCTGGAAACCACGCTTTGGGGTTCTTTATACCGTCCCCTCTACAGTACTGTTGGTTCTTAAACAGCAAATAAGGCTGCTTCTCGGTCCATCCACCAGGAAGAAAAACATAAAAGAAAAAAGAACACACTAGAGGGTGCCAAGTAATGTCTGTAAATGATTAACAACATGGTCCACAACTAATTATAACTGTATGACTTGAAAAAGCAGTCTGTGAAAAGTTTATTTGGCAGTAAATATTGACTGTTTGCACATTGTTTTAATTGTTTTAAATATATTTTTATTTTATTAAATATACTTTTTCTACAATTTGAAGATTTGGAGCAGCTTTCTACCAGGCTCCCCTGAGCAGAGACAGGTTCATTTGTCTGCAAGCTCTGTTGTTGTGGTATAAGCCCCTTACAGCCACTTCACTTGTGAGTACCGTTATCATTATTTGTAGAGAATATCTTCCATATCCTCTATGTCTTTTCACATTCTTGATTTGGGGGTCAAGATCTCTGCTTTTGCTTTGATCTTATTCTTGTAACAGGTCCCAGATAGATTATTACTTAGCTTTTCTGAGGTTCTGGTGAATAACTGCTGTGCATACCGGTTATTGGAGGTGTTTAGAGTAGGGCTCTGTCACAGTTTGCAAGCAAAGACAAGAGTCAGACAGTAAAGTAAAATTCACCTTTATTAAAGTAAACAAAATAATGCAATACTCAGGAAAGAGCAGAGGGTAACCAAGAGACAGGGGCTTTATCAGAAATAGTAGTATGTCTCCAGATCCCAATACTGCAGATACTAAGCCAAAGCCACTAGTAGTCTCTAAGTCAGAGAGGAAGAATAGGCCAGACGGTTTTTCATGGTACTAAATCGGAAGGTGACTGACTCACACCTGCAGCCAGACCGAAGGCGAGAAAACTAACGAACCTACTGACTCACGCCTGCAGTCAGCATTGTAAAAGTCAGCCAGAGCCACAGGTCTGCACCAGATTGGATGTCCACTACAAAGGGGTAATGCGAGAGAGTAGTCAGACAGAGCCACAGGTCAGCACCAGTATGGATGGTCAGACAAGCCTAGGTCATACACGGAGATCAGGAACAAAAGAGAACTGCATAGAACATCAACGTAAGGGTAACCGGATGAAAATCCAGTTCCCTTTAAATACAAGGCGCCAGGAATCCGATAGGAGGAGCCAAGCCAGGACCAAAAGTATAAGAGGACAGCCTGCGTCACACACACACACGTAGCACAACAGAACCACTTCTGCGTCATATGGAGCATCAGATCTGCCTAGCGAGGGGACACGGGCGCGCCCAAGCCCAGTCCAAGGAGCGATGTGTGGGATGACGCAGAAGCATCAATAAGAGCGATACAAGTCTAGCGCCAGCCAAAGTGGTGACGCTGGATATAGGTAAGCTGTGACAGGCTCTTTAGGATGAGGCCTTCAAGAATGAGATTTTCCTTTTTGCATGTTGTCAGGAAGAAGGTGTCAGTTTTTTTAGGAGTGTCTTCGGCTTCACTTGTGTGCTGTATATTGTGATAACTTCCACTGTAATATGGGTAACGTGTATTTTTATTCTACCAGTCTCCTGCGCTAAAGCAGTACCACACTTTACCCATTCTTATTATAGCAAGTTGTGTTCTATTGCTAGTGTTCCTTTAAAGTGATAGTAATGTTTCACAAAAACAGCTGCTCCAATTAATCTTCATAGTATTTGAGCGATGTAGAGCGTTATTTCATTACTGTCAGAGTTGTAGTTTGAGTAATTGAATGATAAAGTTTCCCCCTCCCTCCCCTTTTACCTAGTGTAAGCCCCCAGTCCTCAGATGTGGAATCCAGTCCATAGACCAGACAGCTCACATCAAGGGTCAATATTCTTCCTATGAGAACAATGAAAGCCCTGCCACCCTTGACAAGTTTTTCAGCTTTTTCCATCATCTTAATTGAAGATTGTCCCTCTCTGCAATCCACCTGGACACTCCCTGCTGCTCTAAGCTGAGCAGTGTCACATCAGTAAAAGGGGAGGGATACTTTATCATTCAGTTACTCTTGAACTACAACTCTGACAGAATTGAAATAACACTCTCCATGGCCCAAATACTATGAAGATTAATTAGAGCTGCTTTTATTGTGAAACATTACTATCCCTTTAAGGAAACCTATTTTTTTTTTTTTTGCTGCAGTCTATATTATTATTTACTAACTAGAGTTCTTCCTTTAGATGGAAATGTTTATTATTCTTAATGGTAGTTTTACCCTCTCTCAATAAAGCATGCGTTTCTCTAAATATTATTACAATCTATGAATGGCCACTTTATTAGGAACACCTTGTTACCTTGTCCAAGTAAACAATTCCATAGATATTGATGTTGATGTACTAAGAAGAACTGGGGTGGGGGGAGGTGATAATGTGGAGATGACTTCTCTAGTGATATCGCTTCTCCAATAACTGTATGATTCTGTGGAGTCTATACACTAAGGTCTCTCCCACCTAAGACATCTCAGTGCATAGGCTCTATAGAAAAACATAGAAAGTGGAGAACTGACCTCTCTGAAGAAGTTATATTCTCTTTATCACCTCTTTATCACTCCTTGGTGCATCTCCCGCCTGGATGTTATGAACTAAGGTGTGATAAAGAGAGGTAAAGAGGAGATAACGTCTCAAATTCCAGTGTTATTCTAGAGATCTGTTACACTAACACTTCTCTAACTTGAGAGATCATAGTGCACAGGCTTCAATGAATAACATACGAACTGGAGAGCATAACACACTGGAGTAGTTAACTCCTCTTTATCACACCTTAGTGCATCTCCCACTGGCATAATTTTGGAGCAACCTAACTGCAAGCTAAACCATACAAAGCTAAACCCAGAGAGTACTGAGCCCTGGTGAAAACTCTCAGCCTGGGATTTCTACCACACACATGGTCTGGAGCAAGTCTGAATATCAGGCACCAACAGAGACCTTATTTAAAGTCACAGTTCTAGCTTGAATCATGCTTTGAAATTAATTGAACGCCTCACCTGTACTCAAAGGGTTAAAAAGTACAAACATAGGGGCTCACCAACACTATTATGTTACTGGTTGGCAGTTGCTTTGTTCAGTGATGCCAGCAGCCAAGATAGGGAACCTGTCTGATTTTGATGGTCACAGAGCTGACAGGTGCCTTGGGATTCCAGGCCTCATCACATCTGCAGTCCCTGACACCATAGAGGACCAAAACATCCCACTGATTTAAATGGGGCTTTTAACCCCTTTACTGCTAGAGAGCTCTGCAGAATTGCTCCAGGTTTTTTGACCTACTGTATGTTTATCCAGCAAAACTTCTACTCAGGAGAATTATATAGCTTTCCTGCTACCAAATAAGTTAGTCTTTATCAGACCTTCCTGATTTGCCTACTAATGCACAGTGTAACCCTGTATGCTCCCCTTTGAAGTAAATGTATTTAATCTTCTCTTAAATGTATCCATTTTATTTGCCATAACCACATGCTTGGGCAAGGAATTCCATAATTTAACAGACCTTACTGTAAAAAAACCCTTCCTCTTCTGAAGTGTAAACATCCTTTCCTCTAATCTCAAGGGGTGTCCCCTGGTCATTTGATCAAACCTTGGAATGAATAACTCACCACAGAGATCCTTGTATTGACCTCTCATATACTTGTATAATGTGATAAGATCTTCTCTTAGTCGTCTTTTCTCTGGAGTAAATAAACCAAGTTTGTCTAGTCGTTCCTCATACGTCAAGTCCTCCATTCCCTTAATTCATTTTGTTGCTCTTCGCTGTACCCTCTCTAGTTCTAGAATATCCTTTTGCAGAACTGGTGCCCAAAATTGCACTGCATATTCAAGGTGAAGTCTTACCAATGATTTGTATAATGGCAAAATTGTTATCCACTCTTGCTTCAATACCCCTTTTTATGCAAGAGAGGACTTTGTTTGCTTTTGCTACTACTGTTTGACACTGGTCACTGTTTCCAAGTTTGTAGTTTACAAGATTCCCAGGTCTTTCTCTAGCAACAAGTCCCCTAAAATGATTCCATTAAGTTCAGGGTTTGACCCAAATATCAGGATCTCTGGTTGAAGGGCCAGTTTCTCAGGGTGAGAGAGTCCAGTGTATACTACTGTTTCATCCGCACCAAATAACTGCTCATGTAGTCCTTAATTTTTGCCATTTCTATCAGAAATGCAGAGGGACACATACTATTTCTCTTCAGAATGTTTAGGCAGCAAAAACACAAAGTGACAGCATACTAAGAGTTCCCTGAGAACCGATAAGAGCACCTCCAGGTTAGAGCAAGCAGGGATATGTAGCTTGAAATCCATGTTCTGGTGAACTTTATGGGTTAATATTTCAAATATCTAAGGCTCTGCTCATTTTGAAAGTTCCCATGTATGGTTATTCTTTTAGATTTTGCCCTGGCAGAGACAAGTTATATTGGAAGTATTGATTTTCAGATAGACTGCAGGTTGAAAGGAACCTCATGGGTAGAACTGATCAGTTAGTGTGTTTGGGACATAAAAGTAATGTGGTAGATGTCTCAGAGGGTGGGAAACATCTTCCTTACTTACTCCTACTGTTGTACAAATGCAAAGCTTGGAGGAGGATGACTCCACAAGTTGTAGGTACCAAGAGTCATAGAGTGCCCTTCAGTGACAGACCCATCTCCATCACCTCTGCTACCACCACTACATGTAGTAGTCAATCATGTTGCTAAAGTAGGTAGGTTACACAGTTCTTTTATGTGCTTCCAGACCACACTTACAAAGTCCTTAGAAAGAAATCAAAAACTGTGCAAAATAAACCAAAAGTGCACTGGTGGAATGGCAGACTTGCCAAAATGTTGGCAATTGACATGCTGACCTATTATTTTGTTGAAAAAAGAGGTTAGAAAGAGCTAGTGGCATGTGCTATAACCTAATGTCAGTATCCCAAGCTGTAGTTATTTTTCAAGAACTGCAATGCCAGAGTTGTACAAGCAGGTGGTTAATGTTATTGTCAAATTATGGAAACATCATATGGCTAGAAAGTTCACCTGATCAAATATATGTGGACAAGTGACTAGAGTACATACTATATGTTGGCCACTGATAATTCAGGATTCTTTCCATCAGTAGGCAGCAGCAAGCAGCAACAGCAGCAGCAGCAGCAGGTCAATGCCATTTTTGCCTCTGGCTCTGGAGCTACTAATTAAGGACAGTTGCAAGGTAGCACATACCATAAACTTGCCACTTTATGCAGCAGTTCTTTTGGACAATCCCACAGTGATAGAGACAGTTAATAAAAAAATTGTTTGACTGATAGGTGACTGACGTGAGCTGTGGCTTTGGTAGACTGCTACTAGACAAGTATAGTATTTTTTAAAGAGCATGACATCACACACAAGCAGTTCTGTTGTGTACTGCACTGTTAAATAATGTGCAGGAAACGTACAAGTGGCAGGGGTAGGGCTAAAGGAGTAGTAGCAGTGCAGGGGCATTTTAGTAAAGTGGTAGTCTAATAACTGACTGCAGTCATGGTTGCTGCATCGTGTGCAATAAATGGTGATCCTTCTCCTCCTGACAAAGCAGTTTGTCAAAGTCCTATAAAAACTTTCACCACCACCAGAAATATTAAAAAAACAACATGTAAGAACACTGGAGAGGACAACGAGTCAAATTCTAGTGTTGATGACATGATGGAGGAAGGTGTAGCAGTTCAACCAACTGCTTCATCTGACAGTAAGAGTAAAAACACCAGTCCTCAAAGTAGCAGCACTGACCTCTGCTAAGACCACTGATTAATGTTTAGGAATAATATAGTAATAATGGAAGGTTAAATAGGTTGTTGATCTGCAGGAAAATATCCAACTACCATTTGGAGTCAGGAAAGGAATTAACTGCCCATTTGGGGCTTAATTGGAAAAGGCTTCAAACATTTTTTTTCCTGCCTCTGGCTCAACAGGGGTGATTTGGCATGGGCTGAACGTAATGGACGCGTGTCTTTTTGCAGCCGCATCAACTAAGTTGCTATGTTATTATGTTTTGTGTTTATTTTCATGATCCACTAGCAATTTTCTTTGTTCTTGTATTTGATATTCGCTTATCTATATTGTCTAGATCAGTGGTTCTCAACCCGTGCCCTCGGTGGCTACTAACAGGCCAGGATTTTAGAATTTCCTTTTAAGAGCACAGGTGAGTTAATCAATATGACTGAGACTCTGATCAACACACTTGTGTTCTAGCAGGAAAGTCCTGGCCTGTTAGTGGCCACTGAGGGCACGGGTTGAGAACCTCTGGTCTAGATAGGTATTCTTTGTGGATCAGGGATATATGTGCCATCTGCAAACAAATGTTTTATTTGTATGTTCATATTTTTTTTTTATTTTCATAAATTTAGCAAATTTACTGCTCATGTTATATTATGCAATATATAATTTGTGTTCCCTTCAAATATATTGATATATACCAGTTTTATTATATTTCTTTTGTTGATAGGAATGGGAGGGTACAGGAAAGTGAAGTGTGTTGTTGTTTTATACGTGATAGTTGTGACTGTGATTTATACACTTTATTATTTTCTTGCTTTACTTACAGTAGCCAAAACATTGCTGTACTAAAATTAGGGCTAGGAATATATTTTGTTTATGTAATTGCCTACACAGTGATAAGCCAAGGAACATTATTTGGAGGTGGGAAACTTAAAGCAAAATAAATGTATAAAGTAAACATAAAAATAGGAATCAACTCGGCAGCAGCCGCATCACACAAATTATTTAAAACATAAAAAAAACCCAAAATAAATAAAAATAATTCACTTTTCCTGCTAAAAGGCAATCTTATTTTGTAACATGCATGGTTCTAAGTGTTCTGTTATGCCCTGCAACCACAATATTACCATATGTATCATTGTGCCACAGAGGGTGCAATATGTGGAAATAAATTGCCATATTTGTGCCTGCACAGCATTGCCGTCTGGAAGGGGTAATGGCATTGGTGGATTTGTGACTGAGTGTGGGCTCTTTGGATGGGTGTGGAAGTTGGGAGGGGAGGAGGCACAGGTAGTGGCAGCTGCAAAGGCTGATGGGAGATTGCTGCTGACTGATGGGGGTCTCTACAGCCAATTTGTACATCTTAGTGGAGGCTTTCTTGTGTCCACTTATTTGAAAAGGGGTAGTAGAGGTACTAGCAGGGTCAGTAGTAGCTGCAGCCAGGCCGGATTTACATCTCAGGAGCCTGTAGACACAGAAATCTGAAGCGCCCCCCCATTTGCCATCTCCACTGGACACCTCCACAATGCTCCAAATCTCCACATTAGCCCCCATATCCATATAGCCCTCACATTGCCCCCCATCAGCTCCATATTGCCATCATCTCCAACTTATCCCCCATCAGCTCCATATTGCCATCAGCTCCAACTTATCCCCCATCAGCTCCATATTGCCCTCACATTGCCCCATCATCTCCAACTTGCCCCCATCATCTCCACATTGCCCCATCAGCTCCAGCTTGCCCTCACATTACCCCCATCATCTCCACATTGCCACTATATCAGCTCCAACTTACCCTCACATTGCCATAAGCTCCACATTGCCCCCATCATCTCCACATTGCCCCATAATCTCCAACTTGCCCCCATCATCTCCACATTGCCCCATCAGCTCCAGCTTGCCCTTACATTACCCCCATAATTTCCACATTGCCACTATATCAGCTCCAACTTACCCTCACATTGCCATCAGCTCCACATTGCCCACATTGTCTTCACATTGCACCCACTTTGCCTCTTGCATATGTTTCCTACCTCCTTGGTGGTCCAGGGGCAGATGTCTGTGACTCCTTCTGTAGCTGCCGTTGCTCCCGCGTGGTCTCCAGCGCTCTGGATTAGAGCCGACGAGGGAGCAACAACAGTTACAGGTCTGTGCCTTCCGTCTGAGCCGAAGAAGGCACGGACCTTATAATGTGGTGGGTGGGGTGGTACTCTGCACAGCACGCAGCGCTGTGAACAAAAATATATATATTTATTTTTTTTATTTAAATGACAGGCACCCCTCTGTGGGGTGCGCCTGCAGGCAGATGCCTACTCTGCCTTATGGCAAATCCGGCCTTGGCTGCAGCAGAGGCATAGGAGTTTTTTTGACGTACATGTGTATTCTGCATATGCTTAATTGATGCAGACGTGCCAAGGTGTGATCTCTGCTTTCACCTCTTTGTTGTTTGATCACACAGGGGGCATATAGCATTTATTGTTTCCTTTATTGGAGATGTCTCTAACAGACAAGGGTATAAAGAGGACTGTAAATGCCCCAACATGGTCACCTAGCATTTATACCTAAGGCCACCATTCAAAAGAATGCTATTTTGTAGCTGTGAAATTATGTAGAAAAAGGTACATTATAAATGCATTTTTCATGCAATTTTCATCTGATTTACATGAAGTCTGTATTGTATGGCATCTTCAATCCAGTTTACATATTGCTGTAAAGTCCAGTTTATATACTAGTTTATGTATTGCCTTAATGTCCAGTTCAGTTAGTATAGTTACTAATTTATATGTTGCATAAAATCTAGTTTATTTACTAAGTTGGTCAGTTTATTTTCCAGTTTATATATTTGCATAATGCCCAGTTTATGTACTAATTGGTCAGATTATTTACCAGTTTATGTGCCATATTCTAATTTGGCCAGTTATTTATGTGTATATTTTCATAATGTCCATTTTATGTACTAACCTGGGCCTAGGTTTCTTTGTAGTAGGTAAGTGCTATCAACTGGTTTTATCTCACAGGTTCCCATTGAATTACATGGATAAATGCTACATAAAACCCTTGGTAATGTTATCAGCTGCAATGGAATACTGACATTTTTTTCCATTTATTTACCAGTTTATGTATTGCAATAATGTCAGGCTTATATACTGATTTGGCCAGTTTATTCACCACCTCTGTCCTGGCCTGTTTATTTAGCCCCTGGAATGCTAGAGATGTTTATGTTTGTTTGTTGCATGCAATGGGTATAATGAGTGGGGCTGGAAGTGTGGCCATAAGACTACTGTTGATATTACCATGCACGTGGCTATAAGGAGCCTTGTCTAGACACAAGCTAGATGTAAATTGGAAAATGTGTAACAAAGAAATAGGCTTTTAGATTACACTAGTGTAAAAGCCTGTGTACACAGGCCATGTTCCGGGTAATGTTAAGTGGCCGCTACTTCACTGCTCCATGCGATGCAGTCTTACATTGCCTCACTCACATGATGCAGTCATGCGCAGTAGAGACTGCCCGAACACGGACAGTCTGCGGGCAGTCTCTACTACACATGACCGCATTGTGACAAACATCCTAGCGAATTATTATCATACCTGGGAACTATTTATTTTTGAATCCCCGGAGTGGAGTCCTCTGTTGCCATGGGTGGTGTGAAGAATTACGCGTATTGTGTCAAAAAAGGGGCGGGGCTTAATACGAGTGCCGGGTGAAGGGCTTAAAAGAAGGCTGGGGGGAAGGAGCAACACGGGGAGAAAGGGTGGAAGTGGGTAGAGTTTCAATAGAAACTCTCCACATCCGGAGGACTCAGCCTCTGCCCCGGAGACCCGGTAAAACAGTGTAAAAACCAGAGTCTCCAGGGGAAATCCAGAGAGTTCCCAGGTATGATTATTATATAGGAGGATAATAATCTTAATCAGCACCTCTCCAGCCTATGAGGTGCTGGGGCGCAGGGCCGGCACCACCTATAGGCGAGGTAGGCGCCGGCCTAGGGCGCACATTCTCTGAGGGCGCATCGGCCCCCTCCGCTGCTTACAACAGACTGCCGAAGTAAAAAAAAAAAAAAAAGTGTTTCGGTGCCCTCCCTCAGCTGGCAATTTTTTTTTTAATGTAGCACAGCGATACCTGTTTCTCTTTCCCCCTCCGCTCCTTCAATCCTGGACCAGGATTGAAGGAGTGGAGGGGGGGAGAGAGAAACGGACATCGCTGTGCTACATTAACCTTTTCAGTGCCAGAGGGGTACGCAAAGCTTAGCTTTGCAATGCGTTGTATACCCCTCTGGCACTGAAAAGGTTAATAAAAGCCAGTCAAGGGAGAGCACCAAAACGTACTCAATGGGGAGAGAGTGCACCGGAAGAGTAAGTGGAAGGGGGGTCAAGAGGGGATAAATAGTCAGAAGGGGAGAGAGTGAGTCAAAGGGGGGATCAGCAGTCAAGAGGGGGATCAAGAGTCAGATGGGGAGAGAGAGATTCAAAGGGGGGATCAGCAGTCAAGAGGGGGATCAAGAGTCAGATGGGGAGAGAGAGATTCAAAGGGGGGGATCAGCAGTCAGGAGAGGGATCAAGAGTCAGATGGGGAGAGAGAGCGTGAAAGGGGGATCAGCAGTCAAAAGGGGGATCAAGAGTCAGACAGGGGAGAGAGAGAGTCAAAGGGGGGGTCAACAGTCGAGGGGGAGAGTCACATTTAGAGAACATACACTCTGTCACACTGATACACATATAGAGAAGCGCACACATACTTGCACACTGATATCCTTACAGAGACTCACACACACTAACACACTTATATACATATAGGGAACACACACTCATATACATACAGGGAACACATACTGACACACACATACACATACAGAGAACACACACACAAACTGACACATATAGGGAACACATTGACACTTAAACTCATACAGAGGCGGGGCATAAATGGGTAGAGCACAAGGGGTGGAGCCAAGGGACGGCAAAATTAGGTTTTGCCTAGGGTGGCAAAAATCTTTGCACCAGCCCTGCTGGGGCGTGATATGATTTCTGACATTTGGTTGCCGCTTGATAAATCCTAACTTTTATCTTTTGCCTCTCAAACAAACTGACATGAGAAAATAAAACAAGGAAATAAAGCCTTTGATTAATTTTCCTCAGAGTCTGTAATTATGCAGACCTGTTGAAAAGCAATACTGAGCACTCAGCTGGTTATGGTTAATGAACATTGATGGGAATTCCATAATTAGCTACTAGCCACAGGGAGTGGAAGAATATATTTCAGAAAACAATATACATATTTATGTGTATGTGTGAAGTAGTGATATACAGTAATATAGCGAGTGCAGTGTAATTTGAAATAGACATTTTAAATCTTTGAGTACCAGAGAGGTATTCAACGTAATGTGACTCAATGCATTGGTTACCTCTCTGGCACTCAAACGGTTAAACCCTTGAATGCAGGAGAGATCTTCAAAGCATTGCTTCACCATTTTGGATCTATTCCTGATCATATGGGGCTCACAATACAGTCTGCTCAATGTGTGAAACCAGGTGTGAAAACTCTGTATTGAGTGAATATAGGTGTGACATATCAGTAATTTTATAAGCTACTGTAGGTGTAAGTGCTTTGCATTCCACAAATCTAGGTATAAACACACAGCATTCTATAAAGTTAATTTAAGGGCCCAAGTATAAAACACCAGACCCCCTTAAACTCTTTATTCTCAATGCACTGGAGACATTGGGGGTTATGTACTAAGGTGTGATAAAGAGGTGATAAAGTGGAGATGACTTCTCCTGTGATATCACTTCTCCAATTCCTATGTTATTCTATGGAGCTAATGCGCTAAGATTTCTGCAGCTTTGGAGATGTTAGTGTATAGGTTCCATAGAATAACATAGGAACTTGAGAAGTGATATCACTGGAGAAGCCATTTCTACTTTATCACCTCTTTATCACGCTTTAGTGCATCTCCCCCTTATGATCATCAAAGGAGTTAAATAATAAATATATCTGTTTTTTTTCCACCAATTAAAATTGAATGCTGAAGTTGATTATAGGTTCACAATTCAACAGGATAGTTGTGGAGTTAAAACTAGTGATAACCCTCATCACCTGAAATGTACTCTAGGAGAGTTATTACATGCAATGTACCCTAGGCTGCATTCAGACAGCAAAAGAGGTGCAAGTATATATATACTAGCAATGTGGGACATATATATATATATATATATATATATATATATATATATATATATATATATAGTGCTGTGCAAAAGTCTTAGGCAGGTGTGAAAAAATGCTGTAGAGTAAGAATGCTTTCAAAAATAGACATGGTAATAGTTTATTGTTATCAATTAAAAAAATGCACAGTGAGTGAACAGAAGAAAAAATCAAATCAATATTTAGTGAGACCACCCTTTGCCTTCAGAACAGCAGCAATTCTTCTAGGTACACTTGAACACAGTTTGATAAGGAACTTGGCAGGTAGGTTGTTCCAAAAATCTTGGAGAACTAACCACAGTTCTTCTGTGGATTTAGGCAGCCTCAGCTGCTTCTCTCCCTTCATGTAATCCCAGACAGACTTGATATTGAGATCAAGGCTCTGTGGGGGCCATACCATCACTTCCAGGACTCCTTGTTCTTCATTACACTGAAGATAGTTCATAATGACTTTGGCTGTTTGTTTGGGGTAGTTGTTATGCTGCAGAATACATTTGAGGCCAATCAGATGCCTATCTGATGATATTGCATGATGGATAAGTATCTGCCTGTACTTCTCAGCAATGATGATCCCATTAAAGGGGTAGAAATGTTTCAAAATAAAAGCAGCTCCAATTAATCTTCATAGTATTTGGGCCATGGAGAGTGTTATTTCAGTACTGTCAGAGTTGTAGTTCAAGAGTAACTGAATGATAAAGTATCCCCCTCCCGCCCCTTTTACTGATGTAACACTGCTCACCTCAGAGCAGAAAGGTGGTGTCCAGATGGCTTTATCATTCAATTACTTTTGAACTACAACTCTGACAGTATTGAAATAGTAATCTCATTGGCCCAAATACTATGAAGATTAATTAGAGCTGCTTTAAATTCGAAGCATTATAATCCCTTTAATTCTGACCAAATCACCCACTCCATTTACAGAAATGCAGCCCCAGACTTGCAAGGAACATCCACCATGCTTCACTACTGCTGCCTGCAGACACTCATTCTTGTATATCTCTCCAACCTTTGACAAACAAACTGCCTTCCACTACAGCCGCTGCAGAGCACCTGCTGATATTTTTCTGCACCCATTTCCTGTGTTTTTGTTCATAGTTGAGTCGCTTGGCCTTATTTCCACATCGAAGTTATGGCTTTTTGGCTGCAAATCTTCCATGAAGACCACTTCTGACCAGACTTCTCCTGACAGTAGATGCGTGTACCAGTATCCCACTGTTTTCTGCCAATTCTGAGCTGATGGCACTGCTGGACACCTTCTGATTGCAAAGGGAAGTAAGCATAATGCGTCTTTCATCTGCTGCACTAGGTTTCCTTGGCCTACCACTGCGTCTATGGTGGTTCTTCAAAAGTGTGTGCACAGCACATCTGGAAACCCCTGTCTGCCTGGAAATTTCTGCCTAGGAGAGACCTTGCAGATGCAGTATAACTACCTTGTATCTTGTTACTATGCTCCATCTTGCCATAGTGTATGACATTTGACATTAAATTGTCTTCAGCAACTTCACCTTGTTCGCTGAGTTTGGCTGTTCCTCACCCAATTTTATTCCTTGTACACAGCTGTTTGTGTTTCAGTTAATGATTGTGTTTCAACCCATTGATGATAATTACCTGACTATATGCCTACAAAATCCCTGACATTGTGCAAGTGTACCTAGAAGATTTGATGCTATTTTGAAGGCAAAAAGTGGTCACACCAAATATTGATTTGATTTAGATTTTTTTTTGGTTCACTCACTATGCATTTTGTTAATTGATAAATATAAACTACTAACGTCTATTTCTGAAAGCATTCTTACTTTACAGCATTTTTCACACCTACCTAAGAATTTTGCACATATATATATATATATATATATATATATATATATATATACCGAATGAATGAGAATCACAGTATATAACAATATAACAATACCTTTATTTTATTCAGTTATATTCAGTTATCAAGACAGATCAGCTACTGTTCTTTATAAAGTCAAAAGCATACGAAATAACAAAGTGAAACATCCAATTTAAATTGTGAGCTAAAAAAACACAAGCTGGTAAGCTATAAATCACACCATTTTCATTGTAAGAGGAATGTAGAGAAGGGGGGTGGATGATAGACAAGGAGAGGGGTAGAGAAAGAGAGCACGACAAATCCATTATACACAGAAATAAATGTAAATTAAGGAAAAATCAAATGAAGATTGAATGTGAACTAGATGAAAATAAAATGATGGCAATGATATATGAAGTTTTAGTAATGTGAGAGGAGTCCCAAGTCATTATTTAGTCCAGTGTCTTTGCTGTTAATAAAAGATCTTTATTTCAAATGTCTTTCTCTCTTAGGTATCTTTGGAATTCCTTCTGAGTATTTTGATTTTAAGATTATGGGTGGTCGTGCTTCTCTGGGTGAACTTATAACCATAAGGGGTATGATTAGATTTTATTTTTTCTGTATTGTATTCATTCGTAGGTCAGTGGCACCAATATAATATCCAGTTTCATTCAGTGCATTGTTGATGTACATGAATGTGACCTTTAATATTGTATATCTTGCTGTTGTTATCCTTTATTGTATAAATGTACATTACATATATATATTCACATTAAAAATATATTTATTGTATGGATAGGTTATGGTGAGTTGGTGCTGTGAGTTTTCTTTTGTTTTTTTGGTTTGTATGTCTCCGTCATTCAAGCAGCATCCTCGCCTATCCAATTTAATTATTTATATGTAGCACAATTATCTTTTCACAATTAGTATCACGGTATCTTTATTTCTGTTTTTCACACTTTGGCTTTAAGAGCAGGCCTTAAAGGGATAGTAATACTTCGTTTTATCTTTATTTTATTTTGTAGGCATTAAAAAAACATGAAGAATGATATAAGTCTTATCTCTCAAACCTTTATGGTTTAAGAGATATTCACAAGCAAAGTATCCCCCCCTGTATAGCCAGATCAGAAGGAAGGTGCCCAGGTAGACTGCAGAGAGGGACAATCTTCAATTAAGATAAGGGAAAAAGCTGAAAAACTTGTCAAGGGGGGAAGGGCTTTCATTCTTTTCATACAAAGAAGATTGTCCCCTGCTGTTATCTGTCTGATCTTACAACCAGATTCACATCTGAGAAGAGATGGCTTACACTAGGAAAAAGGGACGGGAGGGGAAACTTTGCTTGT
Source organism: Rhinophrynus dorsalis (assembly GCA_037306005.1). Lineage (NCBI taxonomy): Eukaryota > Metazoa > Chordata > Amphibia > Anura > Rhinophrynidae > Rhinophrynus > Rhinophrynus dorsalis. Next base: position 515,129,305 of record CM074720.1, on the reverse strand, counting down.
TAATATCTCTTAAACCATAAAGGTTTGAGACATAAGACTTATATCATTCTTCATTGTTTTTTAATGCCTACAAAATAAAATAAAGTTAAAACGAAGTATTACTATCCCTTTAAGCCTTCTCTAGCTTGCATGCTCCTTGTTTGGTATCAACTATTCCTCACATGACCTGTGGGGGCTGATATAAAGGTCTCATTTATGGAGTGAGCTGTTGGATCCACAGCTCCCTCATATTCTCACAATGCAGATCCATTGGGGTCTTTTTGTATTAGGTAAGTCCACTATGTACATCTTTTCATTATAATGTATGTCTTCTGTTTTTAATTGCACCACACTGGGATCCAGAAGCAATGAAAAGAGCACATTTCAAGGGCCCCTTGCTCTCTGACGTGTTTATAATAACATCTCCTCAGGGAATTTCAAGTTTTATTTTAATTTTTAGATAGGGCATTACCGATGTATAGAGTAGGACTTGCCGTACAGTGAGAAACCTTGGTGAGGTGGCAAGCTTACCCACAACTTGGCGAATTTGTGAAAACTAATATCTCACTTATTTTATTTATTTAGAAATAGTATATATGGTAAATACAGGGCACATATTTATTCTTAACATAGAGAAGCGCTGGTTTGTTGTTGTGTCTGTATATGTATATATATATATATATATATATATATAGACAGCAACTAAACCATAGGGGGAGGGGGGTGAGAAACACATTGCATTGCAATGTGCTGCATACCACTCTGGCATACAAAGGGTTAAATTGTGATTTCTACCTTTTGAATGCTACTGAGGTCTCACAATGGAGGGGGGTTGTTAAAAGCACCATTTAAGTCAACTGGTATTTGGTGAATTTCTATTGGTCCTCTTGCTACAATTAGATTACCCTAAAGTTACTCCAGGGGGGTGTTATGCACTAAGGTGTGATAAAGAGGTGATAAAGTGGAGATAATTTCTCTGATTCCTATGTTGTTCCACAGAGCCAATGCACTAAGATCTCTCCCACTTGAAAACTCTTAGTGCATAGGTTCCATAGAATAACAGAAACTGGAGAACTGATTTTACCGGAGATGTCATGTCCACTTTATCAACTCTTTATCACAACTTAAAGGGATAGTAAAGTCCCAAAAAAACGATGTCCTAAATCGTAGCTGCACTAAAACAACACTTAATGCACTTCATCCTTTCTCTCAAACCGTTATGGTTTGAGAGAAATAAGAAAATAAAGTCCTCCGTTCCCTCCCCTTTCTGCCTGATAAGCTGTAAAGTTGTCAGAGGCAGAATCCGGTCGCCCGACTGTAGGCAGCTCTTCAGGAGTGCTGAAGGCACACGTTGTGGACCATTCCGATGAAGCAATTATACTTAGATATCTAGATGACAGCACTCCTGAAGAGCCGCCGTCTGGTCCTGGAAGCAGGATCTCATGACGTCCACTATACAGGAGACACATGAGAAGGGGGAAGGAGCGAAGCTCTTTATTTTATTACATCTCTCAAACCATAACGGTTTGAGAGAAAGGATTATGCACATTATATGTTTTTTTTAGTGCAGCTAAGATTTAGAACATCGTTTTTTTGGGACTTTACTATCCCTTTAATTGATCTCCCCCCATTTCTTTCAAGTACATCAGCCAGAATGTGATAGTGAGCTAGCATCACTCAATAAAGGTCCCAATAAAGAGCTGACTTTCCTCCCGGTCATGTCCGGTAGGTGACCCACTATGATTTTTTATTTTGTAGTATGTGAGAATAGAAAAGTATTACACCACTACATTCAACCAGCAGTACACTCACAGATCGAGGTGATCGGGTGCCTTTAATTTTATAAAATCACCTCTGCTTTGCGTGTAACTAAAGACTTAATTATTGACCTTCATTTCCCTTTATCAGCAACAGCCTCTATTTTCTTCCATAACTATCATTTAAAAGTCAGTGAGTAATGTGTCAAGAGGTAAGTTGGTTGTGTGAATTAAGTACTGGTCCATCATTCTTCTTTGAATTAAAGTTATCAAGAAGACACCAATTACAGAATTTCTTCAACTAGTACTTTAATTTAAGGCCAGATGAAACCAAAATTAAAACAGAGCAACTTGTCTGTTTCTATGAGTGACGTATTTTATTAAAATGAGTGAAACACAGTTCTCTGCCAATATATTATCACTCACATAGTGAAATTAATTAGATCAAGAAAAATGGAATAATAATTAAACAGAGTTTTATTTTAGTTCAGAAAACTATAAAACTGCATGTTCAGGTTTGGCAATTATGAGTTGACTGTATAAATGCTCCAGTCATAGAGGAGACCCCAATTATCACATTTTTACAACTAGAGTAACAACAAGGCCAAAGTAGATTGCAATTGTTAACTTAAATTAGAGTTAGTTTGACTGCTCCGGGGTGACCTTATTTTCACAGACTCTTTTAATTGCATTAGTTAGATGAAGTAAATATACATTTTATACGTAACTACAGCATTCATCAAGAAGACCTGATTACAGAATTTCTGAAAATAGAAATACACCAAACCGAAATTTTCAATTAAAGGGATAGTAATGTTTAAAAATAAAAAGAAGCTCCAATTAATCTTCATAGTACCATTCACTCGGTTCTTGCGTTAAGGACCGGTGACGGTCATAGCACTATAACTGGGAGTGAAACTGACCGCTCCAAGCCTGGAGTGGTCTCTCTCAGTCCCCAGCACAGTGTGCCAGTACGCATCACAAGTAATGTGTACCAGGACGTTGGAAACATCAAAGTGGTCCTTAAGGGAAGGTTACTTCCCAGGACCATGGACGTTAAGAGGTATATATATTATTATGAATATTATTATTATCACTTCTGTAATTATTTCTAATTTATATCATTTTCTCACTTTACATGGTAACGATAACCTTTATGGACCAGAGGGGTGATTTAACCCCTTAACGACGGATGACTTACCAGGTACGTCCCACAGAAACTGTCACTTACCAGGTACGTCCTCTGTCACTAAGTGACAGTTTCTGTGGGACGTACCTGGTAAGTCACGGAAGTTCGGGTCTCCGTGTGCCGCTCGGAGACTCCGGACTTGTTTAAAAAAAAAAAAAATGTTCGGCGGGCGTTAAGGTGACAGCTGCGTACGAACGCGGCTGTCACTAAGGGGTTAAACGGTGTATTTAATCCCTTGAATTCCAGAGAGGTCTCCAACTTAATGCTTTGCAATATGTTTACTACTTCTCTGGCATTCAAGGGGTTAAAAAAAATTAAACGTTTAACCCTTTCAGTGCCACAGAGGGCGTTGGATACTTCTCAGACACTCAAAAGGTTAAAGGGATGTTTTATTTATAATCTACTGTACGGTAAGTTTATTCCAGAATTGTGCCACTTTTAGTTTGCGGATAAGGCTCCATTAAGGTAGCTCAGTGATTACTTAACCCTTTGTGCGACAGATGGGGTGCACAGCGCATTGCAGAGCAATCCTTTGTGCACCTCTCTGTCAATCAAAGGGTTAAACCTCAGGATACTTGCACTGTGAATGTATGCCATTATCTCTCGTGGTCTGATGAAAGATGACATGTTGTCTTGGTTAGGCAAGACAAAACCCATTAGCTTCATTTCACAGCCATCTCGCATAACAAATGAGATATGACATTTTTTTTATATTACTATATGAGGCACCATTTGCAGTTTCTATGAACGTATATTAATATGCAACACATTATGAAAGCGCCCATCATGGCAGTTCATTTAGGTGTTATTGTATCATAATGCATTCTTATGAGCACATATACTCCTAAGTACATTTACATGATTACGAGAAGACAGAAAGGCTATGAAACACATTAACCTCTTGCAGTGAAATGCACTTAGATGCAAGCAATCCTCTTTGACATTGCACTCGATACATCAGGTGGATGATAACAATGCCATTGGAAAGAATATGTTTTTTTTAATATATTCAACATGAAATGTTAAAATACTGTAACAGTGTAACATTCCTTACATTTCTTATCACTATGCTCCTATAGCAGGGGCATCCAAGTTGCAGCCCGTGGGCCAAATGCGGCCCATCTGACTCCACGGTGCAGCCCTCCTAAGATTTTTATCTAATTAACTAGTGCACACATGAATAAGTAGGCCTGTAAGACCTACTCCACTGCCTGCCATTACCAAAGAGTTCAAGAATACATGTCTGTTAACTATCAGTATTGTCACCGAATCCTATATAATAATTTGCTAAGTTGTGTGTAACGCCCGACATGCGCAGTAGACACTGCTGCGCGTGCGGCAGTCATGCACAGTACAGACTGCCCGCGCAGGAGCGTCAAGCTCTGTGTCAGCGGTGGCGCGGGCAGTCTCTGCTGCGCGTGACTGCCCCGCGACTGGCTGCCAGAGGCACTGTGGCCCGTGTAACGGGCTGTTCAACTAGTTGATTAATAAATTAATCAAAAAATATTTTTGAATAGAAGACAGGATATAATTCCCTATAGTTATCAATAAAAAATAATGCTATGGCTTTCTGATTATGTGGCCCACGCCAGTAAAAACATGGATGCCCCAACATGTAGTAATAGAATAGAATAGTAAGGACTTGCCTAGGTAGGAGTCCATCATACAGCAGTCAGGTGTATCTATATAATTACTGTGTGTAACAGAAGCACTTACCTAGGTAGGAGTCCATCATACAGCAGTCAGGTGTATCTATATAATTACTGTGTGTAACGGAAGCACTTACCTAGGTAGGAGTCCATCATACAGCAGTCAGGTGTATCTATATAATTACTGTGTGTAATGGAAGGACTTACCTAGGTAGGAGTCCATCATACAGTAGTCAGGTGTATCTATATAATTACTGTGTGTAACAGAAGCACTTACATAGGTAGGAGTCCATCATACAGCAGTCAGGTGTATCTATAGAATTACTGTGTGTAACAGAAGGACTTACCTAGGTAGGATTCCATCATACAGCAGTCAGGTGTATCTATATAATTACTGTGTATGACAGAAGCACTTACCTAGGTAGGAGTCCATCATACAGCAGTCAGGTGTATCTATATAATTACTGTGTGTGACAGAAGCACTTACCTAGATAGGAGTCCATCATACAGCAGTCAGGTGTATCTATATAATTACTGTGTGTAACAGAAGGACTTACCTAGGTAGGAGTCCATCATACAGCAGTATCACGGTGCCCATGATTTGCTGCAGTTACTTCTCTGTCACCAGTAGGGGGCTTCTATTGGTTGTCTGCAGATAGCCCGCCTCTTATTGACTATTTAAACCTGGATTGGGCACCCTTTGAGGGCCCTTTCGTGTTGTTTCTGACCTTCTTGCTATCACTATGCTAGTGATAGCTGGGCCTCTGTTCCAGTGTTCCTGAGTTCCTGATCTCTACTGTTCCAGTGTTTCCTGCATGCTGAAGTACTTCCAGTCCTGGTTCCAGCCTAGTCTCTGGTGTTGCAGTTTCTGCTGAACTTCTTCTCTGCTGTTTCCTGACCTGACTGATCGTTGCTGGTTCCTGTCATCGCATCGCCTGTCTCCTGTATCCTGGCGACCTCCTGCCTGGTCGCGTCGGCGACTCGCTTGTTACACCAGCGTGCGGACGCTGGTTTGCTCCAAAGCCTTGCGGCTATACAAACTCGCTTATTACACCAGTGTGCGGTCACTGGTTTGCTCCACAGCCTATCGGCTGTACCATCCTGTGTTGGTCCCAGCGTGCGGACGCTGGTTTGATCCAAAGCCTTGCGGCTATACAAACTCGCTTGTTACACCAGTGTGCGGTCACTGGTTTGCTCCAAAGTCTATCGGCTATACAATCCTGTGTTAGTCCCAGCCTGCGGGCGCTGGTTTGCTCCAAAGCCTTGCGGCTATACAAACTCACTTGTTACACCAGTGTGCGGTCACTGGTTTGCTCCAAAGCCTATCGGCTGTACTATCCTGTGTTGGTCCCAGCGTGCGGACGCTGGTTTGCTCCAAAGCCTTGCGGCTATACAAACTCGCTTGTTACACCAGTGTGCGGTCACTGGTTTGCTCCTAAGCCTATCAGCTATACAATTCTGTGTTTGTCCCAGCGTGCGGACGCTGGCTTGCTCCAAAGCCTTGCGGCTACACAAACTCACTTGTTACACCAGTATGCGGATGCTGGTTTGCTCCTAAGCCTTAAGGCTATACTAACTCGCTTGTTACACCAGTGTGCGGTCACTGGTTTGCTCCTAAGCCTATCGGCTATACAATTCAGTGTTGGTCCCAGCGTGCGGACGCTGGTTTGCTCCAAAGCCTTGCGGCTTTATGATTCTGTCAATTTGCCATTACCATCTGACTGCTGCTACTATCTCAGGGCTGCCCTGCCCGGTATTGGTAAGGCCGGTAGAACCTTTTGCCACATTCCATCTGAGGTTGCCTTACCCGGTATTGGCAGGGCCGGTAGAGCCTACATTATGAATCTATTGAGGCTGCCTTGCCCGGTAAATTGGTAAGGCCGGTAGAACCATTATGCGATTCCATCTGCAGGTTGCCTTACCCGGTATTGGCAAGGCCGGTAGAGCCTAACATTCTATTACTTCAGACTGTCCTGTCCGGTATATTGACAGGACCGGTAGAGTCTGCCTTCTGTCTTGTTATATTCTGTATATATCTGTATGTATGTGATTGCCATCCTATTATTTCAATAAAATTGATTTTACCTAAAACTTGTGTCTGAGAGTCATAATAAACCGTGACAGTACGAAAGGGCCATGACCTCAGACAGCAAAGGTGAAGTTAATGCACAGAATATCCATTGGAGGATGGATGTGCACGAGCAACGTTTGGATCAGTTGGCAGTTGCAATTCAAACGATCCTTGAACACACGGTACTTGCTGACAAATCTAGCTCTAGCCCGGTGGTCTCGCCAAGTCAGACACCGGAGAGTGATACCAGACCCCTAGGGGGCACTGTTAAAGGGTTAACGGCTTCTGCACCCTTGCCGCTTAGATACGATGGTGACCCTAGTCTCTGCAGAGGGTTCATCAACCAACTCGAGATTTTTATGGAATTGACGGCACACGCATTTCCCAATGATCGTAGTAAGGTGGGGTTTACAATATCTTTGCTCACTGGTAGAGCTTTGGCTTGGGCTAACCCCTTGTGGGAGAATGCTAAACCTTGTACTAAAAACTTTAGAGAATTTGTGCAATCCTTTCGAAGAGTGTTTGAGCCTCCTGGTAGAACCACCTCTGCTGCCAAACGCCTTATGGAGATACATCAGGGCAGGCGTACAGTAGGCGACTACGCCATCGAATTCCGCACATTGGCAGCAGAGGTAGGTTGGAATAACGAGGCATTATTGGCAGCTTTTTCTCAAGGCCTGAATGACCACATTAAGGATGAAATCGCTGCTAAAGATCTACCTATTGATCTAGATGACTACATTGAATATGTTATGATAATTGACTCCAGAATACGTGAGAGATCAATTGCCAGAGATCGTAAGTTACGGTCAAAGAATAATGAGCCTAGTGGCATGTTTTGCCCACCCATCCCTCCCTTGGCATTGAAGTCTAGTGAACCTGTACGGGAGACAAGTGAACCTATGCAAATAGGCTTCACTAGACTAACCAAGGCTGAGAGACTTTATCGCAGAAGACAAGGGTTGTGTTTATACTGCGGTAAAAAAGGGCATTTGCTAAATTCCTGTCCGGTACGTCCGGGAAACGCACACACCTAGGGTACCTTGGGGGACAGGCCCTAGGTGGTGTACAATCGTCCCCAGTGTCGGGCACAATGAAACCCACCATACAGGTGGTATTATCTTGGGCACAACGCTCTGTGGAGGTTTTGGCCTTGGTTGACTCAGGTGCAGCAGGGTATTTTATGGATAATACCTTTGCTGAATTGCACGGAGTTACACGCATTGAAAGAGAAAATCCCTTGACTATTGAAGCGATTGATGGCAGACCCTTAGAACTGCCTCAGGTTATGTTTGAAACTATGCCTCTGTCTATGACTATTGGGGCACTTCACAGAGAAGAGCAGCAGTTTCAACTGATTAATTCTCCGCACCATGCGGTAATATTGGGCTTTCCGTGGTTACAGTTACATAACCCACAATTTGATTGGAAAAAGTGTGAAATTGCTGCTTGGTCCCAGTTTTGTATGGACAAGTGCGTCATCCAGCCTATTAAAGTCCTGTGCACCTCCTCGGCTATACCGGAGGTGTACCAACAGTTTGGCGATGTTTTTAGCAAAGGCGAGGCCAGCTTGCTACCTCAGCATAGACCTTATGATTGTTGCATCGAATTGCAGCCTGGGGCAGTACCTCCGAAAGGACGCACTTATCCATTATCTTGTGATGAAAATAAGGCTATGGAGGATTACATTTCTGATGCCCTTGCTAGAGGGATCATACGAAAATCTACCTCTCCAGCTGGGGCTGGGTTCTTTTTTGTAAAAAAGAAAAATGGCGAATTAAGACCATGCATTGACTACCGGGGCTTGAATAAACTAATGGCAAAAAACGCATACCCAATACCACTCATCACCGAGCTTTTTGACAGGCTTAAGGGCGCTTCGATTTTTACCAAATTGGACCTACGGGCCGCTTACAATCTGGTGCGCATTCGAGCAGGTGATGAGTGGAAAACTGCCTTTAATACTCGAGCTGGGCACTACGAGTATCTTGTAATGCCATTTGGGCTATGTAATGCCCCCGCAGTTTTCCAGGAACTGATAAACGATGTTCTGAGAGATATGTTACAGACATGTGTTGTGGTTTATCTGGACGATATATTGATTTACTCTCAAGACATGGCACAGCACATCAAAGATGTATCCGCAGTATTGCTACGACTCCGTGAGAACAAATTATTTTGTAAACTGGAAAAATGTGACTTTCATAGAACCAGTGTGCCATTCTTGGGGTTCATAATTGGCAATGATGGCATTGCCATGGACAAGGATAAGTTGTCAGCTGTCTTACAATGGCCAAAACCCAAGGGGCTTAAAGCCATACAGCGTTTCCTGGGTTTCGCTAATTATTATAGGCGGTTTATTAAGAACTTTTCTTCCATTGTTAAACCTTTGTCTGATCTTACGCACAAGGGCGCTAATCCTTCTTGCTGGCCGGTATCTGCTGAGAATGCCTTTGAGAATTTGAAGCTGGCATTTGCTGCGGCTCCTGTGTTATCCCACCCCAATCCTCTACTTCCATTTACGTTTGAGGTGGATGCCTCAGATATTGGGGTTGGGGCAGTACTTTCGCAACGACACGAGAAAGGTGGTACTCTCAGACCTTGTGGGTTTTTCTCTAAGAAGTTGACTGTCACTCAAGGCCACTATGAGATAGGTGACAAAGAATTATTGGCCATTATCCTCGCTCTTAAGGAGTGGCGTCATTTGCTTGAAGGTACCAAGACTCCCGTATTAATCCTAACAGATCATAAAAATCTGACTTATCTCTCGGAGGCCAAGAGATTGTCCTCCCGTCAGGCCAGGTGGGCACTGTTCCTGTCTCGATTTAATTTCATTGTATCATACTTACCGGGGTCAAAGAATATCAGGGCGGATGCACTGTCAAGACAATTTGAGGCCGACAGTGACAGAGTGGAAGCACCAGCACCCATCATCCAACCTGATAGAATACTGGCTACTATACGCACGAGTATCACTTCTCCTTTAGGGGAGGAGATCCTGGCCTCTCAGGGGTCCGCTCCCCATGAAACTCCAGTGAGCAAATGTTTTGTCGATGAACCATTTCGTACTAGGCTGCTTGAAACCTACCATTCCTCTAAGGCTGCGGGACATATTGGTAGAGACCAATTGTTATGGTCCCTTTCTCAGTTATTTTGGTGGCCCTCCATGAGAAACGATTGTGCCGAATTTACGAATGCCTGTGCCACTTGTGCCCGCGCTAAGACCCCGAGACATCTCCCTGTGGGCTTGCTTCAACCGGTGCCTAATGGCGAACACCCCTGGTCTCATGTTTCCATTGATTTTATGGGAGAGTTGCCTATGTCCAAGGGGTACTCCTTTATATTCATGGTGGTGGACAGGTTTTCTAAAATGGCTCATTTCGTGCCCCTCCGTGGTCTTCCTTCAGCGAAGGAATTGGCAATGGTGTTCGCCAGAGAAGTATTCCGGTTGCATGGAGTGCCTAGGGTACTGGTGTCTGACAGGGGGAGCCAGTTTGTGTCTAGATTTTGGAGGGCATTTTGCCAACAGATGGGCATACAGCTGTCCTTCTCCTCTGCCTACCATCCCCAGACCAATGGAGCCGCTGAACGAGCTAATCAGGGCTTGGAACAATTTCTCCGTTGTTTCGTTACTGACCATCATGATAATTGGTCCGACTTGTTGCCTTGGGCAGAGTTCGCCAGGAACTGTGCAGTCAATTCTTCATCTGGGAGCTCTCCGTTTCTGATTAATTATGGGTTCCTGCCCTGTTTGCTTCCAGACTCATTTCAGACGCAACAGATTCCAGCTCTGGATGAGCATATCGAGCAACTCCGTTCCACATGGGCACAAGTTCAGAGGGCACTTGGTCAGTCATTTCAGCGTCATCAGCGCCATGCTAATCGCAGAAGGCTTCCAGCGGTTTCCTTTCAGGTTGGGGATAGAGTATGGCTTTCCTCCAGAAATCTCAAGCTGCAGGTTCCGTCTAATAAGTTGGCTCCTCGGTTTATTGGTCCATACAGAGTTATTCGCAAAATTAACCCTGTCTCCTATGCACTAGACCTACCTGCATCCATGCGTATCCATAATGTGTTCCATGTGTCCCTTCTTAAGCCTCTGGTTTGCAATCGCTATACTACCACACCTGTGGTGCCAGGACCTGTTGAGGTCGAGGGCCAGGAGGAGTACGAGGTTCAGAGCATTATTGATTCCTGTAGGCTTAGAGGAAGGGTACGGTCCCTGGTACATTGGAAAGGGTATGGTCCTGAGGATCGATCATGGGTGGATAGTACGGACCTTCATGCACCTAGGTTAACTAGGGCCTTTCATGCCAATTACCCGCAGAAACCTAAACCCTATTCTAGGAGAGGGGGTCTTTGAAAGGGGGGTACTATCACGGTGCCCGTGATTTGCTGCAGTTACTTGTCTGTCACCAGTAGGGGGCTTCTATTGGTTGTCTGCAGATAGCCCGCCTCTTATTGACTATTTAAACCTGGATTGGGCACCCTTTGAGGGCCCTTTCGTGTTGTTTCTGACCTTCTTGCTATCACTATGCTAGTGATAGCTGGGCCTCTGTTCCAGTGTTCCTGAGTTCCTGATCTCTACTGTTCCAGTGTTTCCTGCATGCTGAAGTACTTCCAGTCCTGGTTCCGGCCTAGTCTCTGGTGTTGCAGTTTCTGCTGAACTTCTTCTCTGCTGTTTCCTGACCTGACTGATCGTTGCTGGTTCCTGTCATCGCATCGCCTGTCTCCTGTATCCTGGCGACCTCCTGCCTGGTCGCGTCGGCGACTCGCTTGTTACACCAGCGTGCGGACGCTGGTTTGCTCCAAAGCCTTGCGGCTATACAAACTCGCTTATTACACCAGTGTGCGGTCACTGGTTTGCTCCACAGCCTTGCGGCTGTACCATCCTGTGTTGGTCCCAGCGTGCGGACGCTGGTTTGCTCCAAAGCCTTGCGGCTATACAAACTCGCTTGTTACACCAGTGTGCGGTCACTGGTTTGCTCCAAAGTCTATCGGCTATACAATCCTGTGTTAGTCCCAGCGTGCGGGCGCTGGTTTGCTCCAAAGCCTTGCGGCTATACAAACTCACTTGTTACACCAGTGTGCGGTCACTGGTTTGCTCCAAAGCCTATCGGCTGTACTATCCTGTGTTGGTCCCAGCGTGCGGATGCTGGTTTGCTCCAAAGCCTTGCGGCTATACAAACTCGCTTGTTACACCAGTGTGCGGTCACTGGTTTGCTCCTAAGCCTATCAGCTATACAATTCTGTGTTTGTCCCAGCGTGCGGACGCTGGCTTGCTCCAAAGCCTTGCGGCTACACAAACTCACTTGTTACACCAGTATGCGGATGCTGGTTTGCTCCTAAGCCTTACGGCTATACTAACTCGCTTGTTACACCAGTGTGCGGTCACTGGTTTGCTCCTAAGCCTATCGGCTATACAATTCAGTGTTGGTCCCAGCGTGCGGACGCTGGTTTGCTCCAAAGCCTTGCGGCTTTACGATTCTGTCAATTTGCCATTACCATCTGACTGCTGCTACTATCTCAGGGCTGCCCTGCCCGGTATTGGTAAGGCCGGTAGAACCTTTTGCCACATTCCATCTGAGGTTGCCTTACCCGGTATTGGCAGGGCCGGTAGAGCCTACATTATGAATCTATTGAGGCTGCCTTGCCCGGTAAATTGGTAAGGCCGGTAGAACCGTTATGCGATTCCATCTGCAGGTTGCCTTACCCGGTATTGGCAAGGCCGGTAGAGCCTAACATTCTATTACTTCAGACTGTCCTGTCCGGTATATTGACAGGACCGGTAGAGTCTGCCTTCTGTCTTGTTATATTCTGTATATATCTGTATGTATGTGATTGCCATCCTACTTTATCAATTTATTATTTCAATAAAATTGATTTTTACCTAAAACTTGTGTCTGAGAGTCATAATAAACCGTGACAAGCAGTCAGGTGTATCTATATAATTACTGTGTGTAACAGAAGGACTTACCTAGGTAGAAGTCCATCATACAGCAGTCAGGTGTATCTATATAATTTTACCACATGACAGGAGGCTTCATATTTTGCATAATCTTTCTTTACTGAATCTCCATAGCAGCACAGTAACCAATCAGAAAATAGAACCAGAAAGTATAAATAGCCTGGTATATGTAGAGTACTTCCTCTTTCTTGCTGCTCCAACAAGCTGCACAGGTCAGAGTTTCTTGATCTTTTGCTATGATTGCATTGCCTGTTTGTGATTTGGTAAATTTTTTCCAAACAAATGTTTCCTTTCCTAGAGTAGTTCTACTTGTCATGTTAGGGTGCTATTTAGATCTATTGTGAACTGTGTTTTTTATGAGTTTGCATGCTTTGATTTTTATAGCTTGATGAGTTTTGGCTGCCTGGTTACCACTGCTCCACATCAGCCCTTTTCTATCCTTAACTGTTTATACCTTATGTGAAGATTAGCTTTCTGTTCCCCTCCTTTGTGCTCCGGTGTGCATTGTGGGGTGTTTGCTCTGCTGGGTGGTGTGGGGTGGAGGTTTCGCGGCAGTCAACGCTCCATTTCCATATCTGGTTTTGTCTAGTTGTTTGCTGTGGTCCGCGGACCGTGCTTGTGTTGCGGCGGCCATCTTGAATCTCGTCTCGCGAGATTCTCGGCGGCCATCTTTATTGTGGGCTCCGCTCCGAGGCTGGGTTGTTCTGGCTTCGGAGCGGCGTGCTTCAGGCTTGTATGGCCTCTTTCTTTTTCAAACTTGGCGTTTCGTTTCATATTTCTTTAATAAAGGTGATTCCCATTTTGTTGTAACCTGTTCTACTTTTAGTGTACTGAGCGTCCTCAGTCCGTTTACTGCACTACAATACCTTATACCTTGTGTATGTATAGCGCTCTGAGCGCCTTGGTTTTTTATATTGTGTATCATTCATACTTTTGTTTAAACACAAAACTGGTGTTCAATCTAACATATACCTGGGTGAGCCCCGTGGTACATATGGGGTGAGCCCCCTTCATTTTAAACAAAGTCCCTTGGGTGAGCCCCTTGTTAAGTGAGCCTTTGCTGGCATTCAAATTCCTATTGGTGGGTGAGCCCCACTGTTATCAGGGGTGAGCCCCCTTCTTTCATCCTTTTTCCTTTGTGAAACCACCCATGATGTTCATGGGTATATAAAAAAAAAATAAAAAATAAAAAATATATATATATATAATATATTTAGAGGGGTGAGCCCCCTTTGTTCTTTTATATGAATGCTTTTGCCATTCTGATCATTATAAGGAGGGTTGTCTCCTTTTTTACTGGGTGAGCCCCAGTCTGTACCTTCTAGGGACTCACCTACTGTTATAGGTTTGAGGGATTTTCCTTGTCCTTACACTGGGTTTTCTTTCCCCTTTTTTCAGGTGGATTTTGTCAGTTTCCATTTGCTGAGTTGCGCAACTATGAGTGCTCCTTCCTCTGACTTGCAGGCCCTTATTGATGCGGCTGTGGCTGCGTCTGTGGAAAAAGTGATGTCCAGGGTGCTGTCTCAAGACTCCACTTCTTCTTTTCCTGCTAGAGATGTTGGCCCTTCTCTTCCCAATGAACCTTCTGATGATTTGTCTGGCAGACGCGATGCCAAGGGGAAGACGCCTATGAAGCGTCCCAGACGTGAGGAATCTTCTGCTCCTGTCCTTCAGTCTCCTCATTCTTCTGATGATGAGGTCTACTCTCCCAGGCCTATGGCTGTCGTGGACGAATGGTGTGCAGCCTCAGGATCGGACGACGATCATTGGGACAATGTTCCAGGTTCTTCTTCTGGCTTTGTGAAGGAGACTGTAATGGATGCACCTCCAGTTATCCCTCAGGATAGCTCCTTTCCCGAAGAGGACCGTTTTCTGGATGCTCGTGGTGTGCCTCTCTTTGATCCACGCTCCATTCGCCACCCAAGATCTTCCGAGTGGTGCCTGCCAGACCATTTAGCCCGCTTCGTTCATTTCTGGCTTCGTCAGTCCATGGACAGAGAAGTGAGGGGTCACCTTCGCGCGGAATGTCCTAGACCAGTCCTTCCGGACAAAGTGGCAGCTACTCCTGATTTTGACCCCACCGTGCTCACTTTTATGGCTCGTTCTGGCCGGGATCCACGTAAGGGCATAGAGAAGGGTCTCAAGGCCTCTCAAGATAAATTGCTGGATATTATGGGCCCTCTAGCCAAGATTTTGTTCTTTGCTGACCAAGCCTTGGAACATGGCGACTCTTTGGATGCCAACGCTATCAGAGAATGGGCCCATCGATCTATGTGTCTTTTGGGAAATGCAAATGCAGCTCTTTCAGCGGAAAGACGGAAGGCGGCTCTGCTGAGGATCGATCCCAAATTGGCTGAGTTGGGTTCAAAAGAATTGGGTCCTTCAGCCAATGGATTACTTTTTGGCGATCAATTTATTGCTGAACTCAAACGTCATGTGAATTTATTCACCACCCTCAACAAGGCGCAGTCTTCCATGCGTCAGGTGTTCCGCCCTACCTCTACCAGGGGTGTTTTTGGTCGGGCTGGTCGGCAGCGGGGCCGTGCCACCAGCAGGTTCTGGAGTTCAGGCCCCTGTTCCACTCCATCCTCACCAGGATTCTTCCCTTCAACTCCCTTCCGGCCCACTTCTTTCTCCAGAGGGACGGACAGAGCAAGAGCCCAAAAAGTCAGAGGCCGACCCAAGTTTCCAACAGGTAAGCTGTCCAATTTCAACTCCTGTTACAATTTCCCCAATGCATTTTACTGCTGGAAAAATCTATTCCCATTTGCAGGCATGGCAGGAGATTTCTTCGGACACGTGGGTCCTTCAGTGCGTTCGAGGTTATGTCATCGAGTTCCAGTCTCCTCCGGTGCAGTTGGTGGCGCCTCCCTCTCCCCTTTTTTCGACACAGGATCAGGATTTGATAGACACAGAGATCGTCTCTCTCTTTTCCAAAGGCGCTGTTCAGTACGCTCCGGACGAGACGGGTTTTTTCAGCAACATTTTTCTTGTTCGCAAAAAGACAGGGGATTTTCTTCCGGTCATCAATCTGAGACGCCTAAACGCTTTTGTAGTTTATCATCATTTCAAGATGGAGGGCATCCATCTCTTGCGTGATCTTTTGATAAAGGGAGATTGGCTCGCTAGTCTGGATCTGAAAGACGCGTATCTTTCGGTTCCGATCCATCCGAGTTGTCGCCCTTTCCTTCGGTTCCGCTGGCACGGTCGTCCGTGCCAGTTCACTTGCCTCCCTTTCGGTCTCAGTTCGGCACCTTGGTGCTTCACAAAATTGCTGAAACCAGTGGTAGCTTGTTTGAGGGCTCTGGGTGTTCGTTGCCTTATTTACCTCGACGATCTTTTGATCTTTTGCAACGATGCTGCCAGACTTTGATCTCAGATGCACTTTGTAGTGCATTTTCTGGAATCCTTGGGGTTTGTCATAAACAGGGAGAAATCAGCGTTGGAACCCTCTCATGTGGTACAGTTTCTGGGCTTCGAAATAGACTCTGTTCGTTGCCTTCTTCGGTTGCCATTGTCCAAGGTGGCGGCAATCAGAAAGGAAATTCGCCGCGTTCTTCTTATCTCTCAAGTTCCTCTACGTTTGCTAGCTCGTGTAGTCGGTCTCCTTTCTTCTTCAATTCAAGCAACTTTTCCGGGGCCGCTCCATTATCGGGCTATGCAACGCTTGAAGACTCATCATCTGCGTTTGGGCAGCTCCTACGATCATTTAGTGGACCTGTCTCCGGAGGTTCGTACAGAACTTTGTTGGTGGCTCCTTCACATGCAAGCCTGGAACGGCCGGGCAGTGTTTGGTCCTTCCCCAGATTTTGTGGTAGAATCGGACGCCAGCCTTTGGGGTTGGGGCGCCCATTGTGCAGATCTGGCTACAGGTGGTCCTTGGTCAGTGGCGGAAGAAGGGCTTCATATCAATTGCTTGGAATTGATAGCGGGGTCCTTTGCGGTTCGCAGTTTCGCCAAAGACGCCGAGGGTTGTTGCATTCTTCTTCGGATGGACAATTTCTCGGCAGTACAGTACATCAACAAGTTAGGAGGCGCCAGGTCTCGAGTCCTGACGGAGGCGACAAAGGAACTTTACAAGTTTTGTTTCAGCCACAACATTTCTCTGAGGGCAGAGTATCTGCCGGGGGTTTCCAACTTCACGGCGGATTGGTTCTCCCGACATTGGAGAGACACGAGCGATTGGAAGCTGGATGTATCTCTGTTTCATCGTCTGTGTCTCCTCAGGGGTCCTTTACGCCTGGATCTGTTTGCTTCCAGGACCAATCGTCAACTACCGACGTATTTCAGCTGGCTCCCAGATCCGGAATCCAGAGCAGTGGACGCTTTCCTTCAGAGGTGGCTGACTCAAGGGGCGTATGCCTTTCCTCCATTTGCGATGCTGGCGAGAATCTTACACCAGGTTCGCGTTCAACAGGTTCGCATTCTTTTGATTACTCCGTTGTGGCCGAGTCAACCTTGGTACCCGGATCTGCTGGAGTTGTCGTGTCAAGATCCTCTTCTTCTTCCCTTACATCCTTTTCTCCTCTCGGATCCTCAGGGGAACCCTCATCCTCTCGTCCTTCAGGGGT
Organism: Rhinophrynus dorsalis; assembly: GCA_037306005.1. Classification (NCBI taxonomy): domain Eukaryota; kingdom Metazoa; phylum Chordata; class Amphibia; order Anura; family Rhinophrynidae; genus Rhinophrynus; species Rhinophrynus dorsalis. Next base: position 515,112,124 of record CM074720.1, on the reverse strand, counting down.
GGCTACATCTGGCGGCTTGGAAGATTTCAGGGGTGCATGGGCAGTCGATGGATTATCGCAGGAGGCTAGGAAACTCTTGTGGGATTCCTGGGCCCCTGGTACAAGACGGTCTTATATGTCCGCCTGGAATGCCTGGTCTGGCTGGTGTTTGGAGAGGGGTTACGATCCCTTTACGGCACCTGTGACTGCTATCCTGAATTATTTATCTTTTCGTTTTTCTTCAGGTCTTTCCTTTCGTTTGCTAAATGTCATTTGTTCGGCTATTTCTGCTGCCCATGTTCCAGTTGCGGGGGTTCCGGTGGGACGCGACCCCTTAGTTTGTCGTCTTTTGCGAGGGATCAAGTTAACTAGACCTCCGGCGCCTAAGTATTCTTCTTTTTGGGACGTTGAGGTGGTCCTGCGTTTCTTACGTAATTGGCCGTCTAATGATCTTTTGTCCCTTAGACAGATTTCGGCTAAACTTACCATTCTTCTTTGTCTAGTTTCTTTTCGCCGGGTTTCTGATGTCCGAGCTTTCGATGTTGATGGGTTTTCCGTGCTTCCTGAAGGGGTGTCTTTCTCTATTTCTCGTCGTACTAAATCTGACTCTGTTTCTGTGTTTTATCCTTTTTTCAGGGAGGTCCCTCAGCTTTGTGTGGTGGAGGTCTTACTGCGTTATGTTTATTTGACGTCTTCATTACGTGCTTCCCCTTCGGGGCAACTTCTTATCTCTTACGTTAAACCTTATAAACCCGTCTCCACTACCACTTTAGCTCGGTGGATTCGTTGGGTTTTATCCTTGGCAGGGATAGATTCTAGTTTTGGTGCTCATTCTGTTAGAGGTGCTGCTGCATCTGGTGCGGCACTAGCTGGGTCTTCTCTTTCTGATATCTTACAATCCGCAGATTGGTCGAGGGAGCACACTTTTCGGCTTTTTTATTTTCGTCCAACGTCTCATGCGTCACAAGTGTTAGTGTCTTAGCGTTAAAATTGCAAAATATGAAGCCTCCTGTCATGTGGTAAAATTGTAGATTATGTTAGCGTTAGTGTAGTCATAATCTTAATTTTAGTAATGACAGGAGGCGAGTATTTTCCCTCCCTGCCCTTCCCTTTCTTTTCCTTACTTTGTGATTAAAGGGTAAGTACTGACTGCTTTCTAGAGGTTCTGCCTGACAATAATTCTGTTTTGTATTGATGGTTGGAATGACTTTATATTGTTTTTATTGAATATATACATGTTTTCTTTGATTCATAATGTTTATTTGTGTATATTGTTTTGTTTTATTCAGTGATCTTTCACAAGTCTCCTTCTTTTTCAGTATAAATTGTTTCCGGTGACGTTTGGGAATTCGGGTGGTTAGAAGATCGTCCGCAGGAGTTTGTTGTTCATTTGTTTTCCATATGACAGCTTGTTGTTATGCTGCGAAAGAGGAAGTACTCTACATATACCATTTATACTTTCTGGTTCTGTTTTCTGATTGGTTACTGTGCTGCTATGGAGATTCAGTAAAGAAAGATTATGCAAAATACTCGCCTCCTGTCATTACTAAAATTAAGATTATGACTACACTAACGCTAACATAATCTACAATTACTGTGCACGCGGTATGGTGCAGTTGGTTTGCTCCATACCTGCTTTTTTGTTCTTTGTTCATCAGCCTCACTTTCCGATGACACTACACCTACTAAGGATCATGTCAGGTTGGGTGATATGTTGTAGGTGGTGGAAGTGTCATCTACAAGTTCAAACATTAGCATTTAGTACCTTTAAAAACATTCATTAAAGAATGTTTTCACTGAGATTAACCTTTTGCAGAAAGTTATCTGATACATTGCAACACAGTGTGTTGGATACCTCTCTGGCACTCAAATGGTTAAAGTGAGCCTGTCATGCCTAATACAATGTACTGATTTTACAGGGAATGGTACAGAAAACCAAGTAAACATTTGCTGTTATTTTTTCTGTAATAAATAAAAACAGACCATGTGCATATTACCTTTGCTGCTACCCTTTCTCTTTTGTGTTGAAAACATTTTGATCTGGGCTTCCTCCCTCTCCACTCCTTGTCACCACACCAAACCCAGCCAAGGTTTGGGCAGCTCAGATTACATCATGTAGCTTCACTGTTAGGAGTGAGGTCCCCACTGTTGGCATTATTAAAGGGATAGTAATACTTCGTTTTAACTTTATTTTATTTTGTAGGCATTAAAAAAACATGAAGAAGTCTTATCTCTCAATCCTTTATGGTTTATGAGATATTCACAAGCAAAGTTCCCCTCCCCGCCCCTTTTACCTAGTGTAAGCCATCTCTTCTCAGATGTGGATTAGGTTGTATGACCAGACAGATAACAGAAGGGGACAATTTTCTTTGTGTGAAAACAATGAAAGCCCTGCCCCCCTTGACAAGTTTTTCAGCTTTTTTCCTTATCTTAATTGAAGATTGTCCCTCTCTGCAGTCTACCTGGGCACCTCCCTTCTGATCTGGTTGAACGGGGGGGGGGGATACTTTGTTTGTGAATATCTCTTAAACCATAAAGGTTTGAGAGATAAGACATATCATTCTTCATGTTTTTTTAATGCCTACAAAATAAAATAAAGTTAAAATGAAGTATTACTATCCCTTTAACTGTCCCTTTTCTAGAAAGTTTTTCCCTTAGAACACTTTGTTAAAATATTGGAACTGAAAACATATTTGTTTGCATTGCAAAAAAATAAAAATAAATAAATTGAATGAGCCCCTGTAGTGGTGGAAGAAAATTAAGTCATAATTGGCATTTCTAGAACAAAATTACATGACTCAGTTGGAACTGGGGGGCCACTTTTCCATAATATACACATTGACAAAAGAATAAATATGAAACAACGATATAAACCAAATCAAAGCACAAATATGTGCTTATTACTTTGTATACAACTACTGAATATCTGCTTTTATCATCACAAACAAGAAAATCTAGAAAACATTTAAGATTAGGCTCGGCTGGTAGTCTTTATACTGAATCTTCCCTCTGGCATTAACAGCAGGGTCTGTTCTTCTGAAATGAAAATAATTCATTGATTATTTCAGATTCCATATTCATTCTTTGAAGCATTTCATATTTGAGATTCTCTGTGTCCAATCACCAATTTATAAAGCATTAAATCTGATTCTCAAACTGTGTTTTGTGGAACCCTGGGGTTTCATTAAAGTGGGCCTGTCACCTTAAGGCAGGTTTAGAAAATAAACATCTTCCTATATGTCGTACCGGACTGTTTTTGTAAAATAAATAATTTTTCACAAATTAACCTTAACACTATACACTAATTGCCTGCACATAAAAAGAATTAGTTCTGTTTGACGGCAAAAGTATCATTCACTGCACCCAATATATGGGCTTTGTCTGTGTGATAATATTGGTCCAGAACAAAAACACATTAGCATAAAGTGCTGTGCTGTTGTGCCAACAGATAAAGATACATTTTTAACAATGATTTATATTAAAAGTAAATGGTTAGTGTGGAGGTCAAGATACAGAGTCTCATCCAGTCAGAGGAGCCCCTTCATGATTTCTTATCCTGGGTACTCTGGATCAGGTAGGCAGCAGGAACAGATGGCTGCCGCTCGCTGGTAGACAGGTGGAGCAAGTGAATTTAGCTCTTGCAGAATCTGGGATGAGGATCATCAGTCAGCTTCCCTCCAAGAATCCAATCAGAAACACTCTTGTACTGAGGAGGGTAAAACAGAATTCTCCTTATTGAGTACACACACAGCTTTTATATTCTTCCACCTGCCATCCTTATGTGCATAGTCAAATGATGGCTTGGGACAGTGCGGACACATTGTCCCATCAGGTGGAGCCTCAGGGGGCCAGTCAGAGACAGTATTTTAGTCTCCAATCAGAATTCCCCTTTTCTAATCCAGGAAAAAAGCCCTTGAAACACAACTGCTCTCACAACAGGGGTTAATAAGTGTTCCTTTATTGTCACTCCACAGGTTACTTCCTGTTCAAAGCCATGACTGTGACTTATAGGACTCTGTAGTCTGAAATTATGTACACAGAATGCACAGCAAAATACACAGCAGAGGTATATACCACAGGGAAACACAAAACATTCACCAAATCATAAGACGGGGACACTTAATACAGAGGACAACAACTTTTAGCAGTAGGGGATACAAGGTGCTCACCTCATGTTTCTCCCCGTCTCCCCTCCTCCAAATATGTGAGTCATGGGTTGTCTCCCATGGTTCATCATAGACACAAATTTTACAGGGTGTCAACAGCACAGTTGACTCCAGGTCCTGCTGGAGACTCAGGGCACCCATAATGCTGAGTACAATAGTCCTAAATAAGGACAAGTTTGGTGAAACAGGCACTGGGCACAAGGGGTCCATAATTCCTGGCCAACACCCTTTGTCCAGAGTTAAAAAAATGCCTGTGTTTTGGGCCAAGCACCCTGGATCCCACCCTCCCGCCAAAACGTAACTGTTTGAGAAGCAGGGGAATCTCAGGTAGTTCCAGGTGGAAAAGGGCAATCCAGGCTCTGGACTGGGGGCCTCAGAATAAGTCAGTTGTGGTGTTGAGCTCTAAGGCAGCAGGTAATCAACCCAACCCCTCAAACGTGGTCCTCAGCAAACAATGCAACACAGTAACATGGTTGATGACACTGGAAAAAGGACATGTGTCCATCAAGTCCAGCCCATGTATAAACACCCCTGTTAATCCAGAAAAAGGCAAAATAAAACAACCTATTTGAAGCAATTTACAATTAAGCTCCAAGTGGATAAAAAAATTCCTTCCTGACTCCAAATGGCAGTCAGATATATCCATGGATCAACATCCTCTCTGTAGTGTAGCCATCTGTCATAATTCTCAATATTGTTCTGTGCTAGACAGGTATCCTTTGTTTTTTTTAAAGCAGTTACATTATCTGCAAGCACAACAAGGCAAAGAATTCCATAGCTTTAACACCCTTACGGTAAAAAATCCCTGCTTTTGTTTTAGTTGAAAGTGCCTTTCCTTCTAGTCTCCAACAAGGCCATGGGAAACAATAGAGAAAATAACTCTGGGTATGTTCCCCTCCCTTGGGCCACCCTTTAACATGGGTGTCTGGAGATCTATGGTTCCCAAAACCAAGAAAAGAGTTTGGACTGAGGTGCCCAGACTGGCGCCCATCTCCACTGCACAGGAGGCTTTTCAGCACATCACAAGGTAGTTCAGTCCCTTGGCACTCCCATGGCTTCCTGTATGGGCCTTCTTTCAAGGGGCTGATGCAGAAATCTGAAGCACTGCTCTCTTATGATTATGAATGCAACATCATGTAAGTATCACAGTTCCCGTGATCTCTCTGTCACTCTCTGCTGTGGTGCGCTCCCATTGGCGGAGCTTGTTTAGCCCGCCCAGTGTGGCCTTCATATACCGGGCCTCTGGCACCTGTCAGGTGCCCTTTCATGGTGTTCCTCTACCAGTGCTACCGTTGCTGTGTTCCTGCGTTCCTGTGTACCGATTTGGCCCGTCTGACTATTCTTACTGGTTCCTGCTCCGTGATTGACCCGGCTTGGCTGACGTTCCTGCTCCGTGATTGACCCGGCTTGGCTGATGTTCCTGCTCCGTGACCTGATTCCGGTTATCCTGTCGTCCTGAGAGTGTTCCTGCTGAAGATCCTGATTCTATGTCGCCTGGCGACATTTTGAACTTTTGTGTGCAGTGCTGTGCAGACTAAGCATCCAGTTAACCCTTGCAGAGCTTGTTGCCTCCATACACTGGGCTGTCCGTTAACACTTGCTGAGCACTGTGGCCTCCGATACTGAGCCTGTCCGTTAACACTTGCTGAGCACTGTTACCTCCGATACTGAGCCTGTCCGTAACACTTGCTGAGCACTGTTGCCTCCATTACTGAGCCTGTCCATTAACACTTGCTGAGCACTGTTGCCTCCGTTATACCGAGTCTTCCGTTACACTTGCAGAGCATTTGTGGCCTCCGTTAACTGTGCTTCCGCTTTACACCTTACTTGCACAGTATAGCAGTTGTCGCACCGAGTGGTGCTGTTGGGCGATTCCTTCTGCTCTCGCAGTGTACAGGGTTCCTTTACCACTCCGGAAGGGTGCTATTGGCTCTGGTACTATTCAGCTCTTGCAGTGTTCGTGACTCCGTTACCGCACCGGAAGGGTGCTATTGGCTCTGGTTCCATTCAGCTCTTGCAGTGTAGTGACTCCGTTACCGCACCAGAGGGGTGCTGTTGGCTCTAGTTCCATTCAGCTCTTGCAGAGTGTTGGGTATCCCGCTCATTGCCAGTCCTTGGAGTGTGTCAGTTCTGTCTCACTGCTAAAGTGCTTTCACACCTTGCACCACAGTCTCTTGCTGCTCTTACCATCTACTGGGCGGTGTCTAAACACACCACAACAGAGACTGATTACCTACCTAGGACTTTAACCCTTGTGCTACTACTGTTTCTTATTTTGCCTGTCTTGTGACAGTATATGCTCCTACGCTATATTGTGCCTGTCATTGCCAATTTAGCCTATAGTGGGCAGTGTTCCTTGTTTTTTCAAAACTGTGTTTTATTCTAACCTCCTGGTCTGAGTGTCTTACAAAACCGTTACAGTAAGCTATGCAACGAAACATCTCTACACAGTACAAAAGAATTATAAATGCAAATCCAAGATGGTGGCTGTTTCTTTGTCTCTCAGGATTTTCGCCACATTGTAGTGACTATACCAACAGACAAATCACAGAAGTTGCAGTACAATTACATACATACAATGAAATTAACAATACATGAATCACAGGAATCTCTTAAAAGAACCACACATCAACTGAGAAACAAAGAGAAACTTCCAGGATTGCAACCAACAATGAAACACAGCAGAAACGATGACCATCTCAGAATCCAGAAACAACATGCGTTACCTATGTGTAACTGCCATGACATGTCAATCACATCCCACAGCATTTGCACATATATTTAGCACAAAAGAAAATATGTAACTGCACGTCTTAATATTTCAACAAGAAGACTAATAGAATAACTTTACATATTTCTTAATAGAACTATACTGCTGACACATTATCCCACACAACTCTTATATTTGGTAAATAAACTATCCTGTTTAACTGCCTGAAGATATGCTAGCCAATACTGCAGAATACTGTTCTATGTGACAATTCTCCTAGGGTGGCCAGACCTATCAGAATGGTCACTAAGACTACCTCAAATATATTGGATGATGATAAATCTTAGGAGTTTTATAAGGATAATGTAAATAATGTATATTTACCAACCCTAGACTGAGTCTTGATCTTTGTGGAATGGATGGATCTCTCTGATTGCCTGGACAGTACATTTTTCAAGGACAAAGAGTAAAAAGACAGGAAAAAGTCCCTCTGTTCTCTCTGCCTGCCACTTTTATTATAAGCATATTGTTTCATCTGGTAACCTCTCCTATCAGTCTTTATGATTGGATATATCTTAATAATATTAATTTAGAGTTTAACTACGTTTTTAGAGGGGTTCTGATTGGTTAAACAGAAGATAAACTTTTCTTGACTTTTAAATTTACCAACCTCTCTAAAAAACACATTTTACACCAGAAGATGGTGCTAAGAGACATGCATGGGTAAACATCTTAAAGAAAAAATTTGACCAATCCTATATAATAATTCGCTAGGATGTTTATCAGAAACCTTCATGTGCAGTAGAGACTGCCTGAATGCACAGAATGCTGGGAGCACAGAATGTTGGGAGCACGGAATGCTTGGTGTACAGAATGCTGGGAACGTGGAATGCTGAGAGTTCTGTGCTGGGAGTATTCTGTGCTTTCGGGCAGTCTCTACAGTGTATGACTGCGTCGGTGGCTGGACGCTGAGCAGGACTGGCCTCTTAACATCACCCAGAAACTTGGCCCATGGGCTTTTACACTAGTTAATAATAATTGATATCTATGTTTGGAGAAGAAACCTTGGAATGTGCGACATCACCCACTCCCTTCTTTTTCACATCTTCATGAATTGAGCATTGTTTAAAGGGATAGTAATACTTATTTTTCACATTGTTTAATTCTGTTCATATTAAAAAAGTAAACATAACAATGTCAGTCCCGTTGTTTAAAATTTCTGGCGTTATAGACATCAGCGCTCTAGCTGACAGAATGAGATTCTAGTCATTTGATCAGACAGCTCTTCAGCAGAGCCAAAATAGCGTTATGTAGGAAGAAATACTTCATTAGAATGGTCTACAAAATGTGCCTGCAAATGTCCGGTTAAATGACCAGAATCTCGTTCTGTCAGCTAGAGCACTGACATATGGGAAAGAGGCGGGAGGGGGGAACTTTAAATGCTTTTATCTATAAAAACAGACAATTTTAAACAATGGGACTTACATCGCTATGTTTACTTTTTTAATATGAACAGAATTAAACATTATGAAAAGTAAGTATTGCTATCCCTTTAATAAACAGTTGCATATCAACCCATAGATAAAACATTTATGAGAAAATTCTTCTCTAGGGAAAGTGAGTACAAGTCTTATCTAAATATCTTGTTGAACTATACTACAAACCAACTGCAAGACATCTGGTATAAGAAATAATTTTTCTTGTAAACACACAGACTTAAAACAAAAATGTGACAGCAGACAAAATGTCTTCAACAGTCCAGAAGGGCTTTATGGGCGAAGGCCAAAGAGGACCCCAATGCTGAAAGCAAAAAATAAAAAGGCACAATTGATCTTTGCCAAAACCTACCTAGTTCTCTATGGACAGTTAAAACCAAAGTAGAGCTCTTTGGCAATGCAGACCAGCCATATGTTTATAGGCAACAAAATTAATCTTATAAGGAAAAGAACACCCTATTTACAGTTAAATATGGTGGAGGATCTGTCATGTTGTGGGGCTGCTTTGCTGTCTCTGGTACTGGAGGCCTTGAACGTATTAAGGCAGGGCTTAAAATGTGAAGTCCTTTGCTACTAGCCAGACCTTAAAAATTACTCGCCACTGCAAGACATAACATACCCACCAGGGCTGAATTTCTACTCGCCAGGACTAAATTTTCACTCGCCATTGACTAATGGAAATTTTGAGCCCTGTATTAAGGGAATCATGAAATCAGAGGATTACCAATGCATTTTACAGCAAAATATTCTACCCAGTGGTAGTGGTAGTGCAGGGTTAGTGTTTGTAAGGGTGACTGTATTTGAGCTATCGGTCGGTGCTTGTCAGTGTGTGAGGCACCGATTGTTAGCTTTTTTTCTTTGGTGTTCTCATTGTTGCTGCTATTTAGTGATATTTTGGGAACTTAACACACAAAATAGATGTTTGGCTACAAGTCCTTTTCTGTGGCCCAACGTCCGTTGTGCTTTTAGCTGGTATGGCAATTGAATAGCTCCACTAGCAATGTTTGCTACTAATGGGCCTTTATCCAATTTTGCCTTACCCGCTGTTGTAGCAATGACATTTAAATTAAGGCCATAGTGAGGATGACGTGCAAGTGAAAATGGAGAAATTCTGGTTCAAATCAATACCACAGGGGATAAATAGAAATCCTCATTTAAGTAAATAATGTTTTTAAACTCTTGAAGGCTAGAGAAGGTCTCTGACATATTACTTTGCAATGCGTTGGAGACTTCTCTAGCCTTCAAGGGGTTAAAAAACAAATTTAAATGAATTGGGATTTGGGGAATTATGATTTGCCCACTATGGCGTAGTTGGTATGCTCCAATATAATTGCAATTCTTGTTAGTACATCAGGATCAATGGATGCTCCCTCAGCCTTGTACCACTGTCTGCCAGTGCTTCCATTTATTATCATCATTTATCGATTGAGCACAGAGTAACACAGTGACACAGTGACATAATAGACAAGGCTGAAAAAAGATTTGTCCATCAAGTTCAGCTCATGCCATATCACTCCTGTTGATATAGTAGAAGGCAACCCCCCAAAAAAAACCATTGAAGCCATTTCCAATTAAGCTCAAAATGGCTGCTAGAACATCGATATTTCCCTGGATCTGCATTAAACTCAACAATCATAATTCTCAATATTATTCTGTGCTAGTTAGGTATCCATTACGTTTTAGGAAGCAATTAGAGTAATGCAAGAACAGCATTGCGAGGCAAAGATTTCCATAACTTTATTACCCTTACTGTAAAAAAATCCCTGCCTTTGTTTTAGACAAAGGTGTATTTCCTCAAGTCTCAATGGATGACCTCTTATTCTTTACTCAGCTCTTTAAGTAGATAGTTTCTTAGAGAGGTTTTTGTGTTGACCTCAAATATATTTGTAAATGGTAATCATATTCTGCAGTGCGTAGAAAAGGGATTTGTTCCATGGAAATTCTGCATTTCTTTAGAGAACCCTGAGATTCCACAGAATCCAGTTTGAGGGGCGCTAATGTCCCATAAAAAAGTTCTTGTTTTGTACAGTTTAAAAAAAGAAATTATGTGGCACAAATTCTATCTCTCAAACCTTTATGGTTTGAGAGATATTCACATCTAAAGTTCCCACTCTCCTGATGTCAGCTGTAAAGCTGACAGCAGGAGATTCGAGTTGGCCGACTCAAGCAGGCTCTTCAGCAGAGCTGAAATCGCGTTATTTAAAAAGAACTACTTCATTGGAATGGCCTACAAAGTGTGCTTGCAAACCAGGCACACTTTGTAGACCTTGCCAATGAAGTAATTCTTTTCCAATATCGCTATTTCAGCTCTGCTGAAGAGCCGCCATCTGGTACCAGGACCGGGATCGCCTGCTGTCAGCACAGCACTGACATCAGTATAAGGGGAGGGAGGGGGAACTTTACATGCGAGTATCTCTAAAACCGTAAACGTTTGTGCCACATAATTTATTTTTTAAACTATACGAAACAAGAACATTTTTATGTGACATTAGTGTCCCTTTAAACAAAAGTGTTTTGAGTCATTTTTGCATCAGAAAAATCAAACATGATTTCAACAGATAAACTCTATTCTGAAAAGTTCTTAACCCTTTGAGTGCCAGAGTGGTACGGAATGGGTTAATCATTTAAAACATTTATACTAGTCGACTGCCTTTACCCTATTAACTAGAGGAACTTATAATGCATTGTTTCTGAGTGTTTCATGCACCCCTCTGATCCTTACACTATGATGTTTCAGAGAGCTGAGACTGATAATGGATGCTTTAGAAAGAAAGCATTTCTTGCAAATCTACACAATCAGTATCGTTAAAGAGATTCTAAAAAAATCCAAACCAAACTAAACATTCATTCACCATACCAATGTTTATATTCACATATTCTCAAAGAGATTAATCTTTTGTTTTTATATTCAATCTGCATCGTTTTGAGTGACTTACACTTCCTGTGATTTATTGAGCAATTGACTGTATCTTGAAATCATTTAAGAGAACTGTAATGGTACTGTGTAAATCTCAGTCACATTAGTGCATACTATTAAAGAAAGAAGTTTATGATGTTGTTTCACATACAGTATTCTATTAGAAACATATGGCCTTGTTTAACACATTGCAAATACATTATCACCGTGTTTTCAAAGCATGTGTCCATGTTTCAAGTAGGTCTGTCACCTAGGAATAAAGTTTGCATATTTACAAACTTTGTTCAAAACTATACAAGAGCAGAATCAAAATTTCCAGGCATAAACTGTACAGATTTTACTAATCCAAGTTAACATTTGGTTTCCTAGAGCCTACAACAGAAACAACATTAATACAAGTACCTTGAATCTGAAGTGAATTTTCCTGTATCATTAGAAAGACAGACAGAGACAGAGAGAGAGAGAGAAAAAGAGAGACAAATAGAAACAGAGAGATTTAAAGCGGAACTACCACCTCAACTAAAGTCGCCCTGCAATACTTAGGCAGGTGGCGACTAGCTTTGTAATCATAATTTTTTTTTGTTTAATTGACTTTATTGAAAATTTGGTAAAGGGTACAAAGGAGAAATACAAGTATACAGTATCATATAACAGAAGTTGGAATACAGTCTTAATACAGATTGAGGGACAGCTTACAAGCAGCATAAGACACTTATTCAAGGCAGAAATCGAGAAAAAAAAACTAGCATGTAAGGCTCAAATTGAATACCAAAGACATCAGGTATGAAAGGTATATTGTGTTGTCAATGGGAAAACGGTTAGTTATCCAGCAGGATTACAGGAATAGCAAACTTGCAAAAGTATCGTGAAAAAGGAGATTTAAGGTAGGAGGGGGAGGGAGAGAGAAAAAAAAAAAAAAAAAGAAGGAATTTTATGGTTCAGGAATCCAATGGTCCATCCATCAGTCTACAGAGGAGAGAGGAGTAAATATGAATATTTCATGGCTCTGCGAAATATTATGAGGGCAACACAACAGGTAATGGCAAGGGCCTAACCAATGCCCGAGGCCCACTTCCCATCCAGTCTAGCCCACACAAAAGAGTCAGGCACCAACTCCAGGCAACATCCACCTCCTTAGATAGCCATAGAGGACCTATAAGTTGCCCAAGGTTCCCACTGGTCCAAAAAGGAAGGGAGAGAAATGGTGGCTATAGCGTGGCATTTTTCCATAACGATCATGGAATCCACTCTATGTAATCATTATTTTACCTCTCAAAAGTGTCCCCAAATAAAGTTATCCTTAAGCTTCCGAGACCAGAAGCCAGGCATCACCATGGACATCTTGAATGTGCGCCTGCACCGTCAGTCTCTTCCGGAGCCATTCGGTGCAGTCAAATGCCTATGAAGGGTGACGAGGACTGACAGCGCAGGCGTGCATTCAAGATATAAGTGTTGATGCCTGGCTTCTGATCCCCGAAGCATAAGGATAACTTTATTCGGGGGCACTTTTGAGAGGTAAAATAATGATTATTAAACTAGTCGCCACCTGCCTAAGTATTGCAGGGGACTTTAGTTGAGGTGGTAGTTCCGCTTTAACATTTTAAAATGTTTTGTGAAGTACTTTACGCAGAACCCCAGAAGCTGTATACTGATTGATACAAGTGTTTATTGAAAATGTATTGAAAGAAACACCCTACTTTACATACCTGGGAACTTTTTGTTTCAGACTCCCTAGAGAGGGGGAGTCCTGTGGTGCCTCTGGGGGAAGCAAATAACACGATTTGCATCAAAAAGGGGAGGGTCTTAGTCACGAGTGGGGGGAAGAGCTTATAAAGTGAGGAAAAAGTACAATGAATAGACTGGGGAAGGAGGCAAAGAGGGCGGGGAGTGTGAGGAACACACCAGGAAGTAGCAGAATCAGCCTCTGCCTCGGAGACCAGGTTATGCAGAGTCAAAACTGAGTCTCTGGGACATATCAGAAGAGTTCCCAGCTATGTTAATTTACTTTGCTTATTGCAGGCCATAATGTTTGCGGTATCTTGTTACAATATCTTGCTGTGTAGGCCCAGTGGCTCACACTCATGCACACAAGTAGCTATACACAATGGTATTCACTGGTAATCTATAGATATAAAAGAAGACTTTGTGTCTGGCAAAACACACCCAGGGGCAGCAGTAAGGAGGAGTTACTGCTCCCATTGGGTGAGTCAATGGGGGTGTGATTTTTGGCCCACCCCCACTATCCAGCCCGCCCATCACTCCTACATCACAGACACACACACATGCCCCCCCCCCACACACACTGGCAGACACATACACACACACTCATACAGAGACACACACACATATGCACACTGAGCAGCTGAGGATGATGGGAACTATGTTCAAGCAACAGCTGAAAGGCCATGGTCCAAATCTGTATTATGCATCAGGGTTCCCCGCACATAGAGACAAGGTTATGGGCTCGCTACAATAAACCACTCATATGCAGCTTCTTCTTCCCCTGTTTGTGACCCTGCACAGCCCTGCCAATTACTACAAGTGAGCAGATTTCTAACCAATCAGTAGGCAGGATGCTGGGGAGCTGACTTGCTAGCACAGAAAAGCTGGGAAACTGGAACAACGGCAGAGACATGATCAGGCAGAGCAGGGCTTCAGCTGAGCAGGTAAATGGCAGAGACATGGTTTTGACTGTATTTATATATTGCACAAAGAGAGAGAAAGAGAGCAGATTGTTTGTTAGTCTGTCTGTAAGTAGAGGTGCCAGTTCCTGCAATCATCTCCATGCTGTACATAGCTCACTGTATAGCATGTATGACAAACTATTTATATATGGTCTGGCATTGTATAGTATACAGTCTGTGTAGAAGGACTGGCACTATACAGTATAGGAGGGACAGTCCCTGTTTGAGACCCAAATCCCTCCACTATTTAGGACATCACACTGTGTAGTATATACACCAGTGTATCAGATTGCTCCACATTAATGAAACCCACAGTAATGTGGGTATAAACGTCTGTAAATATCTTATAAATTAGTCTGTGTAAAAAAATACTTTCATCTTCTTCTAAATCATTCACTTACAGAAAAAGTAACTTAACCATTTCAATGCCAGAAGGGATGCAATGCATTGCTTATCCCTGGCACTCAAAGGGTTAAAAATTCTCTAAAATGCACCACCAGCCACGCCCCCAGTAACACCACCTAAAACACAAGTGTCCCTCTTTGGCCATTTGAAATGTTGGGAAATTTGTTAATTACACTGCTCACACTGTATGTATGTATGTTCTGCTTTGCATCTGTGTGTCACTGTTTGTATATGTCAGTGCATGTGTGTGTATGTATGTATGTGTGTTGCATGTGTCTCTGTCTATCACTGTTTGTCCCCCTGTATATGTGTGTGTTTGCACATGTGTCTGTGTATTGCTGTGTGTACCTTTCTGACATGTACACCCTACGCCATATTTCACTATCATAACATTTATTTTTATAAAAAAAAACATTCTCTGCATAACATGAGGGGCAATGCCGTCCCACATTGCTAGTACCTTATAAAAGCTGAAACGGACAATTTCAACATAGTCTACAGTGCAGATGTGATGTAATGCCATCCCATATATTTTTTAAGAAAGTGCAAAAGGAAAAAACAAAAAACAAAATGTAAATAAATAATGTAGCTTGGACTACATATATACATGTATACCACCTTGACTATATCTTTATTGATAGATATAGGTTCCTTTCAGTTTCTGAAGGGATCTGTGCACATCTTTCTTCCACAAGATTATTTTAACGTTAGTGTGGCTTAGGGTTAAGATACACTTGTAAGAAGAAAAATGTTAAACCTACTGCAGCTAGAGGTTAAGACATAAGCATGAGTGACATTTCAGGCCTTATGTTCAGGAGACATTTTCACCCTAGCGTAGCTGAAGTAATCAAGAGACAAGTTTAGGTTAGGATGTCAACCGAAGAGACATTTTAACTTTTGTGTGATTGTGTTTCATTCTGTTTTTCCTCCGTCTTTTTGTTTCTAATAACATTAATATCCACCAGACAAGGCTCGAATGACTGGTTTACTAATATCCCACATTGCTTTATATGTACCCTTCATTCCATGGATATGTACTAACATTTGTTCATTAACCATCAGTGCATGTGCATTTGCATTTCCATCAGCATTTGATTGACTGGACTGACTGAAGGGTAAAGCATTCAAATGGCCTGGTACAAAGAATCAAAACCCTTAAGGGAACTTTGTTTTTCTTGTTTCCTTTTTTGCAATTTTTCTTCCAGCAATTACTTTCACATATTTGAATATATTTGCCATATTTATTGTTTACATATTCATATATTTGGTATATCTATTATACATTGATTGATTTCTAATAATTTCAACATATTTTGGTGCGGTAATATATGCAATGAGACACGTTTTGAGATCTGCAGATACAATTATATGGCTTCTAGTTAGTAAATATTAAGTCGTGTTTATATGTTAAATATTTATTTAGATTTCCTGACTATATATGTATAATTCCAGTCCGGGTTTTGGTAAGCACACCCAAAGAAAAAAAACACATGTAAAATTGCTGGAGTACAACCAATTTTGACCAAAATAGCTAAAAGCAAATATGCAAAGTATTGGTGCACATCCAAATTTTCATCACAATTAACCCTTTACTCTGCGGCATTGTGCCTGCATATTACTACTATATTAAAGATGAGGATTTAGTCACATCATATGGCCATAGAATATATACATAAAATATATATATATATATACACTAGTTGAAGAGGCCGTGTACACAGGCAACAGTGCCACCCAGCAACTGTGTGGTGTAGTCATACACAGTAGAGACTGCCCGCGTCGCCCTCTCTGCGCACCTTCCAATCTGAATTTGCAGCGGCGTGCTCTGTATTAGCCGCTGCACGGGCAGTCTTTACTGCGCATGACTGCATCGCACGCAGCCATCTCTACTGCGCATGACGGCTTCTGACAAACTTAGTGAATTATTATATAGGATGTTTTATATGTGACATATGCATTCATACTGTAAGTGGGATTTAGATGTCTTAGTATAATACCCTAAGTCACTATTAATCAAGGGCCTTTATTATCTTGATTTGATCATCAATTCCTCAAACCAAGATCTAACTTATGCATGCTTGTAGTAGGCATTCATTTAAGGAAAACCAGTGAGCACTACAGAATTTTTTTCTTTTTCTTCATAGGAGTAGAGACGCAATGCGTTGCACGAAAAAAGGACCTATCATCGTAATATAAGTTTACTTTGTTATATAGAGAAATAAAATCTACCTATGTGTTGTACTATGTACGTTTTATCTCCAAAAAAAATCCTAGTGGTCCCTGTGAATTTTACTTTGATTCTTTGATTCAAGAGATAAGATCTGCAATAATCAGTTCTAGATATAATTTCCATGGAGGCAGACATGACAGTTACTAGCAGGACCTCAAGCTCTGCTCGCTGTACATGGTAATATTAACCCTTTGAGTGCTAGAGGGGTCCACCATTAAAGGGTTAGTAATGTCCAAAAAAAGTTTTTTTGCATTTAGAAGAGCATAAAAAGCTGAGCTAAATGCAAAAAAGTATCTCTCAAACCGCCATGGTTTGAGAGATACAGGCATTTAAAGTTCGATGTCTCCTACTGAAAGCTGTAAAGATGCCAGCAGGAGATCCGTGTCGGTTGATAAGTAGGATCTGCAGCAGAGCCGCAATCTCGTTAGTTACAACTAATCCCTTCATTGGGGATTTTAGACAATTCCAGTGAAGGGATTAGTTGTAACTAACAAGATTGCAGCTTTGCTGCAGAGCCTCCATGTCAACCGACACGGATCTCTTGCTGGCAGCTTTACAGCTGTCAGTAGGAGACATCGAACTTTAAATGTCTGTATCTCATAAACCATAGCGGTTTGAGAGATACGTTTTTTTGCATTTAGCTCAGCTTTTTAAGCTCTTCTGAATGCAAAAAAACTTTTCTTTTGGACATTACTAACCCTTTAAGTAGGGTCAAGAACTGGTAGAAGATGAAATCTCTTGAACAAAGGCACAAGGCCTACATTCATGAAGGTCATTAGGATATTTGGGCCCTAGAAAGGTAAGTGAAGGGGTTATTATTAGGGGTGGGCAAAAGCTCTCTCAATGTTCCCGGGAAAAATTCAGCGAAAACCATATTGTTGTCTGCTTTTTCACAGGAAAATCCGCTTTAAACCAGTGATTAAAATCTTTGCATTTTTTGCCTATTGGCCAAAATTCTTCTCCATTTTTTTCAGTGGCTAGAAAGTTTTGCCCATTGATTTATGTGTTTTTCTCCTTTTCACTACAAAAATGTGATGTATTTCAGAAAGTAGAACACAAAAGAAGCAGCTAAAGAGTGAGGTAGGCATGCTGTGCTGTTCTGCTGTGATTTGTTTGTAAAATTGAGGCAGGAGAGGCTCATAGTGACTGCTATCACTATGAGAAAATTTCAAAATAATAAAAGGATGAGCTGGAAGGACCCTTATGTGTCCACTGAGACTGAGGAAGAAAAGTAAGTGAGCACTACAGAACCAATGCTGGCTAGTCCCCCTAAATCACCACTAGGGATCTTGGGGAAATTAAATGCAAGCAAGGAAGAAAAAGGTAGTAGTGAGAGCAAGACAGGACAGCCCCCTCTGCCTGCTGCCAGACGTGCTGCCCCTGCTGCCACTAGTGCTGTGCCTGCTGCCACAAGTACTCTGCCTGCTGTCAGCAGTATTGCTCCTGCTTCCACCAGAGCTGTGCCTGCTGCCAGTGCTGCCCAAGCTGTCACCAGTGCTGAGCCTGCTGCCAGTGCTGAACCTGCTGCCACCAGTAATGTGCCTGCTGTCAGATATGCTGCCTCTGCTTCCACCAGTGCTGTACCTGATGCCAGTGCTGAACCTGCTGCCCCAGTACTGTGCCTGCTTTCAGATGTGCTGCCCCTTCTGCAACCAGTGCTGTGCCTACTGCCAGTTCTGAACCTGCTGCCACCAGTACTGTTCCTGCTGTCAGTCATGCTGCCTCTGCTGCCACCAGTGCTGTGCCCACTGCCAGTGCCTTGTAATACTTAGGAGGGGGGAAGGAAAAGATAATGCTAAGTGTGGCAGCAGGGGACCGAAAGTCACACTTGCCATCCCCAGACAGTCCCATCAGTGCTAGTACTACTACTAAGAAGGTCCAGCAGCCTGTTAGTGTTAGGAGTGAAGGAGGGGGTAAACATATTACTAATGACTGTGAGGAAGAAGACTTTGGAGCTGAACTTGATGTGACTGGTGTTAGTAGTAGTGACTGTAATGGTGAAGCAGCCAGTGGTACTAGTGTTAGGGGAGTGGTAGGGGACGCATTTGAGAGCGTCCAGACTAGTGGTCAAGGGAGCCCACACCATTCCTCTGGCCCTGAGAGTCCTCTTCCCTTCCCAACCGTGTCCAGGTGGAACATGATGCTGAAGAGGCCAGAACTGGTAGTGGATAGCAGGCGCAGAAATAATACCACCATCACCACTACCAGAAGCACAGATCTGCTGCCTGCATCTGTTGCTACTGCCGCCAGTCTGCCTTCTTCACTTCACCAAAAATGGCAAGTGTGACATTAGGGGACCCTCTTTCACATTGCTCGTCACCTCCTCCAACAAGCAGTGAGATGACTTTAATAGAGCAGCAGCAGCAAGTAGGGACTAGTGGTGGTGGTTATGATGATGATGGTGGAGAAGCTGGGGTGGAAGAGACATTGATGGCCATTTTATCCAAAACTGAGAAGGAATGGGAGACAGGGATGAGGATGGGCATCACCACCACCATCAGCAGTGAGTTTTTGGAATTTGTGCTCTAATTCCTGCTGCTGAATTGCAAGGATAGCAGGATGATGAGGAGCAGGCTAGTATACCACAGACCACAGTGGAGACAGTGGGAATAGGGTCAACAGGTGATGCGGGACTAGGACAGGTTCCACTTGCCAGCAATAGCAATACTCCTGGCCCTAGTTGCAGTGCTGATTCTGAGGCAGTAACAGTAACAGCAGCAACATCATCCACTGCCCCAGCCAATGAATGGGAATGTGAAGGACAAGAAGAAAGAGGCAATTCTTCTCCACCTGTTCCCTATCCCTATCCCCTGAAGTGTGGGACTGTTTAACTCTTGGGGCAGGCACAGTTCAGTCATCACCAACGGCACTGTGCACAATTTGTGACAAGTCAGTGAGAAGAAGAAAGGAGGGAACATACCTTGGCATAACCACCCTGATAACACACATGAAACACAGACATCATGACATTTACTCCAAACATATTAAAGCTAAACACCCACCACAGAAATCAAGCACCGCTGTTGCTGTATCCCCTGACTCTCCAGAAAGGCAACAAGAGGTGAGGCAGAGAACAAAGAGGAGGAAGAATAGAGAAACCCAGGCAGAGACTGGAAGTTCTATGACGAGCGAAACAACTAGCTCGCCATCACCTTCTAGGGTAACTACATCTTCTGTCTATCCAACTCGCTCATCATTACCTACCCCACCAAATGATAGCCACTCTGTAGATGTTAGGATGTGCCAGTTCATGTCCAACCATGCACACTGTGTGGTGCAATGACCACACATGGCAGTGTGGTGGTGGGGAATTGCAGGCAGGGCGTCAAGTGGCATCTGAGGAGATTCCATCCAGCAGAATATGCTAAAATGCTGGCAGGAGAGGGTTCATCATTATTATTAAACTGTCAGCAAGTTGTCATGTGTCATGTGTCCTTAACATAATAATCCTTATCTGATCTTTAGTACTCAGGCAGATGTTTAATGCTTCATGTGCAAGCTGATGTACCAAAATCTAATGCAGTTTATTAGCCTAGCTATGGATTCCTTAACATACTAATTTTGCCTATAATTGTATTTACTGTTACTGCTTTATTTTTATACTAGTTGAAGAGCCCGTTACACTGGCCACAGTGCCATTGCCAGCCGGTCACGGGGCAGTCATGTGCAGTAGAGACTGCCCGCACCGGGCAGTCTCTACTGCGCATGACTGCAGCATGCGCAGCAGTCTCTACTGTGCATGACTTCATTGTTCCACACGTTTTAGCGAATTATTGTCTAGGATTGGCACTTGATTTACTGTTCTTTCCTCAGTGTGGCCTGTGTTTTTCTCCTACAGTCCACCGCTGATTCAGGCTCAGGTTGGGTGTTTCTGAAAGCCAGCCCATGTGGTCATCAACCAACTCTATTGGCTGTCTCCCACATGAGCTGGCCATTCACTGGAGATTGTGACGGGGATCTCAACCTACAACAATGCTCATGTGAAACCTCTGCTGGCAGCGCCATAGACCACAATGTAGACTGCAGCATCATTACAGGCTTTCTCTACAAACAGAATAAAGGTGCTGCTTGTTGGACGGTGTGCACTCATGTGAGGCAAAAGTTGCTCATGAGAAAGGCAGCACAGGCCAGTATAGGGTCTTTTAGAATGTGCAACATCATTAGTGCAACATTTCTGCATTGTGTCACCCTTATGAAAGGGGCCTTTAAGGACGAAGAAATGCATTTCACAATCTTTTGGTTTCAGCAATAGGGGCTATAAGATGCATCTTCTAGATTTTTGACTAACGTGATACTTAAGCGCAAATTGTATTCTAGGTGACAGGGCCGCTTAAAGGGTCAGTAATCCCCTTTTATAACTGTATTTTCTATTGTAGTGGTTACAAAAATAAAGTATTTGGAGAAGGTGTCATCTCTCAAACTCTTACAGTTTGAGAGATATGCTCTGCTAAAGTTCCCCCCTCCCTCCCCTTCTCCCGATGTCAGCACTGTGCTGACAGCAGGAGATCCCGGTCCTGGGACCGGCCGATGGCTCTGCAGAAGAGCCGAAATTGCGTTATTTAAAAAGAATTACTTCATTAGAATGGTCTATAAAGTGTGTCTGGTTTGCAAACACACTTTGTAGACCATTCCAATTAACTAGTTCTTGTAAAATAATGCTATTTTGGCTCTGCTGAACAGCCTCCTCGAGTCGTCAGTATCGAATCTTCTGCTGTCAGAGAGGGGGAACTTTAGATGCAAATATCTCTCAAACCAAGTAGTTCTTTTAAAATAATGCGATTTCGGCTCTGCTGAAGAGCCTCCTTGAGTCAGCCGACTCCAATCTCCTGCTATCAGCTTTCCAGCTGACATCAGGGGCTAGATTCTATTACAGGTGCTAATTTTATCACTGCTTTTATCTCCAGTTTTCCTTCAATAGGTAAATATTTGAAAAAACTGGAGGTAACATTTATCTTCTGAAATAGAATCTGGCCCCTGGAGAGGGGGAACTTTGGCGTTGAATATCTCTCAAACCGTAAGGGTTTGAGAAGATGGCATTTTCTCAAAACACTTTATTTCTGTAACCTCTACAATATTAAATAAAGTTATAAACGGGCATTACTGACCCTTTAGCACTTTTAATGCCAGAGGGGTATGCCACTCTGGCACTCAAAAGGTTAAGTAAATTTTTTAAATGGATTTATAACGAGAATGCACAATACGCTTATCACAGGACATCAAAACACAAGGCTGATGTACAAAGAAAAACTGGGGTGTTATTCAATAATGTGTGATAAAGAGGAGATTATTTCTCCAGTGTCATAAACTCTGCAATTTCTATGTCATTCTACAGTGCCTGTACACTAAGGGCTAGATTTTATTACAGGTGCTAATTTTATCTCTGCTTTTTATCAACAGTTTTCTCCATAGACTTCAATAGGAAAATGTTTGATAAATACATTTAACATTTAGCACCTGCAATAGAATCTAGCCCTAAGATCTCTCCAATGTGAGAACACAGTGCATCAGGTCAAATAGAATAGCATACCAAATAGAGACTTTATCACTCTCCTTTTTATCACACCTTAGCGCATAACTGTCCTGGAGTAATTCTGGAGCAAACCAACTCCACCGCATTTTTTCATGCGGTGCGCTGGTTAACCCCAGAAATTCTCCAGCTTTCTGAGAGAACATTGGCTTTCCATTCATTACATCATGGGCATCCAACTTGAGGCATGTGGGCCAAATGTGGCCCTCCTGACTGCAGGGTGCAGCCATCCTAAGATTTTTAAAAACTATTTTTATGCAAACTAACAGGCCAGTAAGACTTAATCCCGTGCTTGACAGAACCATAGAGTTCAAGCATAGATATCTGTTAAATATCAGCATTGTCATTGAATTGATCAATAAATCAATATTTTGTAATAAACCACAGGCTACAATTCATCATCATTATCGATAAAACAAATAATGCAGCCATTATACCTATGATCATACCTGGGAACCTTTTCTTCTAGAATCCCCAGAGGGGACTTATGTGGTGCCGGTGGGATGATATAAATGATGCAATTTACATCAGAAAGGGTGGAGCTTAAATGTAGGTGGGGTGGGACTTAAGAGGCTGTGTAATAAAGTGTGGGGGGAAGCGAGTGGAAAGTGGGCAGAAGAGGGTGGGGAAGGGAGAGAATTGGGCAGGAAGTGGGAGGAACAGAGTGGGAAGGAAAACTGGGCAGGAAGTGGGAGGAACAGGGTGGGAAAGAGAAATGGTCAGGAAGTGGGAAGAACAGGGTGGGAAGAAGCAGAAGTGGGCAGAGTTTCTGAAGAAATGCTCCACCACCAGAGAATCAGCCTCTGTCCGCAGATTATACTGCAAAAGCAGAGGTCTCTGTGGCAAATCTGAAAAGTTCCAAAGTATGCTTAAAGGGATAGTAATACTTAGTTTAAACTTTCTTTATTATTATAAGCATTAAAAACATATTAAGAACTATGTTTTGTATGGTTTGAGAGATATTCAAAAGTAAAGTTCCCCCATGTGATGTCAGAGCTCTACCTGACAGATTTAGATTCTGGTCCACAGACCGGCTGGTGGCTCTTCAGCAGAGCTGAGATCATGATCTTTAAAAAGAACTACTTCATTGGAACAGTCTACAAAGTGTGCTTGCAAACCAGGCACACTTTGTAGACCATTCCAATGAAGTAGTTATTTTTAAATAATGTGATTTTGGCTCTGCTGAAGAGCCGCCGGATGGTCTGAGGACCAGAATCCAAGTCTGTCAGCTAGGTGGCAGACTTGGCTAAAACAGACAGGAAGAGGGAGCTTTAGTTTCCAATAAAGGTTTGAGAGATAAGACTTACATAGTTCTTAATATTTTTTTAATGCCTATAATAATAAAGTTTAAAGTAGGTATTACTATCCCTTTAAGGCTTTCTGATCATGTGGCCCCTGATTGAAAAATCCTGCATTACAGTCTACATGTGAAAAACAGAAAGTGACTGAGTTACTGATGGAATAATGATGAGTCATTTCAGAGAACCATCACTATTAGCTGTATTTGCATAATGTTTAATAGAATTACTTTTTTCACAGTCATTAAAATAAAACAATATCACAAAAAAGCAATGCCCTGTCTGCATGATGCACACTTTGTTTTAACATAAGTGATTGGTATTGTGGGATAGCGTGGCATTCAACCCCTTTTGAGTGACAAAAGAGCGTGCAACACAATGAGTCACAATGCACTGGACACCCACCTGGCACAGTGTTTACTTTGAAGCTAGTAATAAATTGCCAGCTGTGCAATACGTTTTTATATATTATTATTCTCATACAAACAATATGAGGTCTGAAAGAGACAAATAGGTTTATTTTGTAGTCTGTGATAAAGGAATATGTCAATGTCAATATGTCATTTTTGCCTGTCAATGTCAATATGTCATTTTATATTTAACCCTTTGAGTGCCAGAGGGGTACGCAACACATTATTATTATTATACTTTATTTATATAGCGCCAACTAATTCCGCAGCGCTGGACAACTGGGAATAGACATACAGAGATATTAAATAGTACAATCAGATGTGGAGAACAGAAGGATTCGTGGGCCCTGCTCGTGAGAGCTTACAGTCTAGAGGAAGGTAGGATAGACACAGAAGGAGTAAGTGATATTGGGTATAAGTCACATGAACTGCTGTTGAGTGCAGTGGTCCAGGGAAGGGGTGGTTCAAAGCAATGCTCTGCATAACCCTCTGGAATTCAAAGGGTTAACCCCTTAAGGACCCATGAAGTGCATATACATCATGGGAAAACTTGAATTAAGGACCCATGATGTATATGTATGTCATGGAATTCAGGGGTCGGGGTCCACGCCAATCAAGGACCCTTGAATCCATTAGAGCAAAAAAAAAGAAAAAATGCTCCATGGTTCTTAACTTCCGGCCACACGGCCGTGCAGCTGGTCATTAAGGGGTTAATTCATGAGGACCAGAGCATTGTTCTGGGTGTTAATGAAACATATCAACAACGTCAACCAGCAACAATGCCAGAACTACAATTGTTAAATGAAGGTGTGTTTCTGATGCTTAAAGGGATAGTATTGTCCTATAATAACGTTACGTTGTATTGTAGATTTAAAAATAAAAAAAAGCAGAAAATCCCATCTCTCAAACCTTTTTATTTGAGAGATATTTGCATCTAAAGTTCCCCCTTCTTACAGTTGACAGCAGGAGATTCGAGTCTGACGACTCTAGGAGTCTCTTCAGCAGAGCCGAAATAGCATTATTTTAAAAGAACTACTTAACTGGAACTGACTACAAAGTGTGCTTGCAAATCATCACACTTTGTAGACCGTTCCAATGTAGTAATTCTTTTTAAATAAAGCTATTTCAGCTCTGCTGAAGAGCCGCCGGACGGTCCCAGGACTGGGATCTCTTGCTGTCAGTAGAGCGCTGATGTCAGGAGAAGGGGAGGGATGAGGAACTTTACATGACAATATGTCTCAAACCATAGAGGTTTAAGACATGGGATTTTCTGCACATTATTTTTTTTAAATCTACAATACCACATAAAGTTATTATAGGATATTAGTATCGCTTTAAGCATACACAAACACAGAGTTTAAATACAAACATGAAAATAACAACAAATCCAGTCAATATAAAAGTTAAATCATTTCTAAAATAATTGCAGTCTGCCTCTCCCACCAAGGTGAGTAGCAGCAAATAAATCCACAGCTCTATCTGTACGGGCCCTATTCAACTTTCTTGTTCCACTTCCTGCTAGAGGCCAAACTGCCAGAGGCACCCTCATTCCTATTGGCTGTACAGATGGGTGTTATGTCAAAGTGGCCAACATGAATCATCAGCTTCAGAGGGCTGACAAGACCAGCTGTGGTGAGGAGAATCCTGAGAGGGGGTTCTGTATTCTGAGGACTGTGAGTTAATAAGGCTATCATTTCTAGAGGTAGAAGCAGCAGAGATTAACTAGTAAAAGACTGAACATTAAAGGATAGTAACACTTAATATGTCAAAAATTATGTCTTGTGGGAGTTATCCTCCTGTGTAAAATAAGGGTACTCCCACTGATGAAAGGTGTTTTATTCAATAGTTATAGTAGACATAATTTGAATGTTTTATATGCAGTATCCGAATTGCCTGACATGTTATAGTGGCGTTGTTGCTACAATATCCTATGGTGATTTATGGTCACCTGACCAGACATGTCCATAGGATGGTGTAGCAACAGTGCCACTGTAAAATTTCAGGTCATTGAGATACCGCTCCTTAAAAAAATTCAACTTTGAGCTATATATATATATAAATAGCAAAAAACTTAAGGGGGAGTGCATTGGACCTTTCAAAACTGAGAAGGGTGAGTTGATTAGTGAGGATAAGGAAAAGGCCGATGTTTTTTTCATCAGTATATACAATGGAGCAAGGAATGGTAGAAGAGCCTCAACAAGTAACAAATAAAACAATACAATTGTGAGATATTGGGTCAACTCAAGAAGATGTCATGGGTAGACTGAACAAAATTAAAACTGACAAAGCACCGGGTCCTGATGGTATACATCAAATGGTTCTTCAGGAACTTAATGCAGTGCTAGCAAAACCCCTATATTTACTCTTTAAAGATTCTATTACCACAGGCTCAGTGCCACAGGATTGGCGAAGAGCTAACATAGTGCCTCTATTTAAGAAGGGAACTAAAACAGAATCTGGGAATTATAGACCAGTGAGTTTGACCTCTGTAGTGGGAAAACTGTTATAAGGGATAATAAGGGACTATATTCAGGATTACAACACAAAAAATAAGATCATTAGCACGAATCAACATGGCTTTAATGAAGAATAGATCATGCCAAACTAACCTTTTCAGCTTCTATGAGGAAGTAAGTAGCAACCTTGATAATGGTAAGGCAGTTGATGTAGTACATGTAGACTTTGCAAAGGCATGATACAGTGCCACACAGAAGGCTGCGGTATAAAATAAGGAAATTGGGGCTAGGAGATAACCTTTGCAATTGGATACAAAACTGTGGGGAAGTGTAAACTCATGCATTTGGGAGAAAATAATTCCAAGGCTACTTGTGAACTTAATGGAATCATTTTAGGGGACTCATTGAAAGACCTGGGTATCCTTGTCAACTACAAACTTGGAAACAGTGACCAGTGTCAAACAGCAGAAGCAAAGGCAAACAAAATCCTGTCTTGCATAAAAAGAGGTATTGAAGCAAAAGTGGATAACATTATTTTGCCATTATACAAATCATTGGTAAGACCTCACCTTGAGTATGCAGTGCAGTTTTGGGCACCAGTTCTGAAAAAGGATATACTAGTACTAGAGAGGGTACAACGAAGAGCAACAAAATTAATTAAGGAAATGGAGGGCTTGACGTATGAGGAACGACTAGACAAACTTGGTTTATTTACTCTAGAGAAAAGATGGCTAATAGGAGACCTTATCACATTGTACAAGTATATGAGAGGTCAATACAAGGATCTCTGCGGTGAGCTATTTATTCCAAGGCCTGATCAGGTGACCAGGGGTCACCCCTTGAGATTAGCAGAAAGGAGGTTTAGACTTCAGCAGAGAAATGTTTTTTTTTACAGTAAGGGCTGTTAAATTGTGGAATTCCTTGCCCAAGGAGGTGGTTATGGCAGATACAACAGATACATTTAAGAGAATATTAGATAAATTTCTCTCAAAAGGGAACATACAGAGTTATACTGTTTATCAGTAGGCAGATCAGGAAGGTCTGATAAAGACTAATTTAATTGGTAGCAGAAAAGCTATAAAATTCTCAGTTACTGGGGTATGAGGTGAAGGTTGAACTTGATGGACTTGTGCCTTTATTCAGCCTAATTTATTATGTTACTACTAGTTGAACAGCCCGTTACACGGGCCACAGTGCCACTGCAACCCGGTCGTGGGGCAGTCAAGCACATTAGAAACTGCCCGCGCCACGGCTGATACAGAGCTGGACGCTCCTTCGGAGCGCCCAGCTCTGTATAAGCCGCAGCGTGGGCAGTCTCTACTGCGCATGACTGCAGCACGCGCAGCAGTGTCTGCTGCGCATGTCGCGGCGTTACACACAATTTAGCAAATTATTATATAGGATGTTTACTATGTTACTTTAACTGTTGAATAAAACACATCTCAGCAGTTTTGACCTTGTTTTACTCAGAAGATAAACCCTACAATATATATATTTTTTTACATAGCAAGTGTTACTATCCCTTTAAAAATAAATTTTAAATTAGTTGCCCTATAACCCTTTGAGTGACAGAGAGGTATGCCACGCATTGCAAAGCAATGTGTGGTGTACCCCTCTGGCACTCAAAGGGTTAATGAAATCATGGCAAATTAGCCAAATTTAGTAATCCTGCATTATTTCAGTGTGGGTTTTAGATCATTGTCATAGGTGAAAGATATGGAAATAGAGCAATGAGCTTGCTGTACAAGTTGAACTGACTGTTGTGCACTAGCAAATCATGTAACTGAACATTTCAGAAGCTCAGTGTATATTTCTTTGTGAGCATGATTCTTTGGGCCTTATGTACAAAAAAATTGAAGCAATTCTGGAGCAAACTAACTGCATTCCAGAGGTGAAATAAAGCTGTTATTGATTTAATAGGATATCCAAACCCTTCAATGCCTATTAACCCCTTAACGACCGTGTGCTGTGCTATGACCGTCACGCATTTTTTGCGTTAAGGTCCGGTGACGGTCACGTACATTTTACTTACAGTGCTCCTCCAGGAGCACTATAAGTAAAAATGGGGAGTGAGATTGACCGCTCCAAGACTGGAGCAGTCTCTCTCAGTCCACAGTGCGCCGTGCCGGTACACATCACAGGTCAGGTGTGCCGGCACGTCGGAATCTTCAAAGTGATGCTCAAGGGAAAGTTTCTTCCCAGGACCACGGACGCCAAGGGGTTAAATCTAAATCTGCATATAGGCACTTGCCAAAATCTGTGGTGCCTTGACGGGGCAAGCAAGCTATTTATGATTTTAGCCAAAAATATATTACTAAACCCCCGCTGTTTATTATTTATAGTAAGTTGCAGGTTATTAATTTATAAATGTCAGGATCTGATGGCAGTCTTTCCTTTTGTTTACTATTTACATTTCATCCCTGTCTCCAGACCTCCCCAACAAGAGTGCAGGCATCGGCATACCTGGGAACTTCTTGGTCTGGCCTCCCCGGCGGGGAGTCCTGTGGTGCCGATGAGCGGAGAGAAGTTACAGGATTCGTGTCATAAAAGGGGCAGGCTTAACTGCGAGTGGGGACTGGACTTCTAAAACAAAAAAATTAGTTAGAATAGACTGGGGAAGGAGGAGAAGGGGGCGGGGAGTGGGAGGAACAGGGTGGGAATGAGCACAAGTGGGCAGAAACAGAAACTCCCCACATCTGGAGAATCAGACTCTGCCCTGGAGACCTGGTAATTCAGAGTGAAAAATGGAGTCTCCGGGGCAAAACCGGAGAGTTCCCAGCTATGGGCATCGGCCACCATTGTTGTGTCCCTTCTTAGAGGGAATCATACAATATCTAGCCCTCAACTATATTTGAGTTTGATATGCCTGTTTTAGGGGGCCCTGAAGTCTTACTTTCAGAATGTATGCTATGAGAGGAGGATGGTCTGCCTTTGGACCTGCAGGACCTGAGGATGATGGGAATTGTAGTCTGAGACAGCTGGGAAGAGATGCACTAAAGGGTGTATTTTCCCAATATTGTGAAAAATTTTACTTTAATCCATTTTACCATCTTATTCCTGTGATTACACTTCAGATATGCCTACATTGCCATGCCCTCTCTATGCTTTCCACAGATTTATGATGCTTTATTGTTGCCTTCCCCAGTGGCTCTTTTGAATATTGACACCTGACTTAATTAGCTATTTTTGTATTCCTGAGGGTGTGTGGATATGCTAATGTGGATATTCACCACGCACACTAAAATACAATAGCTGGATATGCTGTCAGAACTCACAGAAATAAAATTTGTCTCCTTGAGGTTGGTGAATTGGATATAATACCATAGTTTTCTATGCTCCTCTTTCATTCCACCCAACATTCATTGCCCCTCTCCTGACATATAAGAAGTGACAGGAAGAAGCAGAGCTCGGCTACACTATATAATAGTAGATTCCTCTCTGGAATCCTCAGTGTACTACACTCAGACCTTCTCTGTGTCACAGCAGGCTTACATAGTTCTCTGATGGCTTAATGAATTTGTCTGCACTGGGATCCCACAGTGTGATTGCAACTGATTGCACTTCTCTCTTTGTCATTTATGTGGTGATGGAAAAGAGAAGTGCAGGCAGTCACAGTCATGCTGTGGTATCCCAGTGCACACACAGTAAATTAATTCAACTGTCTGTAAGCCTAAGGTCTGAGTGTAGTACACTGTTAAATGAGTGAGGTTTAAAACTATATAGTGTAGTCCAGCTCTGTTCCATCCTGTCACTGCTTATATTTCAGGAGGGAGGAGTCATCAGATTGTATAGACACGCACCTTTAATGCTTTACGTACCAGAGTTATGTCCAATGAGTGGCTTTGCAACGCAGTGGGCACCTCTCTGACAGAGGTGATTTTCTAAACAAAAATGTGGCAGGTCACCTCATTCTGTAATGGTATATTGCCTTTCTTATCGCATGCAATGGTGTAGTGCTCTGCTAGAATTGCTAAATAAAATGGTATTGGCTTATCGACCTTGCTTGACCTGCATGAAAATCACCCCTGCTCTCTGGCATCCAAAGGGTAAAGTATTTCCTCCCCAGTGTCTCTTTGTGTGTTCCCCCATTCTCTTTCCTCCTGTAGTGCCTCATTTCTCCATTAGTCCCTCTTTGCTTACATACCTACCACATTTTCCTCCTTACAATGTATTTTTGTTGTTCTACTCCTTCTCTTTCCTCTCTTAGTCTCTCTATTTCCTCATCTTTCCCTCTTTTTCGCTGTCTCCCTCCTACCTCGTCCATTTTTATCTCTTTTTTTTCCCCTTGTATCAGTCTGGCCAAGGTCCTTATTTGGCCAAGGTCCTTTTATCAGAATAAATACACTCAACCCTACAAACACACACACATTCTCCCAAACCAGGAGACCAATGAGGCAATATACAACTACAGGAACCACCAGGGCAATATGCCATTACATGAGATCAGCAGAGCAATGCACCAGTACATGGGACTAACAGCCCATCCACTCTAGTCTTTTTTCTCTTCCTCTTCCACATTCTTTCATTTCCTATTTCTTTTCCCAGTTTTGCTGTTTCTATCCCCTAATATTTCACCCACATTTTCTCCTATTTCCTCTTTCTCCTCCAACCTCCTTGTCTCTCCTTCATTCTCCCCCTTTCCTCCAGTCTTTTTGATCTACTCTCTCCAAGTCTCCCTCATTTTTCCACATCACACTTCTTTTTCTCTTAACCCTCTCATCTAGTCTCTTTTTGATCTCTCTCACTCTCTCTCTCTCTACCCCCCAGTCCACCCTTCACTCTCTACCAGTATCCCCCTGGTGAATAAACATTGTCTGACACCCCAGCCTTATTCCACTGTCCACTGCTAATCACAGAACCCCACATACAATGACATCAGCACTCTGTTTCAATGTTAACTGGTAGTGACAAAATCACATATGCATTGACATCCCAGCCTTGTTCTACTGTCCGCTGGTCATCCTGGAATCTCATATTCATTGTATGATGCCCCAGCCTTGTCCTACTGTCTACTGGTAGTCATAGAGCCACTAATACACGGTCACCCCATTCTTGTTGCACTATGCCCTGGTAGTCACCACACCACTTATGCATTGACACCACAGTCTTGTTCCACTGTCCACTGGTAGTCACTGAACCACCAAAGTCTGTCCTCCGGTCTTTTTTCCTCCTTTCCTCCCCAGTATCTCCCACTCTTTCCCCCCCAGTATTTTCCACCATTTATCTCCCCCATCTTTTACTCTCCTCTCATTTCTCCAGTCTGTCATACACCCTGTTGCTCCCAGTCTTTTACCCCTTTTCATTTTCTTCTTCAGTCCTTTTCTTCTCTCTCCCTCCTCCTGTCTTTTCCCAAATCTTTCTCCCAGTTCTTTCCACTTTTGCACTCTCTGCCAATTTGCTGTTTTTCTCTCTCTCCCCCAGTTCTACCCCCTCACTCTCTCTCCTCCAGACCCCGCCCCCCTCTCTCCCTCAGTCTTCCGCCTCTTTCTTGAGGCCATCTCACAATTTCCTAACGTTCCTGGAAATTTCTGGAAAAAGAGGTCTGTGCCTTCTTCAATGCAGACCTCCATATCACTTCAACCTCATAGTCTGCGTGCAGTCTGATGGTACAGAGCAAGGAAATATGACATAGAATCCCAGCACTCTACATTATCTGAGGTTGCAGGGGCCACAGTAGAGAAGTAATATAGAGGTCTGTGCTGCAGGAGGCATAGAACTATTTGTTACATTTAGGGAAGATATTCTGATCTTCCCAACTGGCATCTGGCATCAGACAAAATGGGTTGGTGGTCCAGATTTGAATAGCAGTCCTCCTATTGACTACCCCTGGTCTATGCAGTGTTGGGGATATCCTGTGTACAGTGTAGAGGCTCAGATCACACTGCGCTGGGGTAGATCAGCCTATACAGGGGTACATTAGATCCTTCAAGAAAAGCTGTTCTCATCACATTGCTTAAAAAGTTCCACCACCATATCGTACCTTAGTGCATCTCCCCCAATGAGGTTAAAAGACTGACTACCCCAGTACTCGTATATTTAATACATACTAAAAATATTAAGGGGAACTTATACACTAGGAATAACTGGCTCTTATGTTTTAACATATTAACTTACCCATTAAGGTGTTATTTATACAATAGTCAGGTATATCATTCTATTTTTTTTTCTGCCTCATAATTTCAGTTTCCTGTAGTCATTTCTATTGAAGTTTGTCTCTAGTTCATGCTTCCTCACAACAAACAATGGGCTTTTATAGACCTGAATGCATTGTTTGAGTCACAGAAACATTATCAGTGAACTAAAAGAGAGAGTAAATGCACAAATACCCAAGCAAACCATTCTATTAAAGAAAATAAGATCCGAGGGGCGTGGCTGCATAACTTAAGAGCTCTGCCAACCTCCCCACTAGCATTACAATCTGCTTTCATCTGCAGTGATGGTCCACAATAGAAAAGGTTCTGCAGGGTCCTCTACTCTTGGAGGCAAGGGGAAAACTCCTGCCAGCTCACTCAAGGACTTCTTCCATACCCAAACATTGGTAGACTCTCTGGTGCCTGACAACCACAAGGCGGCGTCAGCATCTTGTTGACTCTCATCTGGGGAGGACGCGCTGGACCAGGTTGGGGACACTCGCCCTGAATCAGTTGCTCCTGATCCGACAACGCTTCTCTTGTCTTCCACCCCATGGGGCACCGATTTCAATAAACTGATAGTGAAGCTCAAACACACGGTCCAGGATGAGGTTGCCAAGTTACGCACAGACCTGCGGGGCCTGGAGCAGCGGGTGATAGTGCAGGAAGAATCCTCGGCTTCCCAGTCCTGCAAACTTGCTGCATTATCCCAAAACTTAAGACCATCATGCGCTCCATCTGGCAGAGTTTTGGAGAAGTATAGAAGACCTTGATAACCTTCATAACCGCGGTCACAGGCACAACATCCGGGTCCGCGGGGTTCCGGAGGTGCCTGCTGGTGAGGAGGAGAATGTTCTGCAACTGCTGGCCACCATCTTTAATGCCATGCTGAGGCAACCCGCAGACTCTATGGCGGTGATGGATAGGGCACATCAGGTCCTACGTCCGAGATGCCCTCTATCCAGTCCTCCTCAAGACATCATTTGCTGTGTGACTAATTTTGGGCTGAAGGAAGAGATTATGCGGAGGGCCAGGGAATTGGGCTCCTGGTCCCACGACGGTCATCCGGTAACTTTTTTCCAGGATCTCTCCGGCCTCACACTCTAGGCCCGATGAGCTTTGCGGCCTCTGACTTTGTTGCTCTTTCAATGGAACTTGAGATACTTCTGGGGCCATCCCTTCATATCCTGCAGTACTACCAGGACTTGCCTGCATTCCTTGAGGAGGTGGAGCTTCCTGATCCTCACATCTGTGATTGTCCCCGGACCTTTGGAGCCAGTTGTGACCCTGCTCTAGATGCCCTTCTAGGGGCTTGGACTGCTCCCCCGAACCCTGGAATTTCGATGAAAGTCACGTCCGGAGAGACGTGGAAATTGAGGAATGACTTGTGCCCACTCTATGCCCACTGATGTCCCCCTAGTTTTGCTCTCTGAGACTTATCTTGGTGTTATAGGTAATGTAATCCCATATTTGCTCAGGCTGGGCTTACTCTATATAGGGTTTTGAAGTCTGATTGATGAACTACGCCCCCCCCCCCCCGGGGATGCCTGGTGTCTTAGATGCTTTGCATTGCCCCTTTGATCTTTGATGAGGTGGGTTCCCTTTAGTTGTTCCAGCTATGTTATGGGGGCCCCGGGCTTCCCTTACATGCGGTCTCTGGGTAGTGAGTACCCCTGGCCCTCGTGGGTTGTGCATCTTCCTGATGATTAGCTTTGTCCTTCGCACTCCACCAGGCCTGTCTTGCAACTTTCCTTGGTGCCCTCTGTAACGTGACACCTTGTATCATAAGCTGGATACCTCCATTATAGTTCCTTTCTCCCTCAGAGTAACACTCCAATAGTATACCGAATCTCCTATTCCCAAACATCAGCCGAGACTTGATGAAGGGAAGAACTCTCTTTTATTGACTCAAACACACAGCTTATATACACTACAGAGACTCTTATGAAGATCAGCATGCTAATGAATACCTGGGACAGTGTTTCTATGCTTGACCAATCAGTCACCAGCACTCTTATCAAGATAAGAATGCAGATTAAGACTTGAAATTATACATTCTTAACTGGCTCATCAATAACCTCCTCTGATTGGTCAAGGAAGCACAACAGGAATCAATTAACATTCCGAAGCACAGACCTGGAGTATAGTGGAAGCAAAATCCCAACCCCCACTATCTCTGCACTCTAGCAATGTATTGGAAGCAACTATGGCTAAGCTCAGTCTATGGTTGTTAGTCTTTTGGGTAGAAATAGTCTGAAGATATGAGATCCTATATCTCTAACACACCAATATCTCCCATAGTCGCCACAGTTCCATCACAGTTCCGTTCTGAGGGGTCTCCTGGCATGTGAGCATGCAGCAGCGCTGGCCTGTTCCCTTCCTTCCTCACCCTCTTGAGCTCTGGCGCTGTCGTTGCGGCTGCCACCCTTCTGGCTGCCGCCATCTCCCCTGGAGTGTAGCTTCATGAGATGCTGCCCCCCACCTCCATGTGGACACTGGTCTGGGGCCTGGGGTCCCCTGGCTGTTTGATGGGCACCGTTCAGGCTGCTCTCTGGACCATTGTCGGGTGGGCTTTAGTTTTGGGTGAGATACAGCACTACTATTTTATGTGCGTTTTCTCATGGCTGGCTCTGTGGATATCTATATATTGCTAAAGTTGCAGTCGCGTAGCCTCTGCCCCTTGCCGTGTATCTGTCCCCCTCACCCCCATTAGGTTTCCCTGGGTCTAGTACTCATGCCCTGGCACTCCGCTTCTTCCTGGTCATACGCCTACACATCCATGGCCTCTTGGGGTTGCTCGGGTGCGCTTTTCCCACGGTGCTCTGCTGGGCGTCCCATGGACCTCTCTCCCTAGGGTTATTGTTGGGCCCTCGGGTCCCATCACATCTGCTCCCCTGCCCTGCCCAGCTGGCGGCCTTTCCCTGGACACATGTTTTCTTGAAGGATTTGATCGCAGACCATACTTACACCCTTGCTACTCTTTACCTCCCAAATGACCGACAACATACCTCCTTTGCTTCCATAATGGCTATTCTTCGCCAGTTTCAGGAGGTTTTCATGATCGTGGGGGAAGACCTTAATGAGGCCCTGAACCCTACCCTCGATACTTCCTCTGGCTCAACCCGTTCGCTGTTGAACGTCATGCGGAAAATCAAGAGAATCCTTGTTGACCACCAACTGGTGGATTGCTGGCAGGCTTTGCACCCCGATGATCACGACTATAGTTTTTACTCTGCTCACCATGCCGGGTACTTGCATAGACTACCTGTTCATGTCCCATTACCACCTTCCCATGCTGAGGTCGCCCGCCAATGGTCTTATGACCTGGTCGGATCATGCGCCACTAACGGTATCCTTTGCTTCACCGCTTCTTTGCCCCACACAGTGCTCGTGGAGACTTAATGACTCCTTACTGGCTAATCTGGCTACTCAGGCTCTCCTCACCAACTACTTCCCCGAAAACTCAGACCGTGACGCTCCTGGGCTGTTAATTTATGGAATTCCTTGCCCAAGGAGGTGATTATGGCAGATACAATGGATATATTTAATAGAAGTTTAGATACATTTCTTTCAAAAGGTAACATACAAGGTTGTACTGTGTATAAGTAGGCAAATCAGGAAAGTCTGATAAAGACTAAGTTATTTGGTAGCAGGAAAGCTATATAATTTTCCTTTATCTGGGTTATGAAATAAGGGTTGAAGTTTTAACCTAATTTACTATCTTAATCTGTAAAATATTCTTTTTCTATAGATCTGTATAGTATTAAATAGTGTAACTGATGTCAACCACACCCTTCCATAACCAGTAGCTTTAAAGATATAACGTGATCTCCTCCCACCCCTTTTCCTGATATCAGCCCCTTATCCAATGAAGAGGCTGACCTGACTGGTTGATCATCAAAGCCATAGCCACAGCTTGACTGATCAGGTAAGCCTCTTTACTGCAGAAAGGGTTGACATCAGTTAAAGAGGTTATATGGGCAATAAAAGTGTTTAAATGCTTATATTGTAAAAACTAATGAGTATTAAAGAGTGTGACTAACCTCACACTGTTTAAAGAACTGTTCTCTTAAAATAAATTATTCTTAATTTATCTTAGGTAAAATAATTAATTTAGTTTTATAATTTTTTTAATCTGTTTTAGTATACTGCTAATTGTTGCTTTTTACAGTGAGATAAATATTTGTGATCCTTATGAGCCATTCTGGTCTTTTGAATCCCATTTTTTGTGAGAGGTGGTTACAGATATTTCTCAATGCAAGAAACTTTAGATATAATGCAAAAAAAGACATAAATAGGTGTGCCTGACTATTGTACGAAGTATACCTATGTAGATAAGGTAATCTGTTAAACAAATTAAGAGCCTTTTAATAATGTAGTTCCCCCATAATTCTATGGAAAGCTATAGAAAGCTGATATCAATCAACAGAAACAGTCCCACCTGAGTGTATGTTTCCAACTATCTCTTGATAGATTGTTATTAATGTATCTAATAGAATGAGGAATGCAATACAAATAACTAGCCAACATTTTTTTCATTATTCCAGCGAAGTTTAATTCAAAAGCAAATCCTATATAATAATTCGCTAGAATGTTTGTCAGAAGCCGTCATGCGCAGTAGAGACTGCCTGAATGCACAGAATGCACAGAATGCTTGGAGCAGTGAATGTTGGGAGTTCTGTGCTTGGAGCACGGAATGTTGGGAGCATGGAATGCTGGGAGTTCTGTGCTTGGAGCACGGAATTTTGGGAGCATGGAATGCTGGGAGTTCTGTGCTTGGAGCATTCTGTGCTTTCAGCCAGTCTCTACAGTGCAAGACTGCATCGGTGGCAGGTCGCAGAGCAGGACTGGCCTCTTAACCCTTTGAGTGCCAGAGGGGTACGCAACACATTGTGAAGCAATGCGTTGCATACCCCTCTGGCACTCAGAGGGTTAACATTACCCGGACCTTGGCCCGTGTACACGGGCTTTTACGCTAATCTATTATAAACACAGACAGCTGCTGCGTGTGTATTTTTTTTTAACAGAACGTCTCTTCCCTGAAGTTAAGGCTACAGAATCATCATGATACAAACCTTATCTCTCTGCCTCAAGCAACAATAATGAAACAGTACATAGTTTTAATGGTGATTTTACTAATTGCTTTAATTGCCTCAGGTGAACTATATTAGTGTTGAATATTTTATGATGAGACATATTCTGAATATTTTCAGCTGTTTAGTGGATCTAGAGGAGAAATACATATATATATTGTTGTATATTTTACCGAAAACTTAAGTCCTCTGAATAATAACCCCTGCTTTCCTTCCTATGGTCAGAAAATCCAAATGGCCCCTATGTATTTCACAATTATACCTTTATTCTTGAGAGAACATCTTCATTCAGTCCTGGATGTCATGGTAGACATGACAGTTGCTAGAAGATTTTGTCACGATCTATCAGGCATGAATCTACTTAACCCTTTAACCACTTGACTGCTAAGGATGTCTTGGGAAACGTCTTCAGTATATACTGCAAAGGATGGCTCTCAAGACTTTCCTCTGCAGTAATGGGGATCTGAGGGGATGGAAAACACATTTTATTTTACTAACCAGGCCCTCTGGTGGTGAATATCTTTATCCCCACAGGACCCAGTGAAAGTGACAGTAATGTCCCAGAAAAAAATCTTTATAGTTTTTTAGTGCTTAAAAAATTAAACTATATGCAAAAAATCCTATCTCTGAAACCGCTATGGTTTGAGAGATATTTGTATTCAAAGTTCCCCCCATCCCTCCCTTTTTTCTGTTGTCAGCTGTAAAGCTGACAGCAGGAGATCCGTGTCGGCCGACATAAGGAGGCTCTTCAGCAGAGCTGAAATCATGTTATTTAAAACAAATTACTTCATTGGAATGGTCTACAACCTGTGCTTGTGAACCAGGCACACTTTGTACACCTTTCCAATGAAGTTATTATTTTCCAATAACACAATTTCGGCTCTGCTGCAGAGTCTCTGGTTGGTTCCCAAACAGGATTCCCCTGCAGTCAGCACAGCGCTGATGTCAGGGAAAGGGGAGGGAAGGGGGGGAACTTTGAATATGAATATCTCTCAAACCATAGCAGTTTGAGAGATAAGAATTTTTGCATATAGTTTAATTTTTTAAGCACTACAAAACTATAAAGATTTTTTCTAGGACATTACTGTCCCTTGAAGTCTGCTACTTTTATTGGCAATGACATCTGCAAACCTATATGTATGTGTTTAATGTATTTTAGGAGTTGATGGATGGTTTTAGAGTCCGTATCTCCTAAATACAAGAGAGTGCTTTCCTTGCCAAGGTGAACATCTACAGTTTGCAAAAGGGTATCTATTATGTTCTGTTCTCCACATCTGATTGTACTATTTAATACCTCTGTATGTCTATTCACAGTTGTACAGCACTGTGGAATTAGTTGGCGCTATATAAATAAAGAATAATAATAATGGTCTGTATACCAGGTGATCACTGTAATAATAATATATTTAAAATTAAATTATTTTAGACAAAGTGGGAAGGGACTTAAAAGAGTAATTTTCTCCCCCTCTTGCTGTTCTGGGAACCAAAGTATTCTCAACTGAAAGAAGAAATGTTCCTCTTCAAGAAAAGGTATTTATGTCTCATATTATTGGGGCTGTTAGAGCAATTTGAAAATCAATATAATGCAAAAGATGAAAACAAGAAATGCTGTCAAAATCCGTATGTAAAATGTAGTTGTGTGATTCTGGTATCACCTACAGCATGAAAACCTCTACTAACTGGTTCTGTTTTTCTCTGGCTGACAGTAGGTAGTGACAAAAGTAGAAAGTTTTATGGTTTTGAAAGATTTTTGTATGTCTGAAGCAGAGAAAATGGAAAAAAAAATTCTGGAAACATTTTTGCATACCAGCTTGAGGTAGAAAGACAAGCCATCCACTATTTCATGTGCCTGCTTGTCTTCTTTTGAAATGGTGTAACTTGTCTACTTTTTCTTAAAGTATGAAATTGTTATGATCAGGTAGGCAACTCCAAAAAAAGGAAAATGTATAGATGTCATCTAATGCACCTGGAACCCAGTAAGGTATGTCAACTCACACAAACGTGCTAGCATTCTTCTCACACTTTTAATAGGTGCAGAATACATTAGGGAATTCCATAATTTTCAGATATTGTTAAAAAATATGGTTACAATAGCTCAAAATTCTGGAATCATTTGTGCACATTGGACTAGGGTTAGAAAGGCAAGTAACCCTATTTTGATGCAACCAGTTATCTACTTCCTGAAATGATATGCCTTGTCTGTCTTCTCTTCCTATATGCTGTTTTTACAGCCATTTTAGTACAGGCAGGTCATATTTAATATAAAATAGAATACAATAGAATACAACAATGCTTTATTGCCATGACTTATACGTACAAGTATTACCAAATATGGTTAGTACATATAACCCCAGATATTGATGTAGACATATCATAATTTTAAAGCGGAACTACCACCTATTTTAAACTTTATGGCAAATAATTCCCCATCTGGTGACTAGCTGCTCAGTAGTGCTAGTCGCCAGAATAATTACCTGGTTAATGAGAATGATAACCTGCTCCGAGGCTGACAGGCAGTAGTGACATCTTTCCATAGTGACGTCTGCGTGCCTGCGCTGTCAGTCCCAGACAGCTCTAGGAAGCACTGAGCTCTCTACTGCCTATCAGCCCCTGATTCAGAGTTTTTAAGTCCTTTTCATGTTAAATCTTCCTGTATATCAGTGGTCTGTTGGGTGTCTTACCTGTATATTATGACACACTGACAAATTTCACCCAGAAGGATTTGCATCATTTGTTTATCCATTAGTTTTGGGAAATCTGTGATTTTCGTTGCCAAGTCTCCAAAGTAATGTCTCCTTTTACCTTCATATGGGACAATGAATGAGGAAGTGAGTCTCATCCTCCATGTTGCACTGTTTACAGATCCTGTCTGTGTCAGGATATATGTCTGTTTCATCCTGTTTCTATCTCCAGCCCATGGTCACTCATGCTGTATTTAGTCATTATTTACCTATGTTTGTTGTTTTTGACTATTAGAAGATAGTTCATTAGGGTGTCCTGTTCAGTTAGCTGTAGCATTCATTTTGTTTTGTACCTTTATCTGGGTTTCCCAGTGATTTGTGTATTTCTGTTCGTCTTCTTTAGGCTGGCAATATGGACATTCATATTCTGTGATTTTACAGTTTGTCTTGGAGGTCTGAGTATCTGTGTCACTGAACTTGGGATATTTACTGACCACAATTTATTTTTGTTCTTTATTTCCTTTTTGTTCCACATTTTCCTCTTTCTTTTGAATACTCTTGGCTTCAAGTGATAGGCCTCAGTATCACTTTCATTGAGGTGCTTCTAGAACTTCATTGCTGTATAGCTTAATACATTAAATGTCAACCTTTTCATTGCCTCCAATAAATTTCCCATGAGAACTTTGAATTTTTCTGTATATGCTTTCTATGGCCCAATAATTCATGCTGAAATACTATTGCTGCTGAGTGCAGGTGTGGATAATTCCGAAGCTCAAAGTTAATGCTGATTGCAGGCTGAGTGCTTCAACTACATAATACTTGAAAAAATGGTTAGCAGGCTGAGTCCCTTTGACTACGACACTAACTACCTGCTTGTACAACCAGACACAGCTGTTTTTGACAAATAACTGTGGCTTGGCATACACAGTGGTAGGGGGGTGCAACATATGACATCAGTTCTTTAAAACATCTGTTTTAAACAAAAGAATAGGGCAGCATATCAGCCATCAATATTTTGGCATGTTTTAATTAGGGATGGGTGAAACTTTCCACCTCAAACTGAAATCGGTGAAAAATGGCACTTTCCACTTGGCGAAAAATTTCCAGCGAAAAGTGCCTATCTTCCGCTTTTTCGCCCATTGCAATCAATGGGAACACAGAAGTTACACACAACGCATTACAAATAATATTTTATTTTCCACAGGCATTGTGTAAAAGGGGCATGAGGGTGCCTGTGTTGGTGGGGTGTGGGGAAAGAATCAGTTGAACAGGGGATGATTTTTGGGGAGTTGTTTACTGGGATTGGGGGGCAGTTAATAAAAAAGAAATCCTAAATAAAATAAAAACCATAAGACATGGTATAAAGGGGTCTGAGGAGGGTGCCTGTGTTGGTGAATGAATGAATCATTTGAACAGGGAATTTGTTTTGGGGGGGCTTTCTTGACTGCTATTGGGGAGACAGTTAATAAAAAAATAAATCAATAAAATAAAATAAGACATTTGTATTTAAAGTTACAGAGACAGGAACCCCCTGACATAAGCTGCCACTGGGGTGGACTGATACTTGACTTGATAGAGTATTTTGTAGAGGATGATTTGTTTGATTTGTTGTTAGAGGCCTTTGTAGGACTTAGACTTATTAGAGGCCCAAGCCATGATGAAACATTGATTTGTAGGACTTAAGCTTGTTTGGCACAAACCCTAAGAAAACATTGATTTGTAGGACTTAGGCTTGTTAGAAACAACCCCCCCCCCCCCAATTGTTTATTTTTTTGTAGGACTAGTTTTTTTTCTTTTCTTTTTTTTTTTCAAAACACAAGCCCTGAGAAAAAAATAAAAATCCCCTACTGGCCTAATGCCAGCAGGTCATGTTGGCCAGTGGCCACTGTCATGTGCCCTCCTGAGTTGCAACTGCTGTTCGTACTCCTGCTGCTGAGTTGTTTAAGCATCAGGATGATTAGGTAGCTGAAAGGGAATGGGATCAACAATAGCAGTAACATGGAAGATGGATGATGAAGGTTCCACTTGCCACGAATGGCTCCAGTGAAGAGCCTGAGGCAGTAGCAGCAGAATAAGTAGCCCCCAGTATTTGTGGAGAAAAGAACAAGTTGGCGATTAAATCTTCTCCACCTGCCCCTCCTCCAAAATCATCATGGGTGTGGTGTTATTAGAATATATTTTTTCCCTTGAGAGCAGGATAAGTGGGTCTTCTCAGCAACTGCAATGTGCACAGTGTGTGGTAAATAACATCTGAGGGCACAACTATATCCAAACACCATGACACCCGAAACCAAGTACTGCCACTGTCACTGTACCCCTTTTCCACACCCACTAAGGACACATGACAACTTGCTTACAGTTTAATAGTAATGATGAACCCTCCCTACCATCTTAGCATATTCTGCAACTTGATGCACTGATTGCGATTCTCCTCCATCACACTGGCATGTGTGGTCAGTGCACCACACAGTGTGTAATGGGTAGAGACGAACTGCTACATCTTAACATCAACAGACTGGTATCATTTGGCGGGGGAGGTGATGAACGAGGAGGATTGGCAGAAGATGTAGTTACCCTAGTAGGTGATGGCGAGCTAGTTGTTTCACTCGTCCTGGAACTTCCTGTCTCTGCCTGGGTTGTTCTATTCCTCCTCCTCTTTGATTTCCACCTTGCCTCTTGTTGCCTTTCTGGTGAGTCAGGAACAGCAAAAGCGGTGCTTGATTTCTGTGGTGGGTGTTTGGCTTTACATGTTTGGAGTAAATGTCATGTTGTCTGTGTTTCATGTGTGATATGAGAGCGCTTGTGCCAAGGCGTGTTCCATCCTTTCCTCTTTTCACTGACTTGTCACAAATTGTGCACAGTGCCGTTGCTGATGACTTTACTGTGCCTGCCCCAACAGAAAA
Organism: Rhinophrynus dorsalis; assembly: GCA_037306005.1. Taxonomy (NCBI): domain Eukaryota; kingdom Metazoa; phylum Chordata; class Amphibia; order Anura; family Rhinophrynidae; genus Rhinophrynus; species Rhinophrynus dorsalis. The sequence continues at coordinate 515,069,038 of CM074720.1, read as the reverse complement.
ATTGTCCCACACCCATGATGACTTCAGAGGGAAGGGGAAAGGTGGAGAAGAATTGCCTCTTTCTTCTTTTCCTCCACATTCCCCTTCATTGACTGTGGCAGCGGATAATGCTGCTGCTGTTGCTGCTACTGCCTCAGAGTCAGCACTGTAACTAGGATCAGAAGTATTGCTACTGCTGGCAAGTGGAACCTGTCCTAGCCCCACATTGCTTGTTGACCCCATTCCCAATGTTTCCACGGTGGTTTGTGGCATGCTAACCTGCCCCTCAGCATCCTGCTGCCCTTTCATCTCAGCATCAGAAGGAATTAGAGCAGTCGCAAATTCCTCTAATTCCAAGATGTCCTTGCTAGTGGTGGTGGTGATGCCCATACTCATTCCTGCTCCCATTCCTTCTCAGTTTCTCCTAAAAAGGCCATCAATTTCTCTTCCACCCCAGCTTCTCCAGCATCATCATCACCACCACCACTAGTCCCTACATGCTGTTGTTACTGTTGCTGCTCTACTACATACATCTCACTGCTGCTTGGAGGAGGTGATGAGCAGTGTAACAGAGAGTAGAACTATTACTGCTGATAGTTGTCATACGTCTGATGTGCTGCTGGTGTGTCTTCCAATCAGATCTATGGCTGTGCCTCAAGTAGGATCTCCATGAGGATGTGCAAAGATTTGATCCTGCTTCCCCACTACTCACATTTATTTACAGAGACAGTGAATAGCAACATGTTTAGATTTTGGATCATGAGTGACATATCTCAGTACTGGAGATTTCATAGACTGAGGGTTTCCTGAGGGACTTCTATTACTACTATTACAGCAATAGTAATAGCAATATGTATCAGTTGTGCTATGCTTACAACAGTAGCAGAAGCCCTCATAGCTAGGGTTGTGCAGGTTGATCTGTGTTACTGGTTAGTCAATAACAATGAGTGTGACTGGGTGGGAGTTGGACTTGGCAGTGGAAAGTACAGTAAAGTACATAACAGAGTGGTTAGCATGTGGAGTGACATTTGTCTGAATGTATTGCATGATATATGTCTCTGTCTCCATCACTGTTGCTCAGTCTCTGCAAAGGTGAAGGAATAGGATTGTCTTTCTGTCTGTCCCCTTTCAGTTAAAGGTATTTTTTGTTTATCTTTTAAACCATCCCTGTCACTTCCATGTTACTGTCTATATATCACACCCACACTTTCTGCAGCTGTTCAAAGAAGTGGCTAGCACCAGTTCTCCTTAATTCAAGCAACTCCAATTTCACTTCTGTGCATGTCTAACTCCACACACACTACTAGCTAGTGTAAAATTTACAGCAGGTTTCACTTTCTCTCCCAAGACCTTAAGTGCTAATTTATACAGTACAGTACAGGATATATATGTTACCTTCAAAAGCAGCTTGCAATAAAAGACACACAGCAACTGGTAAAGCACCACCGCATCTCAGTATATGCATGCACCTCTTGTTCTTGCAGATTTAAGAGTGAGTGTAGAGTGAGGCGAGAGTAACAGAGTATGTCAAGTTGTACCTGTCTGTCTCAGATTTTTGATGTACTTTGTCTGTCTGTGTAGTATCTGTCCCTAAGTCTGAGTAGAATATCTGGCTAAGCCAGACAGCTTAGTTAGGAAAGATCAATTAATTTGCCTGCCCGAGGGCTATATTTTGTTGATCATGTTTTTAGACCTCTCTAGTATCTAAGGAATTAAAAAAAGATCAGTAAAACAGATATTTAAACTGGTAAATAAATTAAGCAACATAAGCCATGGCAGGTGACTGGTGCTACTACAGTGGCATTGTTCTGGCCACACCAATTTGGAAGTGAAATAAACAGTGTAGTCTCCCCTTAAAACTTAGTGTCTATGCAGTTGTCTTATATATTCTTATATACAATTTTTTTTAGCAAACAATTTATATATTTTTAAGAATTTTAGTTTATCATAAAACATCATCTGTTCATTGGTAACATTTTGTTGACGGAGTATGCATCCGTGAATCCCTTTTATCTCAGCTTGCCTCACTGAGGATGGAATGTATGAATCTGCCAGCCTAGCCCATTTTCCGTGCTAAAACGTTAGCCTACAATTCATGTCACTGCACTTTGGGTAAGTACTAGAGTGTATGATTGCTTCAGAGCATACCTATTCTATTTATAGGCCAGAACTGAAGAAGGTCATAGCCAAAGTACTGAGAGCAAGAGTTCTTTGCTGCCATTGGTTTCTCTCAAACACCAGTCTTCCCCAGAATGATTTTGCAGAGCTAGTTCCCACAAATCCCTTGCAAACTTGGGTGGATAAGAAACACATGTGGGTTCTAAGAGATTTTATAGAGAGGTATCACATGGATATCAAGCTCCCTCTTCCTCATGGTTTCTTCATGTACAAGGTTCCTTGTGACCCGGTGTGGGCTCTTCAGTTCCTGGATGTGATTCAATCCCCAGTGGATATGTAGGTGTTGGTTTAAAGGGATAGTAATACTTAAAATGTAAAAAAATATATGTTGTAGGGTTTATCCCCCTGAGTAAAACAAGGGTACTCCCACTGCTGAAAGGTGTTTCATTCAAACGTTATTAATTTTCAAAGTTGAATTTTTTAGGTGCAATATCACAGTGGCCTGAAATTGTACAGTGGCGCTGTTGCTACACCATCCTATGGAGATTTATGGTCAACTGACCAGAGCTGTCCATAGGATGGTGTAGCAACAGCGCCACTGTACAATTTCAGGCCACTGTGATATTGCACCTAAAAATTTCAACTTTGAAAATTAATAACTTTTGAATGAAACACCTTTCAGCAGTGGGAGTACCCTTGTTTTACTCAGGGGGATAAACCCTACAACATATATTTTTTTACATTTTAAGTATTACTATCCCTTTAAGTCCCCCCTCAGGTGTGATTCATGGGATTCTATTCCAGGATCTTCATAGTTTCCAAAAAGGATGGTGGCTGTTGTCCAGTTGGGGACATGAAGATTCACAATCATTTCATTCAAACACTGCAGTTCAAGAAGGAACTTTCCTGTTCAGTGTGTCCTTTGCTTCACCTTTCAAGAATACCATTTTCAGTTCACCGCCTTTCCTTGGAGTCCACCCTGTGGATTTTCACAAAAGTTATGGAGACATTGCCCAGCCGCATTCAATCACTTTGGATGTTCTTCATTTGTTATGTGGAAAATTGCTTGCTAAAGACTCAATCAGGAAGGCCTTTATCTTCACAAGTGCATGTCCATTCTGGAGCAGCACATCTGGGCGATCAATAAGAAAAAGTATTTTCTGGTACTGTCCCAGGTTCTAGTCTTTCTTGGTATAGATTCAACAAAATTCAGGGAAGAGTCTTTCTGCCAGGGGACAAGGTTCAGACATTGGCAGACCTTAGCTTGCATGTTGTTGACAGTGTAGGACTACATAGATATCTGGTCTCAGCCCTGGAAGCAGCTCCATTTGCACAGCTCCACACTCAGAAACTAGTCCAGACAGCAGTTTCACTTCTCCTGTGTGATGTGGCTTTCGGGCCAGACAATGGTGGATCTTCACTCGTGGCTTCAAGAATCTCACTTAACATTGGATCTCCCATTTGTCATACTGTACTGGTCCATAGTGACAATGAATGCCAGCCTGAAGGATTGGGGAGCTTCATTTGGCACTCAGATGGCCCAGGGCTCTTGGTCTATAGGTGAGTTTCTTCTTTCCATCAATGTATTGGAACTATGAGTGATTTGCCTGGCTCTTCATCACTGGTTCCAGTTACTTCGGGGACTGATGTTGTGGATCCAGTCGAACAATGCAAAGGTGGTGGCTTATGTCAGCCTCCAAGAAGGGACATAAAGCTCAACCATGTGTTAGAGGTTTGTCTGGTTCTCACTTGGGGCAAAGGCTCATTTTCCAGCTCTCTTGGCCTTTCACATTCGGAAGTAGACAGTGTTGTTTTCTCATTTATCAGCATTTGGATGCAGGGGATTGGGAATTCAGCTCAATAGTTCAGGCATGGGGAGCTTCCGGTTGTGGATCTGAAAGTTGTTTCTGTTGAGCTTCCTGTTTTGTCAAGATCCCAGGACTCTCTCAGTGCACACAGTGTGCATTCTGTAGCAGTTTCCTCTGGTGTATATGTTCCCTTCTTTTCCACCAGGATGGAGCGGGCTCATATACTACTGGTTTCTCCTTACTGACCTCACCATGCTTGGTTCTTGGATCTCCTGAGTCAATCATTTGCTGAACAGTATCACCTTCCTTTTATGCCAGAACTTATGAAGCAGGATCCTCTGTATCATCCAGATCTGAAGAGGCTAGCTTTGATTGCTTGACTCTTGAAGCCTGTCTTCTGAGGAAGAAGAGTTTTTCTTACCTGTCACAACCATACTGAAGGCCTGTAAGCTGGTTTCATCTAAGGTGTATCATAAGTTATGGTTATTGTTTTTCAAGTGGTGTGAAAACAAGGGGTCTTTGAGCTATTTTAGCTTTTCTTCAGGATGGTCTTCATAATGGACTTATTCTTAACTTTATCAAGGTCCAGATTTCAGCTTTATGTATTCCTTTTTAGAGGCTTTGCTGTCGATTGTGCAGAATTTTGTGCAAGGGGTAGCTCATGGCTACCATGTATTTCGGGATCCCACTCCTCCATGGGATTTAAACCTGGTCCTTGGAGTGGTTCAGAAGGATCCTTTTGAGTCTGTGGCTTCTGCATCTGTTTGCTGCTTGACTCTGAAGACAGATTTCCTGTCTGTCTGGTGCATGACCAAACTACAAGCTTTGTTTTGTAGACCTCCCTTTCTGATTGTCATCTACATAGGGAGTTATGGGGATTCCCTTGGAGTTTCTGACTTTCATATTAATCAGGACATTTTTCTTTCTTTCCTTTGTATGGCTCCGTATAACAGACGGGAGAATAAGCTTTATGACTTGGATATAGTTAGATGTATGAAATAATACATTCATCTCAAGGTTACCTTTCCGCAATTTGGACTAACTTATTCATTATCAGCCCATGAAACTTATAGTCACAAAACTTGTTTTGTCTCATGAAACAGCCTGATTTATTCGAAACTTGAATGAAACAGCTTGCTCATATCTGCATATTAATCTTAATAAGAACAAAATAAATTAATATTAATCTTAATAAGAACAAAATAAATGAATATGATTTCTGTTGCTGACATATTGACTTATAAATGTCCCAGTAATAACAAAATAAATTAACACAAAGTCTGCTGACCCCATGAATGAAACAACTTACTCATGTTTGCATATTAATCTTAATAAGAACAAAATAAATTAATATGAACCTTCATTAGAAGAAAATAAATGTTATATGACTTCCTTTGATGACATATTGATGTATAAATGTCTCAGTAATAAAATAAACACAAAGTCTAATAACCCCAAATTAATTAATGTTTTCCCACAGTGTTGATGGGCAAGGAGATGGTAAAACAATATCAATCTACAGAACCCCTTTAGCTGTTGCAAACTGAGTAGGGAATTAGAAGCTTATCTTCTTTCAGTACAGGACGAGTACTCTTTCTGGAAATGGTTTTAATGCAATTATACCCATGGAGCACAAGAGTACTCTTAACTCATTAAGGTCTGAATGCTAGGTGATCACTTGATGTTATATATCCCTTTGAGTGCCACAGGGGTACGGAATGCATTGCTTTGCAATGCATTCCATATCCCTCTGGAACTCAAAGGGATATCCCCCTTTCCGTCTCCTCTTGGTGCCAAAGTACCTTTAATGAAAGAAGGATGCCCAAACCCCTTTCAGATGTTTCCAAATGATAGTACTCATGAAGGTACTAATAGTTGTTCATCACTTGATCACCTGTAATTATTTCTGAGGGCATATTTTCTGTGATTGGAGGTAATGGAGGGGTTAAAAAGAGCCCCACTGTTACCCCCGACTTCTAGAAGAAATGTGTACCCTTGTTTGAAAGTGAGAATGAATACATTGCTGCTACTGCTAATGTTAGGTGTGCTTGTGATCACTAAACATGGAAGAATGGAAGAAACAGTGTGAAAAATGACAGTTGTTGCCTTCCATGGGAATACCTGCAGACAGTGCAATTTTTCAACTTTTTTTTCCTCTGTATACATACTGACCCCCCCCAGCCTTGTCCCACTACACTGGTAGCCATTTAACCACAAGTATTAACCCCAGCCTTTTTTACACTCTATCCTTCACACCACAAACACTAACCCCCCCAGAACACCTTTTTCTTACAGTAGCCATAGAACCACACATACACTGACCATCAGTCTTGTACATCTACATTGGTAGCCATGGGAAACATGAGGCAGGGAATAATAAGAGTTGAGGTCTGGCAGCAAGTGGTGGCCTTGCGTTGCCCACCGCTACCATTGAACTAAACTTCCCAAGTACGAGCTACTCAGCTTTGTCCCGCTCAATACTAACTCCCAGCTTTGTTCCATGGTAGCCATATAACCACACCTACTGACCCCCAGCCTTGCTCCACTGCAATGGCAGAGGCAGAATCACATATACTGATCACCAGCCTTCTTCCATTTCACTGGTAGCCATAGAACCACACATATTGACCTCCAGCCTTGTTCCATGACAGCATATCACCACACATACTGATCTCACAGCCTTGTCCAACTGCACTGGTAGTGACATAACCACATATACTGATCACCAGCCTTCTTCCATTGAACTGGTAGTTGTAGAACCACAAATACTGACCCTGCAGTGTTGTTCCACTGTACTGGTAGCCATAAAACCACACATACTTACCTATTCGCTTGTCCCACTGCACTGATATCCATGAGCAACACGAGGAAGGGAATAAAAGGAGTTGGGATCTAGCATCAGGTCGAGGGTCTCGTGTTGCCCACCACTACCATTAATTCACACTTCCACCCCCCCAGCTTTGTCTGCTGCATTCCGACACCCAGCTTTGTTCAATGGTATCCATATAACCACACATACTGATCCTGCAGCCTTGTCCCACTGCACTGATAGTGACAGAGCCACATATATACTGATCCCTAGCCTTGTTCCACTGAACTGGCAGCCATAGTACCATACATGCTGACCCTGCAGTCTTGTCTCATTGCACCGGAAGCCATAGAATCACACATAGTGACCCTGCAGCCTTGTTCCACTCCATGTAGTTTTGAGCTACTGGCACCTGCTATTGCGAAACAGTTAACAGCCAGACCTTGAGGTACTAAAACTCCCATCATCCTTGACCAGCCAACAGTTGGAGGTACAACAACTTACTGCCCCTATATTTGGCTATGTTATTCTATACCAGAGGGGGCCAACATGACGCCATCCAACTGCTTCTGGACTACAAATCCTATCATCCCCTGTCAACCAATGGCAGGTGGGAAATGGTTTGAGCTGTAGTCCAGCAACAGCTGGAGGGCCTCATGTTGCTCACCCCCTGGTCTATATTAATGGGGTACCAGTTATAACTGGTGGGCAGTAGCTGCTCAATACTGTGATATATTTTATGATTTTGCAGCAGATGCAAGGCAATGGAGGCCTCTCTGGTATTATATTAATGGAACATCTCATTTTTTCCATATGTTGCCATTGGTTTGTCTGAAATTGCTCCACTTTTCTCTTTGTGCAAGTGTCTCTCTCTCTCTCTCTCTCTCTCTCTCTATATATATATATATATATATATATATATTAACTTTAAACATTCTGCTTTCTGTATTTATCCAATATCTTACCAGTCACTAAGAAATGTCAAGGTTTTTGTGCTTCCTTCCCTCCCTTGGAGTTCCAGACATTGAGCATCATATTTACTAAACAACAGTTCAGTTTAGAAGACTGAGTAAAAACTGATTGCCTTGATGAAATAAAAAAGCACTTACTGTGTGCGTCCTTTCAAAGCCTTCAGAGTAATGACCTGTTCTTTTTCAGTCGAACTGCATGGGTCTTCTGGAGCTTTTCAAACGTAACAGGAGCAATCGTTCAGCATGAAACCTTAAAATACATTCAAACACTGAAGGGAAATACAGACTGTACACTGTATTTGCTGTTGTCTGTCTATCTATCTATCTAACTATCTATCTATCTACCTATCTATCTATGTATCTACCTATCGATCTATCGGTCTATTTGTCTATCTGATCTCACAGCCTTGTCCAACTGCACTGGTAGTGACATAACCACATATACTGATCACCAGCCTTCTTCCATTGAACTGGTAGTTGTAGAACCACAAATACTGACCCTGCAGTGTTGTTCCACTGTACTGGTAGCCATTCTGTCAAAGTTGTAGTTCAAGAGTAATTCAATGACAAAGTATCCCCCTCCCGCCCCTTTTACTGATGTAACACCGCTCAGCCAGATCAGAAGGGAGGTGCCCAGGTAGACTGCAGAGAGGGACAATCTTCAATTAAGATAAGGGAAAAACCTGAAAAACTTGTCAAGGGGGGCAGGGCTTTCATTGTTCTCATAGGAAGAAGATTGTCCCCTGCTGTTATCTGTCTGGTCTATGGACTGCATTCCACATCTGAGAAGAGATGACTTACACTAGGTAAAAGGGGCAGGAGGGGAAACTTTGCTTGTGAATATCTCTTAAACCATAAAGGTTTGAGAGATAAGACTTAAATCATTCTTCATGTTTTTTTAATGCCTACAAAATAAAATAAAGATAAAATGAAGTATTACTATCCCTTTAAGTCAGGTTTTAGTATTCTATTACCTGACTTGTGAAAACAAAATCAGCTGTAATTATACATACCGACCAAAAAAAAGCCCATAGGAAACAACTAAAAACAACGTGCAAGTAGCATTCTATTACCTATGCTCAGTATTACCACCTGTTTTGTGATTACATTTTCTGGGCTGGATTGTATTACAGGTGCTAATTTTATCTCTGCTTTTATCTCCAGTTTTCCCCATAGACTTCAGTAGGAAAATGTTTGATAAAACGGGTGTTAACCTTTAGCACCTGCAAAAGAATCCAGCCAGGGCCGGCGATACCATTAAGGCAGCACAGGCAGCTGCCTTAGGGCGCCGCAACGGAGGGGCGCCGAAAAGGGAGAAGCTGAGAATTTTTTTTTTTTAAATATATCTGCTGCGAGGGAGCGCTGATTTACACTACCAAGCACTCCCTTGGCGCGTCTATGGGACTCTCACAATGCAGAGGACCCAGGCTCTGTAGTAATACAAAGCGCTAGGAGATGACATCATCTCCCAGCGCTCTGCATTACTGAGAACAGCGCTGGGAGCTTCAGCTCTGTGCCGAAGGAGGCACAGAGCTCTCTTATGGCTAGACCACCAGGGACTCAAGGTAAGGGATCAGGGGGCATTATGGAAGGTGGAGGCAATGTGGAGATGAAGAGCCATAAAGGAAGGGGCAATGTGGAGATGAAGGGGCATTATGGAAGGGGAAATGTTGAGACAAAGGGGCAATGTGGAGATGAAGGGGCATTATGGAAGGGCAATGTGGAGATGAAGGGGCATTGTGGAGATGAAGGGAGCATTGTGGAAGGGGCAATGTTGAGATGAAGGGAGCATTGTGGAAGGTGCAATGTGGAGATGAAGGGAGCATTGTGGAGGTGAATATGTGGGCTGGGGCAGGGGACTGTGGCAAGGTCGGGGGGGGGCAGGTGGATTGTGTCCGGGTCGGGGTGGGGGGCATCAAAATGCACCTTCGCCTGTGTATATAAAAATCCTTGCACCGGCCCTGGATCCAGCTCTCTGTCAGTAATCCTGCACCTCAGAGTTGAGGTGTAGAAGCCACAATGACATTTTCCAAACCATCGTTGCTCAAACAAAAGAAGCGCAGAATACAGATACATAATAGAAATCCGCCATAGAGTGCCCCCCCTTCACCATATTAACCCCCCCTTTGAAATTCAACTTATAGTGCTTTCTTTCACCATTTTAATTTGACAAATATTGTTCACATTCAACATTTTAACCCTTCCCCTTTGAAATTCTACTTATAGTGCTTTCTTTCACTATTTTAATTTGACAAATATTTTCACATTCAACATTTTAACCCTTCCCCTTTCAAATTTGACTTATAGTGTTCCTATGACATTCTTTCTCCATTTTAATTTGAATAATATTGCTCCCATTCGACAGTGTTCATTGTCCAGTTTTACTGTAAAATACAGACTCTTTATGTGTCCCAGTGATTCCTGTGCAACAATGTATAACTTGCTGTGTTAAAGGGATAGTAACACTTCGTTTTAACTTTATTTTATTTTGTAGGCATTAAAAAAACATGAAGAATGATATAAGTCTTATCTCTCAAACCTTTATGGTTTATGAGATATTCACAAGCAAAGTTCCCCTCCCCGCCCCTTTTACCTAGTGTAAGCCATCTCTTCTCAGATGTGAGTCTGGTTGTATGACAGTACAGATAACAGAAGGGGACAATTTTCTTTGTATGAAAACAATGAAAGCCCTTCCCCCCTTGACAAGTTTTTCAGCTTTTTCCATTATCTTAATTGAAGATTGTCCCTCTCTGCAGTCTACCTGGGCATCTCCCTTCTTATCTGGTTGAACAGGGGGGGGGATACTTTGTTTGTGAATATCTCTTAAACCATAAAGGTTTCAGAGATAAGACTTATATCATTCTTCATGTTTTTTTAATGCCTACAAAATAAAATAAAGTTAAAATGAAGTATTACTATCCCTTTAAGTTTGAAAGACCTTTCACTCCTACTATTTGTTGGCTAAACCTGTTTGATGTGTTAATACTACAATAAGAAGTGATATTAACCCTTTACTGTTGTGAGGAAGGTTACTGAATAAGTGTGACCCAGTTTACATAACAATACCTGAAACTATTATAAAAAGGACCAAAACCAAAAAGAAGAAAAACCAGCACTTCACATCAGACTCACGTCCTGTAAGAGGATCATGGTGTGAATGCTGAAAAAATACCAGTTGTGCACTTTACAAAAGGCCCTTTTAAGTACAGAGTCAGAATAAAAAATTAACCTTTATTAGTTTATTTGTAATGTTAAACAAACAAAATGAAACTCCTATTTGTTGGAGGTCCACAAAATATAAAAATAAAAGTGGAACTAATATTAAAGACTGGATTCCTATTAATTGTAGTAGTCTTTCACAGTTAGCACAGCAAGTTATACATTGTTGCACAGGAATCATTGTGACACATAAAGAGTCTGAATTTTGCAGTAAAACTGGAGAATAAACAGTGTCAAATGGTAGCAATATTATTCAAATTAAAATGGAGATAGAAGGTCATAGGAACACTATATGTCGAATTTTAAAGGAGAAGGGTTAAAATGTTGAATGTGAACAATATTTGTTGAATTAATATTGTGAAAGAAAGCCCTATAAGTCGAATTTTAAAGGGGAAGGGGTAAAATGTCAAATGTGAACAATATTTGTCGAAATAAAATGGTGAAAGAAAGCCCCATAAGTAAAATTTTAAAGGGGATGGTTAAAATGTCGAATGTGAACAATATTTGTTGAATTAAAATGGTGAAAGAAAGCACTCTAAGTCGAATTTCAAAGGGGGGTTAATATGTTGAAGGGAGGCACTCAATGTCAGATTTCGATAATGTGAGGAACACATCTAACGCTAAACTTGATCTTTCTGTCTCCAAATGTACGCCTATTTCCTTGGTCTTTGACATTTAGCACTTTTTTTTTAGGCGATAATGGAATAAAAGCAGACAGCGCCATTTTTTATTAGTTCATAGAAATGTGCTGTCTACGCTGGTTTTGTTTTACCGTAGTTGCTTGTTTTTCTTATAATGCTGGTTTTAGCACGGGTAATAGAATTGAGCCCTGTATCTGTACTTTCCTGTATTCACTGATCTTCCTTAACCCCATGAATACTAGTGATGTCTCCAACTCATTGCTTACAAGAAGAGAGAATATTAATCTCCTATCCCATATACATGACAAAACGCATATATAAGTGGGATATTTTATTTGTTCCCTATGGAGCAGTTGGCTTACTTGATATTTACACTCATTTTGCTGTGTTCTTCTTTAGATAAACCAGCATTTGAGGGCAAGAACATTTTCTCCACCTGTTGGGCAGAAATGGTGGGTGGTTTGTCTTCCCAATCTAGCAGGGCCTGGATTTTCTAAGTCTGGATTTATAAGTCTACAGTAGAGTTTTAGCTGAGTGTAAATAGATTACACTGTAATTTAAAATTGTATCTGTTATAGTGTTAGTCTGCAGTTTCTTCTAGACATTTAGGCTACATGTTTTGTGTATTGGAACTATATGTATGTCTCCTGATCCATTCCTCTGCTGTCTCCCACAGGTAACATCCTTATCAATGCTTATCTGCAACACGTGGTCTTTTGTTTTTTTTCTTGATGTGCAATTGGGCCTGATTGGACTCACTTGCTAGTATCACATGACATAGCCTCTCTATAAATGATCTGCCTCTAGCAGTGCCCACTGCTAGCAGGGCCTGGATTTTCCAAGTCTGGATTTATAAGTCTACAGTACAGTTTTAGCTGAGTTTAAATAGATTATACTGTAATTTTAAATTGTATCTATTATAGTGTTAGTCTACAGTTTCTTCTAGACGTTTAGGCTACATGTTTTGTGTATTGGAACTATATGGATGTCTCCTGATCCATTCCTCTGCTGTCTCCCACAGGTAACATCTTTATCAAAGCTTATCTGCAAAGCATGGTCCTTTTTTTCTTGATGTGCAATTGGGCCTAATTGGACTCACTTGCTAGTATCACATGACAAAGCCTCTCTATAAATGATCTGCCTCTAGCAGTGCCCACTGCTAGCAGGGCCTGGATTTTCCAAGTCTGGATTTATAAGTCTACAGTACAGTTTTAGTTGAGTTTGGACTAAGCTTGGACTGAGGACACACCTGCCTCCATCTGACACAGGACAATTTCAAGTTCAATAGCACTACAACCTGGAAAGCCTGTCTGAAGATAAAGAACTCACTTTGGAGTTTTGTGGTCCCTGTTTCTAAGTACTTAATTTAATCTGTCAGTGAATTCAGCGAATCTGCAAACCCAAGCACAGGACCCATTAGGAAAAATCAACTTACCATTCATCCACTGCTGACATTTAACCCTTCTATCAACATCTCATCAGTGTAGTCCTCACCTTTTAATCAAATCTGGCAGCAACTGAATCTACTGATCATTTGGTCTGGTCTGGAAGGAAAACTGTACTACATTTCATCTAGACAGCTGAATCATCCTGCCTGCAAGTCACTGATCACTCACATCACCAACCTCTCACCTGCTTTTCCTGTCTGCAACTCTTCTCATGGCTGCAAGTGACATCTCTCCTAACCCTGGTCCCTCCTACATTCCCACCTGTGTCCATCCTAGATTGTGGCCTACCTGCTCCTCTTGTGGGGCAAACCCTAGCAATTTACTAGCTGTTCCCTGCCTCCCCCCATCCCTTCCACGTTTCTCCTGTGAATTATGGAATGCTCGCTCTCTACTAAACAAACGCCACACTACCCACAACCTTTTTCTCTCAAACTCTTTAAACCTATTCGCTATCACTGAAACCTGGCTCTCACACTGACTCATCTGCTGAAGCTGCTCTCTCCTATGGTGGCCTATCTTTCTCTCACACTCCTTTCCCTGATGGCAAGGGTGGGGGTGTGGGACTTATTCCTTTTCAGCTCTGCTGCTCCAGGCCTCTATCCCTTCATCCATCGGTCTCCTTTACCTCTTTTGAAGTGCATGCAGTCCAGCTTTTCTCCCCTGTCCCTTTCCGGGTAGCCGTGATTTACAGGCCTCCAAGCAACCCTTCCTCCTTTCTCTCCGAATCTGAAACTTGGCTCTGTCCTCAGACACCCCCACATTACTCCTTGGCAACTTCAACCTACATGTTGATGATGCCTCCTCATCTAGTGCTTCCCGAATTCTCTCCCTGACCTTGTCCTATGGCCTTCAACAGTGCTGCCAGCACTCACAGGGAAGGTCACTGGCTAGGTCTAGTCCTCACCAGAAACTGCTCAGTCTCTGACTTCACAGTTTCCCCATTTTCACTCTCCGATCATCATCTTGTCTCCTTCACACTCTCTCACACACCTTCCCCTGCCCTCCCTAAATCATCTTTCCTAACCAGGAACCTACACTCAGTCAGACTACCAGACCTGGCATCAACTGAGCAGACTTCCCTCTCTTCTCTCTGCCCTTCTACTACTACTAACATCGACACTCTGGTCCATGAATACAACACCTCATTAACATCTTCCATGGACCTGCATGCTCCCCTGCAAAGGCGACACTCCCGCCCCAGGAATCCCAGACCCTGGCTAAATTCAACAACCCGCATTCTACGCACCTGTTGTCGAGCTGCAGAACGTCTCTGGCGGAAGTATCATTCTGTTGCTAACGTTCACCATTATAAATTCATGCTGTCCTGTTTTAACACAGCTCTCACCCAGACTAAACAGCACTACTTCTCTAACTTCATCATTACCCACAGCTGTTCTTCCCTATAACAGTGGAGGAGGTATCTCTTTTACTATCCTCCTCTCCACCCACTACCTGCCCCTTGGATCCCATGCTCTCTCAACTTAGTAAGGCTCTGGCAACTACTCTTGCTCCCAGCCTTACAAATATCTTTAACTCCTCTCTTTCTACCGTAACTTTTACATCCTCATTCAAACATGCAATAGTCAGAACGATACTCAAAAAACCCTCACTCGACCCCACCTGTCCTTCAAATTACCGTCCGGTTTCACTCCTCCCCTTTGCATCTAAGATCTTGGAAAGCCTTGTATTCTCTCGCTTAATGTCTTTTCTCAGTTCAACCTCTCTTCTTGACCCATTACAGTCAGGTTTCCATTCTAACTATTCCACTGAGACAACCCTAACAAAAATTACTAATGACCTATACTCAGCAAGGGACAAAGGACAATTCAGTATACTAATCCTACTAGATCTGTCTGCTGCTTTTGACACTGTTAACCATGCACTCCTACTGGACACACTGCACACCCTTGGCATACATGACACACCTCTAAAATGGATTTCCTCTTACCTCTCTAAATGTACTTTCAGTGTTTATTTTGCTAACGCTTTAACATCTCCCCACAACCTCACAGTAGATGTACCTCAGGGATCAGTCCTGGGACCACTTCTCTTTTCCCTCTACACCCTCTCACTTGGTGACTTCATCTCATCTCTTGGGTTTAATTACCATCGTTATGTGGCTGACACTCTAATCTATCTCTCTTTACCTCACCTACCTCCAGCTGTGCAGTCTCGAGTCACTCAATGTCTGTCAGCTATTTCATCACGGATGGCCCACCGCCATCTTAAACTCAATATGGCTAAGACAGGGCTGGTAGCGTTCATTCCAAAAACCCATCCACCAACCCCCTTCTCCATCACAATAGACAACTATGCCATACAATCAGTACCCAAAGCACGCTGTCTTGATACTTGATTCAAAATTAAATTTCTCCCCCCATATCCAAGCTGTCACTAGAACATGTCGCTTCTTCCTAAAAAATGTTGCCAAAATACGTCCTTTCCTCTGCATGTCAACTGCAAAAACTCTATCTCAGGCACTCATTCTATCCAGACTTGACTACTATAACATTCTACTCTCTGGTCTTCCTGCTTCTCATCTTTCTCCACTTCAATCTGTTATCAATTCTGCCGCAAGAATCACCACATTTGCTCCCAGATACTTGCCCTCTCGTCTCCTTATGAAATCCCTCAATTGGCTACCTATAAAATATTGTATTTCTTACAAAATTCTCCTCCTAACCTGAAAGTCTCTGTGTTCTTCAGCACTCTCTTACATTTCTGCTCTTATCTCCCGCTACACCCCTTCCCGTACCCTACGGTCTTCCCAAGGGTTCTTCCTGTCCACTCCCTACAGAACTTGAGCCATCTTTCGGCTACAAGCTTTTTCACTGGCTGCCCCTCGACTTTGGAATGCCCTCCCTATCACCATTTGCCAATCATCCACAATCATCACTTTCAAGCATCTCCACAAAACCCACATGCTCAAGGAGGCATCTCAATAGCAATATCCTCATCCTTGCACAACGATAGTGACATCAGAATGTTTCTGCACTTCCTTCACCACACCTTGTACTTGCACATGTAATCATCCTCCTACTGTCTCTGTATGTCATCATGAACTCTAATTAGATTGTAAGGGTCCCTTTCCCAGTGTATGTTTCCCTTGCTGCACTTTCCCCCCCAAATAATGCAATGATCACACTTTAGCTTAATTCTCTTAACCCTGTTCTGTACTTTTATATTGTATTATTTCAGATTCTGTTAAGAGCTGTGTACATGTATGGCGCTATATAAATAAAGATACATACATACAGTCTGATGATATATCTCAAAATATTAAACAACCAGTAGTCTAGGGGCTCCAGGATGAAACCCACTTAAAGAGACTTTGGGTTTAGCACACAGTGGAGAACAGTGGGTCAGCCTCTGAAGTTTTGGTAGAAGACCTCTGTACTAGAAAAAATCTGGAAGGGATTTTTTCCTCTGATGAGGAAGAGGTTGAAGACCTGTAAGGATCTCGTGGCAACCTAGTTGAGCTTCTGGTGAATGCTGTTAGGCTGCCTATGAACTTTCAAATTTTATCTTCAGATCTACCCACAGATCAGTTATTCTCTTATTTAAGAAGGAAAGTGTTTAATTTTCCCTTACGTTTGGCTGTCTGAGTTGACATTGTCTCTGAATTGGGGACTCCGCAGTCCTCCCCATGTGAAAAAACTCTACCCATTCTCAGAGAAGGATTTGGAAGGTGGGGATGCTCCTACCAAGGAAGATTCAGCCACTGTCTGGTTAGCCTGGAAGACTACCCTTCTAATTGATGATGCCTACTCTTTTAAAGGGATAGTAATACTTAAAATGTAAAAAATATATATATATATATATATATATATATATATGTTGTAGAGTTTATCCCCCTGAGTAAAATAAGGGTACTCCCTCTACTGAAAGGTGTTTTATTCAAAAGTTATTACAGCTTAGAGTTGAATTTTTTAGGTGCAATATTACAGTGGTCAGAAATTGTACAGTGGCGCTGTTGCTACACCATCCTTAAATTGTTATATTTTATAACTTAACACCTTAAGGACCAGGGGTGTGGGGTGGAGTGGTTTGCATTAAAGGACCGGAGCAAATTTTACCTTTTTGACTATGTCTTTGTTCAGCAGTGTTTTTCCTCTAAGTCTTTTACTCTATCCACACAAAATATATATATTTTTTTAAGCATAAGTAGGGCTTTATTTTGATATCACATGTATATGGATAAGCCACCATTTATTTTATTAAAGGGATAATAATACTTCATTTTTACTATCCCACATGTTGTAGCCCTTAAAAATTGGAATTAAATGAGACCAGCGGCATCTCTCAAACCTTCATGGTTTGAAAGCTATCCGCATTCAAAGTTCCCTCTCCTTCTCTCTTCCCTGATTTCAGCGTTATAGCTGACAGCAGGGGAGTCCGGTCCTGGGACGGGTGGCGGCTCTGCAGCAGTGCTGAGATTGAGTTATAGAAACAAAAATCCTTCACTGAAATGGTCTTCTACGTGTGCTTGCAAACCAAACACAAACCAAGCACACGTAGAAGACCATTTCATTGAAGGATTTCTGTTTCTATAAGGCGATATCAGCACTGCTGCAGAGCCGCCACTTGATCATGGACCGGATTCCCCTGCTGTCAGCTATAACTCTGAATTCAGGGAAGAGGGAACTTTGAATGTGGATATCTCTCAAACCATAAAGGTTTGAGAGATACCATTGTTCTCGTTTAATTCTGATTTTTAAGAGCTACAGGGGAGGGGGATAGGAAAAATGAAGTATTACTATCCCTTTAAAAATATAGAAAACAGTTAACATATAAAAAAAAAAACAACACAATTTTTATTGGTTCTTTTGTGATAATTTGTGCCCAATAGATTCATTTCTTTATGGAGACTCAGTGAGAACTCAGCAACAAGCATACAAAATGAGCATCCCTAATAAAGTGGTAAAATTAACATAGCAAAGGGGGAGCCTAGGGTTATAGAGTAGATGCGGACAAGCATATATATATATATATATATATATATATATATATATATATATATATATATATATATATATATATCATATATAATAATTTGCTAGAATGTTTGTCAGAAGCCGTCATGTGCAGGAGAGACTGCCCGAGCGCACAGAATGATGGGAGCATGGAATGATGGGAGCATTCTGAGCTTTTTGGGCAGTCTCTACAGTGCATGACTGCGTCGGCAGCAGGACACAGAGCAGGCCCTTTGAGTGCCAGAGCAATTGATTGCTTACCCCTCTGGCACTCAAAGGGTTAACATCGCCCAGACCTTGGCCCGTCTACACGAGCTTTTACACCTATATATATATATATATATATATATATATATATATATATAGGTTTTCTATTCATGGGGATTTCCTCTGGAGATGGTGAAATTTGCAGGTTGTGTGTAGAAATGCCTGTGTGACAAAAAAACAGGACTTTTTACCCATCCCTGTATAGACTGCATATCTGTTTCTCGCTTTTCAGAAGATACCTTATTATTGTATTAACAGAGTTGGTGTATTCATATTCAAAAACTTTTCTCAAATTGTATTCATGTGGAAAACAATTGTATATTACTAAAAAAAAAATCTAGTTTTTCTGGCATTTTTAGTGAAAATTACCATATTTATATTATTTCTTTGCATCGTAATAAAAGAATACACAAAGAACCAGGCTTATCTGCCAATCACTTCTGAGTTTTGTTTCCAAATTAAAGGCATGTTATTTTATTGTTGGCTGGAAGAATTAGTATTGCTGAGGCAGTTCACTAGAGACTTTACCTGAAAGCTCTTTATACACATTATGTTATGTATGTTATGTATACATTATAATGTTAAAGTATATTCAAATAACTTTTATTCTAAATTGTGAAACACAGCTCATAATAAAACAATTGAAGTTGACATCTTCACTGATAATTCCTCAGGATGATACAATTACATATGAATCTAATAGTAAAAAAATATTTTATGTGATGTGATCCATGTGGTAAAGTTTCATTAACCATTATAAAAAAATCAGTCAAGATCAAGTGTAACACTATAGAGACATCGTTCAGATAACACATAGATTTACAGTACATAAAAATGAAAAATGTGAAAACGGTATCATAGTCTTCAAAGAGCATAGCAAAGAGCACAAAGTATTGCCTCAGGGATCCAGATGAGAGAAGAATGATTTAAAATATAGACAAAATGGTTTAAAATGCCTGACAGCCAAGGCCATGGTTGATTAGTGTTATCACTTCAATCACACCAGTTTATATAAGATTATGCAGGTACGACTGGTCCAGTAAAATGTGGAAACGTGATATTGTCTATGCTTCCCTAAAATAATTGAACTCTGGGGAACAATTCCCCTGGTATCCAGTTACTCTATTACATTCTATAGGAGAGGACACACACGCACACACAGACATATCTTGCCCATCTGTGATCTAGGATTTTAAAGCCCTTTATTATTTCATATTGTAGTCCTTTTCTTCTAGGCTTTCAGTTAAGAATGCAATAAAAAAAAAAAAAATCAAAGCGGCACCACACGTAATGTGTGAGATAAACACTGCAAAAGTGGTATCAACTGTGGTTCCCAATTAATACAAAATAAATTGTAGTAATCAAATGTAAAGTCTCTTTGGTCTCTTTTTTCACTCTTTATCATTGGGTTTTATATCCTGTAATTCATATAAATCATCATGTGTCTAATATACATACAAATATATATATATATATTCCCCTATAATTCTCTTGACCACATTTCACACTGTGACCAATAGAATGCAACTGCCCCTGATTGGTATATAATTTTATTTTATATATATTATATCTTAAGTGTTGAATATTAGCATTAGAGAGCTTTTGCTTCTGCAGTTTTTTCCCTTTTTTTCTTCCTTTTTTCCTTCTTTTATATATTTTTTTTTACAAGTATATAGTTTATATATTTGTACACTATTTTTTGTGTGTAAATTGTTAGCTGCCTATACAACTGTTCACTATTATAATACTAATTATCTATATGGCATTCAAAACATTTACTGATGGAATCAATAAGAGAAACAATTTCAAAGGTCAACTGGGTATTAAAAAAATTGTAATGAAAAAAATAATAATCAGTTTAACATTAGAAGTACCTTTTATACCCAGGAACGATTACTCAAAGAAGAGTTGGATCACTGGTTGGATACAATTCATATGCAAAAATATATAGATCATAAAATGATCCCAAGGGGATTAAAGGGGATCTATCACCCCCTTTACAATTTTGCCTAAATCATTTTGTTATAGATTGTATAAAATGAAAAGTGTATTCATTTTTTTTTTTAAAAAAACCTTTGGCGAAGTTAAAATAATAAATACAGCTCTGTACCTACTTCCGGGCAGACTGTGGTTAACCGATCTGTACCGCAGTCTGCCACTCTTCCTTCACTTCCCTCACTCTATCCAGAATCCTCCAATGACGGAGGCTTTCTGTCTGTAAGCTGGGGTGCTCCCATTGGCAGGGATCGATTTCTGTCCAATGAGAGTGCTGCAGCTTATAGACAGAAAGCCTCCGTCATCGGAGGAGGCTGGATAGAGAGAGGCAGAGCGGCAACCTGCAGCACAGATCAGCTATCCGCAGTCTGCCCGGAAGTAGGTACAGGGCTGGATTTAGTCTTTTCATTTTGTTAAACAAGAGTTTTTTTTTTTTTTTTTTAATTTAAACACTTTTCATTATATACGATATATAACAAAGCGATTTAGGCAAAGTTGTAAAGGGGTGATAGATCCCCTTCAAGAATAAACAAAACAAGTAGTTTCGAGGACAAACAATTCCAAAAAGTCTGATATGAAGTCTTAGACCAATGCTCAATCTCCTTAATGACAAAAAATATTACATTTACAGAGGATAAGTTATTGCAAATAGTCAAACACATAGAGAGAACTGGAGAATGTTTACAACCATTTACAAACACCATAGTGTTTAGGGAATTGGATGATAGCATTGATAAAAAAGTTACATTTACAAACAACAAGTATTTGAAAGTAAACAAAAAAATTCAAAAGGGATCAATTGGACTATGCTAACAATAAAGTTAGAGTCTTTAATCAAGCTCCTTTATATAATAGAACACAATTTAATAGAAGACATTCATCTCATTCACAATACACTAATACACATTAAAATGTTTCCACTTTACAACAGAGACAACAGAATACAACACATGATAATATAATGCATTATAATAGAAGATTATAACATGCACTTCCAAACTCCAAGTTATCTCCTCCAATTAAATCTCATATAGTACATCCAAATAAATTCACATCCCTCCACCTAAAATGTTAAATTACAATGTATCTACGGAGTTAAATGATATTATTATAGTCTTTGATGATGTTCCAACCCCCTAGCTATGCGGAGATCAGGCAATGGGGACAGGAGAAACACCAAACACACCACATTTTTTGGAACTGGACCTAAATCACCCAATGCATCAAAACAAATGAGGGAGGTTTCAGCCTATTACTTGAGGGACTGTTGAACCCTTTGATTCCTTGCTGCTATCTATACACTAGTTTTTTTATCTTATTTTACATTTCATCTATTATATGTATACATTTTGTTGAGTTAGCACTGTGAGCTGTTCTTTCTTTTGCTATTGTTTTGCACATCTCCACTGCTCTTTCTAGCTGCTTCTTACTTATACTTATACAACACATAGATGTTTAATTGCACTATTTTTTCTATACACCGAGGAGCCTTTAAAACATGGCTTTGGGCCTATCTTGTCCTCCTTAAACCTTGTCTGGGTGCAATCAACTATTCCTCATGTGGCCTGTGGGAGGTGGGGAAATGTGACCTATAAAGAGGGCTGGTTGATTCACAGTCCTCTTGATCAGGTACTCACTTACTACAGACCTACAAAGTGTTTTAACAAGTAAGTCACTCTTTACACCTTTTTAAATATATGTATGTTTCTTGTTTTTAATTGCAGACACTGGGACCCCTAAGCATCATAAATACCATCACAAATAGTCTATGAAAGGGTACCTTCTGATGTGTTTACTGCAATTATTACACTTCCTCAGAGATTGTTTTGAAATTTAGATAGGGTTTTACATGTGCATTAGATTAGGACTTGCCAAATACTAAGGTACCTTGATGGGGTTGGTAAGCTTATACATGGTTTGGCCACATTATGAAACTAAATCCTCATATTTACTAACACAGTGTAATCAAATATGCCCAATACAGGGCACACATTTGCACTTTGTATGGATGAGCGCAGGTCTGTGTTTTTGTCTTGTGCTTGCAAAGGCAGGAAAATCTGCCTGAGTAGGGACTGAAAGTAACAGTGAAAGATACCAGAGCCCGAGACATACATCATACATTGTTTGAAGACAAGCCTACATTGGTGCTGCTGATGCTAACTGCATACTTCAGAAATTTTAAAACTAACAGTCATGTTAATGCAATTAAGTTACGGGGCTTTCCTATGTGCTGCCAAACAATACTTTTTTGTTCTTAGAAACAAGTTAAAAATGCACAAAAAGTACTACTGTAAAATGTAAGGCTTATGAAAATGTTTGGCAATTAGCCTTCTCTCCTGTTCTTTTGTAGAAAACAGAAGTTCTAAGGAACCGATATCCTGTGTTGCACCCCCAATGACATGTTGTATACTATGTTTTAACAACAACAGTGCCAGATTTGTACAAGCAAATGGTTAGGGTCATAGGCAAAGAGATGAAAAGATAATACAACAAGAAAGTTCACTTGACCAATGATATGTGACTAAATGACTGTCACTGCTCCCTGGACATCTTTTCCATCAGTCAGCAGCAGTAGCACTGTTACCTCTGACATTAGTAGTAAAGGCCAGTAGCAGTGTAGATCATAACATCCAAATGCCTCTTTATGCATGCAAAGATTTCAGAGACTATTTCACAAAGCTATAAATGTTTTAAACAAACTGCAGCAGGTCATAGACAAATGGCTTCCACTCTGCTCCATGAAGCTGGCTGGGTGTTTGCTGTCAATGGTTACATTATAATAGCTGCCTTGAGAAGATCAGATATGGTGCATGTACCATGACCCTGCCATATGTTAAATCTAATTGCTCCTTGATTCCCCTCAGAATCCAAAACCATGAAATGAATGCTAAATATCGCTAGTAAAATATGTGCACATTTTAGCCAGTCCTATAGTGTGCAAGAATGTAACCATCTGTCCCGTCAACAAATTAAAGGTCCCAGGTGTAATTCCATATTGTACATGATAGATCATTTGAATGAGCATATGAAGGCCATTAGTGAGAATGCAATGTTTAACTGGAAGGCTTTGGAGGGGACCTCTTGGTCACCTGGTCAATGGCATCTAATGTGTGACTTTTGTGAGCTCCTGAAACCTTTTGAGGGGGCCACTTTGATTGTAGTTTTGCTGGTACAGGAATAAGTGAGATACTTCCGCTAATAGAAATATAATGGGAGTACTCCCAACTGATAAAATCAGTTTTCTCAGATTTGCTCCCATAATATGGGTTGACATATGAATATTATCTGTGTGTGAAATAGTGTCAGCATACTGGCAGGATAATTATGCACTAGGTTGAAACAATGACCTACCTGATTATTGGAAACAAAACAGTGCATGTGGCCAGCACTAGTGATTGCTGTAGAAACCCTTTTTTGCCCTCTAGGAAGCATGTACTCAGAGTTGGTTTTCAATGTAGCTGTTTATATAGTTATTGACATGTCTGTACCTGTACTGAAAGGTTTGCAAGCAGCCCTTTAAAAAAAATCTATTTCAAGACAAGCTTTGATGAAAATATTAACATTTGGAGCAGACCTATGGCAAGGTAAACCTTGAAACATTTTTACCTCCTGGTAGTAGTTGGCTGGTAGATGACAACTTATATGTGACTGGTGGTGGGGGTGGATGACTGACTTCCCATGGGTCATGACTCATTTCCAATAAATTACAAATAATTGACCTCCATGCAATGAGCTTTGTATAGTTTAAAGTCCGTAGATGTTCACTTATACCCTTCATCCTATTAGTCAACACAACATTGGCATGTATTGTTATTGCATCACATAATGTACATTGTTTATAGATATATTATCATACACCTATGCAGTCCTTAAGAGGTATCCAATCCCAGGAACACTGGATGTTAAGGGGTTAATGTATTTCATTGAATATCTGCAAAACAGAAAAATTGTATTCTTTCCAAGAAAACAGGACTCTTTTGCCAATCCCCTAATTATGACTGTTTGTTAATGATTATGGTTAATTATTAAGATCAGGAGAGCACTCCACGTTGTGCATTGCCTGGATGCTAATTTACAGGACAACTAATACCTTTTAAAAAACTCCCAGTGACTTTACTGTGTCCAGAAAATTCTACTGGGCCCTATGAGTCATGTTCATAGAGGTGGACATCACAGTTGCAAACAGGACCACGGGACATTTAACTCTGCTCTCTGCATATAGCTATCTTTAACCTTAAAGGGATAGTAATACTTCGTTTTATCTTTATTTTATTTTGTAGGCATTAGAAAAACATGAAGAATGGAATAAGTCTTATCTCTCAAACCTTTATGGTTTAAGAGATATTCACAAGCAAAGTATCCCCCCTGTTCAGCCAAATCAGAAGGGAGGTGCCCAGGTAGACTGCAGAGAGGGACAATCTTCAATTAAGATAAGGGAAAAACCTGAAAAACTTGTCAAGGGGGGAAGGGCTTTCATTGTTTTCATACAAAGAAGATTGTCCCCTGCTGTTATCTGTCTGGTCTTACAACCAGATTCACATCTGAGAAGAGATGGCTTACACTAGGAAAAAGGGGCGGGAGGGGGAAATTTTGCTTGTGAATATATCTTAAACCATAAAGGTTTGAGAGATAAGACTTATATCGTTCTTCATGTTTTTTAATGCCTACGAAATAAAATAAAGATAAAACGAAGTATTACTATCCCTTTAAAGGACCAGTGGGATGTGCAATGACTGATTCACAAACATTGTGTACCCCTCTGGTTCTTACAGGGTTATTAGATATTGATGTTTGATAAAAAAAAAACTTCCAGCAACTGTCATGTCTGCCTCCCTGGACATAACATCTAGGATGTTTTGCCTTGTTGTCTCTTGAACACAGGAATAAGGACAACATTCATGAGGCCCATTAGGATTTGCTGGCCATAACAAGGAATGATGGGGGGTATTAGTCAGAAATATTAGTTCTCCTTTTAGAGCTGCATGAATAAAATATAGAAAGCAACTAGTGCACATAGATCTTGTGAAAAAGATGATTGATTTACTATGATGTAAAGGTCAGCGTTTCAGCTTTCTAAGATGAGCTTTAATCAAGAGAAATATACAGTGACAATTGTTGCTAAGAACCCAAAGATGGGAACGGTGATGAGTGATGTCTGTTCAGGCATGAAGAAATGAGTACAAGTTAGGTTATAGATCATTATAATGTATAACATCTATATATGTCTGCCCATACTTACAAAGCAGCAGATTAGGGGAGTGCACTGTTAATAGTTGTTGTAGAACAGTCAGTATGAAAAATATAGACAAAGTGGTAGGTACAGATGCTTTTGTTACCATGGCAACTTGATAGTGAAAAATGAAAACAAGAGAGAGAAAGAGTATTGTGATAAGAAGCCCTTTATGACTATTTGGTCAATGTAGTATGGTAGTTGTTGCCCAAAACATTTTGTAAGATATATTCTAGAAAGTAGATGAGAATAGAGGTGAAAAATCCATTGGCGATTGAGGGGCTCATAGTTCATTTTACCTTCTATACCAGAGATAAGATAGATGAGTATAAAGGTGAAAAAAATCATTTTCCTATTGAAAAGCTCATAGTTCATTACCCATCATCAACAATGAAATAAAGAAGGGAACAGGTCAACAAGACGTGATGTGGTACGTTAGAGGGAAAAAATTCATGAACAGTGATGTTAAAAATTAGGTCTTTTATTATTGTATCTTAAAAAAGGGATAATTTATAAGTTGATCATTTAGTATATTTAAAAAGACCACAGGATACACCTATTCAATTGGTCCAGTAAAAACAAAATCAGTTATTCTGACCATACAGCAAAGTAGTGTATTTATGAATTATAAATGGAGCTCAAAATGCATATGTGAGTGATTGAAGAAATATTTATAATGTGAACAGAAAATGAAAAAGACTAGGGTTTAGCTAATTCATCATATGATTCATATTATAAGTAGGCACAGTAGATAATGGTACTATTATATTCTAATAACAGGGCACTGTGCTTTCTGCAAGTAAATCAATAAACATTAAGAGTCATGGCTTAATTACCCTTGGAGTGTATGCCATCAGGTCCATATACTTCATTCACAATAAACTTTTGGAACCTTTGCTCAGTAAGCCATGCACATGATTAAGGAAATGTAGTGATTCTCTGTTTGACCAGAACCTGTCATAGCTGTTTGTATATACTGAAGAAAATAATTTGTTTAAGGTGCCAGCCATTGTCTTATCTTCACTAATTTATTTATTCACTTGTCTCAGTTTTAAGGGGCAAAATAACAACAATCATATGCTTGCCATCTATATAATTCTAGAGATATCTAGGATTTGTCTTGGTTTTTGTTGTAATTATTTTCTCATGTTTAAGTTAGCTAGATTAATTGCTTGCTTGCATATTCTACTGCATTTTGAAAATGTTAAAGTGGAACTACCACCTATTTTAAACTTTATGTCATGTAATTCCCCATCTGGCAACTAGTCGCCAAAATAATTACCTGGTTAAATAGAATGATACCTTGCTCTGGGGCTGACAGGCAGTAGAGAGAGCGCAGACATCTTTCCACAGTGATGTCTACCACCTATACCAGGGGTATGTAATCTGCACTTTTCCCATTGCTATTAGACTATACTCCAATCATCTTCAGGCAGCTAATGGTCAGCAGAAGTTAATGGGAATTGTATTCCCACAAGAGTCGGAGGAAAACGGGTTGCAAACCTCATCTCTAAAGGGGCAGTAAACATTTTATATTGAAAAATATCCGCTATAGGACATATCCTGCCGAGTAAAACAAGAATGCTCCCACTGCTGGGAGGTAGTTAATTCAAAAGTTATAACAATTCAAATTAAAACTAAACTATAATTTTCCATTCTGGTCAATAGGTGGTGCCAATCTCATATTTTGGAGAGTGATGGTCATTGACTCAATCTCTCCCAACAGTCTGACTTTTAACAAAACAATTGCCTTTTTGACAACAGTCATTTCTGGTTTAACCCCTTGGTTGCCAGTGGGGGTAACAACTGCGTTGCAAGGCAAAGCATGGGATGCCCATTTGGCACACAAAGGATTAAATCAAAATAAGTCTGCACAACAATAACTTTTTAAATGAATAATCTCCAAGTTTCTCTTAAAGGGATAGTAATACTTAAAATGTAAAAAAAAATATGTTGTAGGGTTTAACCCCCTGAGTAAAACAAGGGCACTCCCACTGCCGAAAGGTGTTTCATTCAAAAGTTATTAATTTTCAAAGTTGAATTTTTTAGGTGCAATATCACAGTGGCCTGAAATTGTACAGTGGCGCTGTTGCTGCACCATCCTATGGAGATTTATGGTCAACTGACCAGAGCTGTCCATAGGATGGTGTAGCAACAGCGCCACTGTACAATTTCAGGCCACTGTGATATTGCACCTAAAAAATTCAACTTTGAAAATTAATAACTTTTGAATGAAACACCTTTCAGCAGTGGGAGTACCCTTGCTTTACTCAGGGGGTTAAACCCTACAACATATTTTTTTTTACATTTTAAGTATTACTATCCCTTTAATTAATATGAAAATTCAAACTAAATGAATGAAATATATCCTATATAATAATTCACTAAGGATGTTTGTCAGAAGCCGTTACGAGCAGTAGAGACGGCTGCGTGCACTGCAGTCATGCTCAGTAGAGACTGCCCGCACCACAGCTGATATGGAGCAGGGCGCTCCGAATTCAAAAATTATTACAATTCAAATTAAAACTAAACTATAATTTTCCATTCTGGTCACAAGGTGGTGCCAATCACATATTATGGAGCGTGATGGTCAATGACTCAATCTCTCCCAACACTCTGAATTTTAACAAAAAATTGCCTTTTTGACACCAGTCATTGCTGGTTTAACCCCTTGGGTGCCAGTGGAGGTAACCACTGCGTTGCAAGACAAAGCATGGGATGCCCATTTGACACTCAAAGAATGAAATCAAAATAAGTTTGCACAACAATAACTTTTTAAACGAATAATCTCCAAGTTTCTTTTAATTAATATGAGGATTTAACCCCTTAATGACAGGTTTTTTTTCTCCATTATAGCGAATGACTTCCTGGACTTACCAAGTAAGTCGTCTGTCACTAAGGGGTTAAACTAAATGAATGAAATATATCCTATATAATAATTTGCTAAGGATGTTTGTCAGAAGCCGTCATGCGCAGTAGAGACGGATGCGCGCTGTAATCATGCTCAGTAGAGACTGCCCACTTCACGGCTGATACGGAGCGGGGAGCTCTGAATTCAGACCGGAGTCCTGGCAGTCTCTACTGCACATGACTGCAGAGCGAGCAGTGAGAAGACAGGATCCGGACGGTTGCTGGGTGGTACTGTGGCCCGTGTAAACGGGATTTTCAACTAGCATATTTATATTTTGGAGACCCTTCTCCTGAAATGCTAGGTTTTCAAATGAAAAGAGATGTTTGGAAAAAAAAAAAAAAAAGCAAAAAATGTAAAAGATTCACGTTTTGCTTGAGCAGCTCCGAGTGATAAAAAATAATACTGATTATCAGCAGCGGTCAGTAATAGGCATAATTTAATCTGATGCTGTGTGTTCCCTGCAAAACACACAGCAGAAGATCCAGACAATCAGCATGCATTTTTTGTCTTACTGTAACTCCCTCATAACTGGAAGGCTATTATTTTTGACAGTCAATGGTGTTTCTGTGTTGTTTTTATTTTTTTGAAGAGTATGGATTGTTCTGATGCTCTAGATAGGGATTAGTAGCATGATCCAGTGATAAGCTTAATTTGTTCAGGTGTTCAGTATTCCCTGCCAATGCATCTCAGTAGTTCCTGACGTTCAGCCTTGCTATTATTATCGTTCCGCAGTATTCTTTTGGCTAGAGGCTAGCTTTTGTTCTAAATTGTATTGTAAATCAATGTCCTCTACTGCGTAGCTAGAGCACATATAACCTATTAAATATGAGGCCAATTTATGGATCTAAACACAACTTTTTTTTTATAATACTCATGGGTAAACATTTCATATAAGGAAATAAAATATGTTGATATTTATAACTTTAGTATATATTTTTTTCAGGTATTAACACTTATGAGAGCCAGAGGAGAGCCCAATGCATTGCCCAACTCATTGCTTTGAAATGCATAGGACATCTCTCATAGGGTTAATAGATAATGCTCTAGGAAGTTATAAGGATGCAATAAACAGATATGATGACCTGGAGTAATTATGGAGTAAATCATCTGCAACATAGGGAAGAAAAAAAAATCCCCATTCTACTTATATTCTTTGTATAGTCTTATTTATTTTGGGAATTTTAGCCTCTTGAATGTTAAAAAGGTCACCAACATATTAGACCCGATTGTACAAATAGGTCTCCCACTATGAGCCATATGTACAAAGAGGTCTCCTACTATAAGTTGCATGTACAAAGAGGTCTCCTATTAGGATCCATATGTACAAAGAGGTCTCCTACAATGAGTTGTATGTACAACGAGGTATCCTATTATGAGCCATATGTACAAAGAGGTCTCCTATAATGAGTTGTATGTACAAAGAGGTCTCCCACTATGAGCCATATGTACAAAGAGGTCTCCTACTGTGAGTTGTATGTACAAAGAGGTCTCCTATAAAGAGCTATATGTACAAAGAGGTCTCCTACAATGAGTTGTATGTACAAAGAGGTCTCCTATTATGAGCCATTTGTACAAAGAGGTCTCCTACTATGAGCTGTATGTACAAAGAGGTCTCCTATAAAGAGCTATATGTACAAAGAGGTCTCCTACAATGAGTTGTATGTACAAAGAGGTCTCCTATTATGAGCCATATATACAAAGAGGTCTCTTACTATGAGCCATATGTACAAAGAGGTCTCCTACTATGACTGTTTTGACAGTTGAGGTCTACTATGACAACATGCATAAAGAGGTCTCCTACTGTGAGTCATATGTACATATAGGTCTCCTACTATGACCGCATGTACAAAGACATGCCCTGTTATAAGCTATAAACACAAAGAGTTATCCTACTATGATCTTATGTACAAAGAGGTCTCCCATTATGAGCCATATGTACAAAGAAGTCTCCTACAATGAGTTGTATGTACAAAGAGGTCTCCTATTATGAGCCATATGTACAAAGAGGACTCCTACAATGAGGTGTGTGTACATAGAGGTCTCCTATTATGAGCCATATGTACAAAGAGGTCTCCTACTATGAGCTGTATGTACAAAGAGGTCTCCTATTATGAGCCATATGTACAAAGAAGTCTCCTACAATGAGTTGTATGTACAAAGAGGTCTCCTATTATGAGCCATATGCACAAAGAGGTCTCCTACAATGAGCTATATGTACAAAGAGGTCTCCTACTATGAGCTGTATGTACAAAGAGGTCTCCTATTATAAGCCATATGTACAAAGAGGTCTCTTACTATGAGCCATATGTACAAAGAGGTCTCCTACTATGACTGTTTTGACAGTTGAGGTCTACTATGACAATATGCATAAAGAGGTCTCCTACTGTGAGTCATATGTACATATAGGTCTCCTACTATGGCTGCATGTACAAAGACATGCCCTGTTATAAGCTATAAACACAAAGAGTTCTCCTACTATGATCTTATGTACAAAGAGTTTGCCTACTATGATCTTATGTACAAAGAGGTCTCCCACTATGAGCTGCATGTACAAAATGGTGTCCTGCTATGATTATATGCACAAAGAGGTCTCCTCTTATGACCATATGAACAAAGAGGCCTCCTACTGTGACCGCATGTACAAAGAGGTCTCTACTGTGACCGTATGTACAAAGTAGTCTCCTACTATAAGCTGTATATACATAGTGGTCTCCTTTTATGAGCCATATGTACAAATAAGTTTCTTACTATAGTCACATGTACAAAGAGGTCTCCTATTATGACCATATGTACAAAGAGGTCTCCTACTATGACCATATGTACAAGGAGGTCTCCTACTATGACCATATATAGAAAGAGGTCTCCTACTGTGACCATATGTACAAAGAGGTCTCCTAGTATGACCGTATGTACAAAAAAAGACATAACAATCGTGGAGAAACCACTGTCAACAAGTGAAAATCCACCTAATTCCAAATGATCTAAATAAGACTTGTAACAATTTGAATGCTAGAGAAATCATCAATGTATTGTTTTATAGACAAGGAAGTTAACTCTTTGAATGCCAGAGGGGTATGCAATGCATTGAAAAGCAATGCACTGAGCACCCCTCTGGCACTCAAAGGGTTGATATCCCAGTTTAATCAATGAGCATTCTAGTAATCCCCTATAGTGTACCCTGGGATTGCTCCCATTCCATTCTGAATACTGCCCCTAGTGTGTAAACACTTGGATTCTATACAATGAGTTGGAAACATGTACAAGGTGTTAAATATAATTGCTCTGTTTATTCATTCTGGACCAGAGCGGCACTCGTGTATTGGGAAACAATGTATTGCACACCCCTCTCTTCCTTAACCCCTTAAAGATGGATGATTGTGCATGCGGCTGGCACTTAAGGACCACGGACCATTTTTTTTGTGTGTGTATCAGTATCGGCGAGCTACAAGGACCCATGACGTGCCAGGACTGGCATGGAATTCAGTGTGCATCAGTTTCAGGGCTCCCCGAACGACGTGCAGCAATGTGGGGAACCCTGAAACTGATGCACACTGAATTCCATGATGGTCCTGGCACGTCATGGATCCTTGTAGCTCGCCAACCAATAACATGCCAGGACCGTCAAGGGTCCTTATAGCTCTCCGACCCATAACGTGCCAGGACCATCAAGGGTCCTTATAGCTCGCCGACCCATAACGTGCCAGGACCGTCAAGAGTCCTTAAGGGGTTAAAGGGTAAGCATGGTAGATTTCTTTAGAGAAGCAGTAAACTTTTTTTAAAATGAAAACATATCCTTTATAAGGCTTTTCCTGCTGATTAAAAGAAGGGGACTCCCGCTTCTGGCAGGTGTGTTATTCAAATGTTGCAGTTCAAACTATGAGGAAGTGAGTGACAGTGTGATTACTTCCTGAAAGTTCAAGCTGTCAGGATGTGATAAACCTGTTACTATAGCATTCTGTTATCAGTGGCTCATTTCTTCCATAGAGTTCAACAGAATAACAGTCCACAGAGTGCAACACAAAAAATCTTCAAAATCTGGCCATTAGATGGCACTATTAATGAAAAAAAAATCCTGACTGTTTAAACTGTAATAATTCTGGAAAGACATCTCCCAGGAAAAGCCCTGTTTTTTTTTTTTATAAAAGCTTTAATGACAATTTGCATAAGTATAACTAAATTATGCTATCTGTGAATGTGTTAAAGGTAATATGTACAATTTTTAAAAAGATTTCCATCTTAATGCCTTGGTATTGCCTTCAAGAGTTCCCACTAATTAAACTCCATACCTTACCAAGTCACAATCACTGGCACCACAGACAAGCCAGTCACCTGGGCACTTTGTTTAGTAATTGCTTTGCAGCTGACTTTCCATCGCTCTGATGCTTGCAATTTGCTGGTTTTCTGTAAGTTGGAAGAAACAATTTCCATTTGTGCTCCTACTTCCTGCTCAGGAGATTGAACTACTGTATGTGACAGGACTGTATTCAGCAAGCTAAAGTGGGCCAGGTCTAGAGAAAGCCAGCCACATCAAAGGGGAGAAATATAAAACGGGTGCTTTTAACCCACTAAATGTTAGAGTGGCATCTAAGCCTTCCTTTGCAGTGCACTGGAGACCTCTTTAGCATTCAAGGGCTAAAATCCTTAGGTAAATAAATATTAATTTTAGACATTCTTATTTAGTCCTTATGTTCCAGAATTGGAACTGCTTAGCTTTCTGCATAAGAGCCCTATTGATCACCAACAGCTCCATAGCTTCAACATTTTGCAAATTACCATTATATAAGCAATGCATTGGTGGCCTATTTTTGTTTTTTCCTCTGTGTTGCAGTTAATTGCTGCAGTTCCCATTTTCTGGCATTAAGAAATAGGGGGCAGTTCTGCCTCTGGTGTAATACATAGAAGGATGGGAAGAAAAAAGAACAAAACTGCAAAGTAACTGTTAGATTACAAAACATGTCGGCATTGTATTGTACATGTTTTCCATCAGCGTTGTTTCCTTTTAATAAAATATCTAATTTCAGCAGAGGTTTCCTATATCTATCTATCTATCTATCTATCTATCTATCTATCTATCTATCTATCATCTGTCTGTTTGTATCTCTGTCTATCTATCCATCTGTCTGTCTGTCTATCTAGCTGTCTGTCTGTCCGTCCGTCCGTCCATCTGTCTGTCTGTCTATCTATCTATCTATCTATCTGAATGGTGCACTGTCAGTCTCCTATAGTAACTCTCCTTGTTAACCTATATGTTTTAATATCCTTATCAACTTGGAGTTCAAACGTTATAGATTCATGGAGATAAGGAGCTTTGGTAGTGGGGTAAGTGGAGATACCAGGAGGAGACCGAGGCTGTGGTCTGATCCAGCCAATGTGAAAACATAAGTGGTAGGACTAGACTCCATAATATGTCAGGTGAGTCAGTCACAATGAATGATCCACTGAGTAACTCACCTGTGCTTAATCAGGGAAATCCTTATATCCTGGTCTGTTGGTGGTGCTTGAGGACTGAACTTGGATAACCCTGTTCTGGAGTATATCAGGCTGCTCGATGGACAAGTTGCAGGTCTGAATGTGAAGACAATCAAAGTTGATGTATGAACTTTGTATACTGGAACTTTTTCAGATTCTGCCATATCCTTTATTTTTGTATTGATACCTGTTTTAAATTATAAAAAGACCTTTCAACAGTTCCTTATTTTTGGTCCATCACTATATTGACTAAGGGCTGCTGTTCATGGTGCTGAAGTCTCTCTGCATCCTCTCTGCTCCCTCCGGAACACTGGGGCTGAACTACAGTGGTTGCATATGGTACAGTAGTACCGGGGCCCAGCATCAAAGGGAACCTCATCATCTGCTCTACGGCTCAATAGGTTCTACTTACACAACTGTGTAAAGGTTTTTATGATGGGAACCCAAAAGAATGTTTGCACTGGGACCCTCCATTGACTAGTCACACCAGTGCATCAACACCTTTATGTCTGGATGATATGCTAAGGATTTCAGTCTTTACCCCTCTCCTTGAATCCCTAATTCTTAGTGCATATGGAGATGTGTATCTCTATCACCACTGCAACGGGCTGTCCACCAATCACACAACACACATCACCATAGCATCGACCCTTAGTGCATCTCTCCCTGTTGTCTGGAGAAATGCGAGGTAAGAACATTTTTGTTCCCTAATAAATGATGTTTGGAGTGTGTTCCTCCTTGTTTGCTTCCTCTAGGTGTTATAAACTTGATTACACTAGAATGCGCTGGAGACGTTGTTACAAGCCTTATTTATCTGGCGAAAGAGGTGCAATTCTGGAGCAAACCAACTGCTCCACAGAGTTGAAGAAAATGTTCAACACATTTCAGTTGAACGCTAGACAGGTTTCCAGTGCATTGCTTTGCAGCATTAAAGTGGTTGAAAACCCCAATTAATCAAAAATAATTTTCATTCCACCCCTAAGGTAGAGTTTAGTTGTTCCAGATTTGCACCTCTTTAGCCTGATGAATAAGGCCACTGCAATGCAATGCTTTGGATACTTTTCTGGCACTCAAATAGTTAAAACAAATGCTGTACATTTTCTCAAAACTGGTAAAGGCAGAAGTGCTTTACATACCGTACATTTCCAAGCTCCCTTCAGAAGGTTTGCACCGTCCTTTTTCTGATTTTATGTGCACCTTGCCACAAATCCCTACTGATTGTTCTTCTTTAAAATGGTGGACTTCTTTAACAGTTTCAGTGTCAAAGAGGTATCCAGCACACCTCCCGTTTTGAGATATCATGTAGATGTACCTATGTACCTATCCCTGAAGAAGTGTTGTCTTGATATAAAACGCGTAGGAGCTGGAGTCCCCTCTGTATAATCAACATTAATATTATCTGGAATTTGATACGTCTACATGCTATCTCAAGATGGGAGGTGTACATCGTAAGATCTTTATTATACAGGTCAGCATATCTCTGCCCGCTGAAGGCATCGGCAATCAGAAATTAAGACCCACGCCATATTGGATTGGACCTTATGAGACAGGAGACGAGTTGAACTTTCTTCCAAAAGGCTGATTGTTTATTTGTTCCTTTTGCCCACAAGGCGTTGAACAGTTCTGTCGTAAAGCTACACTGTTACTGCAGAGCTGTGCAGACGGGAAAATAACAATCTGTTTTAACAACCAGATCATACACCTGCCCGCTTATATGTGAAGGCAAATATATACAAGTTCTGGAATTTTGTCTCTTTCAACATTAGGTGACATTCTGTCATTGTTTATCAAGTGTTTATAACACTTTATATAGTGTCATATGGGATGTTATTAGGGATGGGTGAAAAGTGTAGAAAATTTCCTACGTGACTTTTCGCAAAAACATAAAGAATGAGCTTTTCCCGCAAAAAAATTTGCCTTTCCGTCTATGCAAAAATTTCCTCCTGTTTGCCTATTTTAACACATTTTCCTTCTATTTTAACACATTTTTCACCTATATTTCCTGTAGGTACTACATTTCCTACTTTAATATTACTTCTTGTGAAGGCTGAAGTTTAGAAATACGTGGCTGAAAGTCAAAGTTGTGAGTCCTAGAGCAACATATGCCTTGAAAAATGTGTTTGCAGAATGCATTTGTCCTTTGCCCACAACACTTACTTCTTGCTTAAGTGACACTGACACATATTCATGATGATGTCAAGTAATGAAAAATAAAGTACAACCTACAATGTGGGAGATGTGTATGGTAGTGGTGGTGGTGAGGGACTGGCATGGTGTGATTTGTGTATGTATTTTTACCATAGTCATATGCTATCCTCCTCAGATTATTGACACACATTACTTGTCGCTCATTGCAGTGGTCCCAAGTGAGGTAGATGGTGGCAATCCTTCTTCACATCCCTCCTCCACCTCCTCATCTGTGCTGCTGGTAATATATTTGTCCTGGATTTGTCTGCCATATGTGGTTTCTGCTACCTGATACTCAGATAGTATGAGATTTTGGTTCATTTTTAAGCATTTTAGTCTCCCAACATTGCTGCTTGATAGCCGTGTCCTGTGTTCATTGACAATATAACCAGCCACACTGAAAACCCTCTCAGACTCAACTGTTGCTGAAGGACAACTGAGGTTTTCCACTGCAGTACGTGTCAATGTTGGCCACACACACTGCTTTGTTTGCCAGTACTCTATGGGGTCATTGTATCTGCCTAAAACATAGCTATCCTGCAAGTATGTGGAAACCATCTCACATGCAGTGGGACCACTTCTAGGAGCTACACAGTGTTCCTGTGTGTCAGTTACCAACCCATACTCAGGGAGCAAGTACCAAAGAGATGTGCCACTGGTGCCACCACCACCACTACCCATGTTTTTTTTCCCCACCCTGCTGAGACCCATGATGAATTGCCCTGTGTTCCGAATGCATATTCTGGTAAATGATGTAGCTGCTTCTGCTGGTTCAAATGCTTTGCTACCTTCCTCTTCAATGTACTGCCTACATGTTTGTTGTGCCCTCACTTTCTCCCTCTCATCCTCCACAATGCAACCCTCCACTCAATCAATAAGCATGCCACGATATTCCTTGACAGAACCCAGTTCCTCAGAGAGTTACTACTGATCGCCATGATTCCTTGTTGTGACAAACCACTGATGGCCCTTTGGCAGAAATTCTGAAATTTTGTGTTTAAAGCGGGGGTCCGGCAAAGTGGCAAGAATGTAGTCCTCATTGCTTTTAATAAGCACTACGTGAGGATCTTGTTCAAAGCAAGCTAGCATGTCCTTTACCAGCTGGTGCATGTCTGTGTTGTCTCTCTGGTAAGAATCCTCAGCCATGCTCCTCATTTTTTTTCTGCAATAAAAATATTTGTGGTAGAATTTCACTAATTCCTGCCCCAATGCGATTCACCAGCATGGTTGCCTCCTCAAATGGTATCAGCAGCTCACATACATCGCACATTAGTTGCCATTGGCCAGGTGACAAAGAGGCTCACTCCAAAGCCTTCCAGTTTTGCACGGTGTATTTGCTAATGGCCTTATTCTGCTTGTACAAACGCTCTAGCATTTACATGGTGGAATTCCACTTGGTAGGGACCTCCATTTTCAGCTGGTGTTGGGAAAGGTTGTTACTCTCTTGTATGGAATATAGACGTTGCGTGCACTGTAGGAGCGACTAAAATGGGCACAGATTTTGAGGGCAATAGTAAGCATCTCTTTGAGGGTTTCTGATTCTGCCAGGAATCTGGTCACAACTAAATTTAGCACATGGGCAAAGCAGGGCACATGCACCATACCACCAATTCTCAAAGCAGCTATTATGTTGGAGCCATTATCAGCAGACACAAAACCAGTTTTTAAGGAGTGGGGTACAAGCCATTCCTCTATCACTTGCTCTAGCTTCTTCAGAACATCTACAGCTTTGAGGGATTGTCTCTCAAAATTTTGGAGTATTTGGGGTCAACCTCCTTCCTCCCTTCTTCTCCCCATTATGCCCCCAGACTCCCCTACTACAGAGAACAAATGTTCTACCTAAATGACTCCCTAAAACTAAGCTTCAATTCCCCTTTATTTGCCTATCTTCTCAAAAGCATGCTGCTCTCTCTCCTCTCACAAACACAAAATGGCATACTGCGAGAGCCTGACAGGCTTTTATATGGCTGTAGAAAACTTTTCCTCCCATTGATTTCAATGGGTGTAAATGGCAGGAAAAAGAGGAAAAACTGCACTTTTTGCGGGAAAATTTTTGCCAAGAAGAAAGTGCCATTATTCGCCGATTTCAGTTTGAGACGAAAATTTTCACCCATCCCTAGACTTTATTATTGTTTAATATATAGGCTATATATGATATTCTATCTCTGTTTTTAACCTTGTACAATAAATATTATTGTTTATTACATAGAGGCACTTGTGCTTTCATAATTGTGTTTTATTGTTTTTTATTTTTATTCTGTTCACTAGCAGAATTTTAGGAAAGCTTTAGAGTTAGAGAGGTGCCAATGTTCCCAATAATAGTTTGGTTCTTATTTTAATTTTATATGTGTTTCATGAATATAATAGTTTAATTAAACTACATGATTATGATTGCTCTGGTGGCTGTGGATAATGTGTGGATAGTACAGAAACAAAGAAAAAGGGACAAGAAGGGCGCCCAATAGTGTGATATTGACTCTCAGAAGCAATATATATATATATATGTATATATATATATATATATATAGGAATAAAATTTAGTACTCACAATAAAAGTTGTCAGCTCTAGATTGACTGACTATTGCGCTTTCGGAAAAATCCCCGTCTCCGCCCGGGAAACACTCGAACACAGGACACTCAACACGGCTCCAATAATCAAAAAGTATATCAATATTTATTAAAAAATAAAATACATTTACAGAAATATATTTGTATAATAAAAACTGTTGAAAACAGGTAGTAAAATAAAAATATGAAACCCAGTAGTACTTCTAAGGCGTTTCACAGCTAAAAACGCTGCTTTTTCAAAGTAAAAATAAGGACTTAGGGTCATAAAGGTTGGAGCCGCAAACAACATAAATTTAAATATCTACTGTTGGTCTGTGATTGGGCAACTGAAAGGGACAGCCCACAGCATTTAAACCAATCACTATAAGATTTGGGATGAATCTCCCAGTCGTCAGAGATGTCTTACCCTCAGTAGACCAATGTCAGATCTTTTAAACATCCACGTGGGCATCCTGTCTTGAAGGGCGGTCACATGATCGATTTCACTCTGACAATATCTAACCTAATCTGTTAGTAAACAATGCGTTCACATGATCGCATTCAACCCAGAGTTGTAGAATTAGCTTTGCAACCATAAGATTGTCCCGTCCAGGCAGACGACCAGGTAGCCATAAATATTATTAATATTAAGACAACATCGACTTTATAATATCACTAAAAAAATAATAATAAATAATATCAGTTAACTAAGATTTGAGTGCTCCATAAACAGTGGAGCGATCGCGTCTCATCTAGCTGTGAATAACATCCAATGGACAAACATCCTACAATGATCTGTAGACAGTTCGATTCACACAATAGTCTATATCCTGTCGTACATAGTAAATAGAACACCTATGGGATATATGTATATTTTGATAACATAAATCTCCCAATTTAAAATCTAAGGTATATGACCAATACAATGAAATGAATATGATATGTGATAATAGATGTGATTGGAAAATAATGGTGATGCTAATATTAAATAAGTGAATACATTCCTCAAAACTCAATCATGTGAAACAATTAAAAGATGTTAAGGTTGGAAATAAAAATGTGTAATGTGGGGATAGTAGCTGCTTTAGTAGGTGAATTCCTTTTTACATCCAGC
Source organism: Rhinophrynus dorsalis (assembly GCA_037306005.1). Lineage (NCBI taxonomy): Eukaryota > Metazoa > Chordata > Amphibia > Anura > Rhinophrynidae > Rhinophrynus > Rhinophrynus dorsalis. Next base: position 515,029,352 of record CM074720.1, on the reverse strand, counting down.
TGGAATGCACTGTTCCTGTTCAATCAATGTGTAGTCAGCCAGCAATTTTGCTTTAAGGGGAATTGTCTCCTAGAATAAAATTGAAAGAACTAAAATAGCAAGTTTAGTGTATAAAATACATCTGATGTGTTTTTATTCTCACATATAAGAAAACAGCTTAACTAGCTTCTTGTATTGCTATGGCAATGGACAGCCTCTTTGCTCTTAATTTCTCTCATCAGCTGCCCAGCCCTTACAGATCAAATTCTGCCTTTAGATTTCCTTCAGGGGGTTGGTGTTTGATCACCATTGGAAAGGTTAAAATTTATAGGCCCTAGAGATATTCATAAAATGTTCAAGCTATCAAAAACAAACAACTTCTAGGTTTGTGAGGCCACTTAGGAGAATCACAGATAAGATCCCTTATGTAATTTAAAAAAGTGGTGCTAAGATCAGAAGACTTGCATTTCTGTTCATGAAGAATGATCCTGCAAAGGGTGTAAGATCAGGATATTTCAAGGAGTTATAGGATCAGTGGGTAGGCTATCCTGGAGATCTATGACCAGACTGCAAATAGCTTAGATCCTGTAATGAGTAGGACCCACATTATACCAGGGATCAGATGCAATAAAGTGTGATAAAGAGGTGAAAAATGAAGAAGACTTCACCAGTGAAATCACTTCTCCAATTCCTATGTTATTCTATGGATCCAACTCACTAAGATTTGGAGACCTTTGTGCATAGGTTCTATACAATAACATATGAATTACAGAAGTGATATCACTAGAGATGACATCTCCATGTTATCACCTCCTTATAAAGACTTAGTAAAGCCTGTGTATAGTATAATGAATCCCACCAAAATTACCTTTCATGACTGAGCAAGCCTTTGGGGTGCTAAAAGCAAGGTTTTGGTGCTTGAATAAATCTGCTGGTGTCCTTTTATAAGGAAGGTCAGTCAAATTACTATAGCTTAACGTATGCTTCGAAACGTGGCTATTATATGGGGTAGACATAAGGCTGTACTTAAAAGCATAGTAATGTTTCAAAATAAAAGCAGATGCAATTAATCTTCATAGTATTTGGGCCATGGAGAGTGTTATATCAATAGTGTAAGAGTTGTAGTTCAAGAGTAACTGAATGATAAAGTATCCCCCTCCCACCCCTTTTACTGATGTAACACTGCTCAACTCAGAACAGAAAAGTGGTGTTCAGATGGCTTGCGGAGATGGACAATCTTTAATTAGTATAAGGGAAAAATCTGAAAAACCTGTCAAAGGGGGCAGGGTTTTCATTGTTCTCACAGTAAGAAGATTGTCCCTTGCTGTGAGCTGTCTGGTCTTAAGACCAGATTCCACATCTGAGGGGAGGTGGCTTGCACTAGGTAAAAGGGGCAGGAGGGGGATACTTTATCATTCAATTACTCTTGAACTACAACTCTGACAGTATTGAAATAACACTTCATGGCCCAAATACTATGAAGATTAATTGGAGCTGCTTTTATTTTGAAACATTACTATACCTTTAACATGAAAAAACATAAGAAAAGACCAAGGACCAAATAAGGTTTGAGGTTTTTACAGTAGGATAATGGGCAGAGTAAATGGACTGAATGATTCTTATCTGCTATCAAGTTCTATGTTTCTAAACACTGACTGCAAATGCTTACTAATGATGATATTTGCCTAGAGGAGCCGTATATAGCGGGAGAAAGTAGTAAACATTTGTATGCACATTTTATTTTATCTTCCCCCTCCAAAAAAAAAGGACAAAGCAAGTTTAAATAAGAATAGAAACTGATTTAACCCTTTGAGTGCGTTGTAATGTGTTAGATACCTCTCTGGCACTCCAAGTGTTAAATGATGAAACAAGCCCCTGAACTGTTAATAACAGGATAATGCAGGAAGAGAGTTCCCCTATACGACAACTCCGTTTTGTATATTTTTTAATATTTTTAAATAGGTTTAAAAGCCATAGAATGTTTCATTTCTGGGCCACATGATCAGAAAGCTATAAGTGTGAGGGATGTAGTATTTTAGGTATTGATAAGGATGGTAAAATATTGCCTGCAAGTTATTCAACAATACCGATATATTCGTTTATTGATCAAGTCAATGACAATGCTGATATGTGATGAGAGTTGGTACCGTGTTAGCCGTATAAATACAGGAGGCAAATATAGTTTTTGATACCTTTTATTGGCTAACTAAGCAGATTTAAATGCAAGCTTTCAAGACCTTATGTCTCTTCCTCAGCCATGTTATCTGATAACATGCCTGAGGAAGAGACCTAAGGTCTTGAAAGCTTGCATTTAAATCTGCTTAGTTAGCCAATAAAAGGTATCAAAAACTATATTTGCCTCTGCAATGCTGATTTGTAACAGACAACTACTCTTCAACTATACAACACTGGCAGGCAGGGAATTAAGCCTCAATGGCCTGCTTGTTCATGTGTTCTAGTTAATTAGATAAACAATTAGTTATTTTGAAAATCTCAGGTGGGCCACACCCTGGGGTCAGGCAGGCCGCATTTGGCCCACGGGCCGCACATTGGATGTCCATGCCATAGAATATCAGTTTTGTGCACTAAAATGCATAGCTGGCGCTGCAATGTTTTTATATAAAACTAGGTGGTGTGTGGCAGTGTGGTGAACCTTGGTTTTTTTCTTAACCCTTTGAGTGCCAGAGAGGTATCTAACGCATTTCATGGCAATGCGTTAGATACCCATGTGGCACTCAAATCGTTATATTTTATTAAAAAGTCAGACCTTGTTGTGGGGCCTTCAGGACCCCTCAAGATGCTCCCCAGCTACCATCATCCCAGTCAATTTGGCTTGGAGATCATTAGAGGTTATGCAGGGGAGCAACAGAGCTCCCCTACTTCCATTCTACCCAGAATACTGGTGGGTGGGATGGAGATACCCTCTCACTTCAATTAGGGGTCCTGATGCCCCACCATGAGGTCTGACTTTTTTTTTCCAGTGGTCACTGGGTAATGTTTATTTTGATTGGGGAGGCAGTGGGCCATGACAGCGAACCAGATTCACTTAGATTCTCATATTTAGAAAAGTGTGAGGTTACAGGTCCACTTTAAAATCTACATTCACTGTTGTTTTTACACCTAAAGAAGAGAATGGAAATGTTTTACGAAAAATGGCAAATAGAAGTGTATGGCTTGCCAAGAATAGATTCTCCTTTTGATAAATCTCCATAAAGTATTAAGTCTAAGTGTCAGGGGAGTGTCCAAGGCTCTGGTACTCAAAGGCTTAAATCCGATACAAAATTATAGGAAAACAAAAGAACCCTTATTCATTAATCAAGAGAGATGCTATTTTGGAGCAAACCAAAGGCACCACAGTGGAATTTAAAATCCTTATTGAGTTAAATGGTGCTGTTAACGCCTTGAATGCTATAGAGATCATTAACGCATAGTGAAATGGATATCTGTTATTGGTTTAAGCTGCTAGATCAGTGTTAGGAAACCTGAGGTTCTCCAGCTGTTAGGGATTACAGGGATGATGGGAGCTGCATTCCTGAACAGCTGGGGGCCTGAGGCTGCCCATCCCTGTGTTTGATGTTCTCCTCTCATTCTGGTGATAAGTGATACCGGGACATTATTTATACATCACTTGTGACTTGTAACCGTTTTTCTTTCATAACAAAGTCAGTGTCAAGAACTCACAATGGTATTATTTATTTCAAACCCGGATAGAGTTATTGGAAGGATTTACTAGTAGACATGTAGTCCTCCTGGGCACTGGGGCCTCAGCAGCTCCTGTTTGGTTTAGAGGTGAAGGTCAAAACCATGTTTCTTTTCTTTAGGGGTAATTTATCATTACTGGACAGTTGGCATGCTGAGGTTCTTAAATAGGTGATCAAACACCAGACATGATATGTAATCATTGAGGCTGATGTACTAAGTAGAGCTGGAGTAATTCTGACATAAACCAAATTAATTGTAAGGGAGAAATAAACATTCCCAAAATTCACATTAATTTAACCCCTTAATGACAAATTATGTGCCAGAACTGCCATCTGTGTATTGTGAGTTAACCCTTTGAGTGTCAGAGGGGCAGACACGTGCACACATAGACACCAAGGGGTGCTCGAGTACCTGCCCTTTTTGTCCAAAGTGCCCTCATGCCCTTGTAACGAAAAAAAAAAAAATTATTATGAGACGTGCTCTTTTTTTCATTTGAGCCCCTGCCCCCCACAAATGTCTGTGCACGTCCCTGCAGAGGGGTATGCAACACATTGCTTTGCAAGGCGTTGCGTACGCCTCTGGCACGCAAAGGATTAAGGACCGGTGACAGTCCAGACACGTCATTGAATTCTGGGGTGGCAGTGAGGCTGCCATCCCAGAATTCCTTGGTTAAAAAAAAAAAAAAAAAAAAAAAAAGTGTTGTGGTCCTCTACGGCCACCCACCCCTAGACCACATGGTCCTTAAGGGGTTAACTGGGGCCTTTAATTCCACCAAATGATAGGGAAGTCTCCAGAGCTTTGCAAATCAATTCAAGGGTGAAAGGCCCCATTTAAATTAAGGAGAATTTTGCTTGTCTCACATTATAAAATTTCTTCTAAGTACATCAATCTCATTGTCCTTAAAAGGGACAGTAATGTTTAACATTGAAAAATATATACTGTCGGGTTTATCCTTCTGAGTTAAACAAGAGTACTCCTACTGCAGAGAGATGTGTTACTCAAAGCTATTTCAGCTAAAAAGTTTTGGGTGCAGTACTTCCATGGCCTGAAATGTTACAGTAGTGCAGTGGCTACAGCATCCTATGGATTTTTATGGTCAAATGACCAGAGCTGTTCATAGACTGTTGTAGTAACAGTGCCACCAAAAAATATGAGGCCGTGGAAGTACTGCACTAAAAAAATTACTGTTGTAGCTGAAATAACTTTTGAATAAAATATCTCTTTGCAGTGGGAATAGCCTTGTTTGACTCAGCAGGATAAAAACTATATATAGATATTAACCCTCTGAGTGCCAGAAAGGCATCCAATGCATTGCCCTGCAATGCACTAGATACATTTAAGGAAAAAATTATTTGATCCCCTGCTGATTTTGTACGTTTTCCCACTGACAAAGAAATGGTCAGTCTATAATTTATTTGAACAGTGAGAGACAGAATAACAACAAAAAATCCAGAAAAATGCATTTCAAAACAGTTATAAATTGATTTGCATTATACTGAGTGAAATAAGTATTTGACCCCTTTGCAAAACATGACTTAGTACTTGGTGGCAAAAACTCTTTTGGAAATCACAGAGGTCAGACTTTTCTTGTAGTTGGCCACCAGGTTTGCACACATCTCAGGAAGGATTTTGTCCCACTCCTCTTTGCAGATCCTCTCCAAGTCATTAAGGTTTCAAGGATGACGTTTGGCAACTCGAACCTTCAGCTCCCTCCACAGATTTTCTATGGAATAAAGGTCTGGAGACTGGCTAGGCCAGTCTAGGCCCTTAATGTTCTTCTTCTTGTGCCACTCCTTTGTTGCCTTGGCCGTGTGTTTTGGGTCATTGTCATGCAGGATTACCCATCTATGACCCATTTTCAATGCTCTGGTTGAGGGAAGGAGGTTCTCACCCAAGATTTGACAGTACATGGCCCCGTCCATCTTCCCTTTGATGCAGTGAAGTTGTCCTGTCCCCTTAGCAGAAAAACACTGCCAAAGCATAATGTTTCCACCTCCATGTTTGACGGTGGGGATTGTGTTCTTGGGGTCATAGGCAGCATTCCTCCTCCTCCAAACATGGAGAGTTGAGATGATGCCAAAGAGCTTGATTTGGTCTCATCTGACCACAACACTTTCACCCAGTTCTCCTCCAGTTATTCAGATGTTCATTGGCAAACTTCAGATGGGTCTGTACATGTGCTTTCTTGAACAGGGGGACCTTGTGTGCGCTGCAGGATTTCAGTCCTTCACGGCATAGTGTGTTTCCAATTGTTTTTTTGGTGACTGCCTTGAGATCATTGACAAGATCCTCCAGTGTAGTTCTGGGCTTATTCCTCACCATTCTCATGAGCATTGAAACTCCACAAGGTGAGATCTTGCATGGAACCCCAGACCGAGGGAGATTGACAGTTATTTTGTGTTTCTTCCATTTGTGAATAATCGCACCAACTGTTGCCACCTTCTCACCAAGCTGCTTGGTGATGGTCTTGTAGCCCATTCCAGCCTTGTATAGGTCTACAATCTTGTCCCTGACATCCTTGGACAGCTCTTTGGTATTGGCCATGGTGGAGAGTTTGGAATCTGATTGATTGATTGATTGCTTCTGTGTACAGATGTCCTTTATACAGGTAATAAACTGAGATTAGAAGCACTCCCTTTAAGGGAGTGTTCCTAATCTCAGCTTGTTATTTGTATAAAAGACATCTGGGAGCCAGAAATCTTGTTGATTGATAGGGCGTCAAATACTTATTTCACTCAGTAAAATGCAAATCAATGTATAACTTTTTTGAAATGCGTTTTTCTTGTACCTGTGTGATCTGTAGGTGCATGGAATGTGCAGAACACATGAAGGGTGAAATGCTTTTTACAGTGCAGTTTTGATGGAAAAATGATTAGCTCCAAAATATTACTGAATAGTGCGTGTTTTTTATGAATTTGTGAATCTTTGCTCTTTCTTTAGTGGGTGCATTTTAAAAAGTGTGCATGAATAAAATTCCTACTGCTTTGTGAGAGGATTAGCAATTACGCCTAATTCAGCACATTTTCATCAATCTGGCTAACTTCGCTGTTAATTTAAGAGCCTATGTTTTGCCATTAATTTAGGAGCATGTGCTATTCAGCATCAAGGCTTCAGTATGTTTCTTGCAACAAACAGTGAGCAGTCGCTAATAGCACATTAATTTATGTCTTTCAAAAAATAGTTTAAAGGAGCAGTAAACTTTTTTTATGAAAAAATATATATTGTAGGTATTTTCCTACTAAGTAAAATAAGGGTACTACCACTGCCAAGAGATTCATATTTCCAGAGTTATTATTTAAACCCATGTTTTTTTTTACATTAGCAGTGCCCTCTAGTGGTCAAATTCTAATTAGTTTTTCCTGTTACATTCTAATGGAGAGGAAAGTCAAGAAAGTCAGTGATATACAGTTCTCCACAGAATGTGATAGAAACTGCCTGTCACTTCCTGTCAGTTAGAACTATCAGGAAGTAAACACAGTAAATTCACTTCCTGATTATTTGAAATATTATACATTTTGAATAGAACATTTGACAGCAGTGGGAGTGACCTTGTTTTATTCAGCGGGAAAAGATCTATAAAATATGTGTTTTCATTAAAAAAGTTTACTGCTCCTTTAAGCTCCAGTTTCATGCATTCTACATGAAGTGACTTCCAAGGGCACGAGAGCCACAATCACTGAAAATACCATGAGCTGAGATTTACTAACATGATGGAACAGGATATCTGAAAGAGACAATCCTTTGTATCCAGGGACAAGAAGGCAATGGCAATTTAAGCCGCTGGGGTAAAGTTTAATATACAAATCCCTTTAACATCTTGGATGCTGAAGAGGTGTTTACTGCATTCAGGGCAATACTTTAGAGACCTCTCTTGTAGCCGAGGGATTTATTAATAACTGCACCTATTTTCTGCTTGAGAATTCAAGCTTATAATAACATCATTTTGAACTTTATAGTGTATGGTAATCAAATACTAAGCTCTTGCACATACTGCAGCATGACAAAATAATGAGTTTTCACACCTTTATGGATATAATGCTGAGTTTTCATACATGTTGAGGTATGCAAGAAAGTGGAGCATTAGCTATTTTTTGAAAGCCATAAATATATGCTTTATTTGTGATTGCTCAATTTATAATGCAACAGACATTAATGCATTGATGATGACTAGAACATATTCCTAAATTAAAGGTATTTTAATTTAAGGTGATGAAGTATTGGATCTGGATCTATAACAACTCACAGGACAGCGCAAAAAACAAGAAGAAAGAGCCAATCTAAGTGTAGACGTTTAATAAAAGATAAACAATAAAAGCAATAACAAATTTGCACTCACAATTGCCCTTCTTGGGCTTTATGCATATCACACTGTCCCTCTCTTGAATCGCCAGCATTCTGTCTCCTCCCGACCTCCTGCCAACTCCTCTGGGTACACTCTGGTCCTTGAGGAATAAGTCAGCTATCCTGGATGGTATGATGGTAATCCAAAATATATAAAGTCACCACCGCATTCAACGACAGTCTGATTCCAATCTGCCTCTGAGTGTCCCAGTGCAGTATTTACTTTATTTCATTTGTATACCGATTCTACTTCTGTGTGTTTATTTTTGTCCAGATATTGTTCTTTGGTGATTCCTCTGTGGGTGTTTTAGTTCGCAGGAGCACTTTTTCTTTAATATCTATTTTTATTGTGATGAAGTATTGGAAATGTTAAAAAATAAAGTATCTGGAGAAAGTCCCATCTCTCAGATCTTTATGGTTTGAGAGATATTCAGAGATATTCGCCACTAAAGTTCCCTCCACCCTCTTGTCAGCTGTAAAGCTGATAGAAGGAGATCCGTGTCGGCCAACTCAAGGAAGCTCTTCAGCAGAGATGAAATAGCGATATTTAAAAATAACTACTTCATTGGAAGGGTCTATAAAATTTGCTTGCAAACAGGCACACTTTGTAGACCGTTCCAATGAAGTAATTCTTTTTAAATATCACTATTTTGGCTCTGCTGAAGAGCCACCAGCTGGTCCCAGGAACGGGATCTCCTGCTATCGGTAGAGCGCTGACGTCAGGAGAAAGGGAGGGGGGGGGCCTTAGGGGCGAATATCATTGTAAAGATTTGAGAGATGGGACTATCTACAGATACTTTATTTTTTTAACATCTACAATACTACATCATTACTAACACTTTAATGACACCGTCATCTAGATGCATGAAAATAAGAGCTAACAGCTTTGCTGAATTAGGAGCAATCGCTAATCCTCCCACAATATGTTAGGCATTTTAGCCACCCTCCCCCCACTTCTGGAAACCCATTTGCTTTAAAAAAAAAAAAAAAAAAAAAGTGCAAGGCCCCATCTCTCTAATTCACATGAAATATGCAATTCAGTAAGATTCTGACATCACTTTCTTACATGCCATCCTTGGTTTTCCACACTAACTAGACTATTGAAGCTAAAGAGCTGCAATTCTCTAGAACACAGATGTCCCACAGGGGACAAATGACATGTCCCATTGATTTACTTGAATGTTTTAATTCCTTGTAGGATAGCGAGCGAGGTATCCAAAATGTTACTTTCTCAATGTGTAGGAGACCTCTCCACCAACCATGGCATTAAAAGCCTTATTTAAATCAAGGATAATTTTAATACATTGTATCTTCTATGATTCAGTTAGTTTGCTTTAAAATTGCACCACTTTACTCACAGAATTGTACCATACATTGTGTGTCTCACAGGTGAGAAGGAGGTCCAGAGGGAAGCAAACATCCTCTATTATAATTTGCTAGGATGTTTGACAGAAGCCATCATGCGCAGTAGAAAAGGCTGCAAGCGCTGCAGTCATGTGCAGTAGAGACTGCCCACGCCGCAGCTGATATGGACAGGGGAGCTCCGAATTCAGACCAAATTCAGACCGGTCCCAGGAAGGTGCGCAGAGAGAACCATGGTCTGAGTTTGTAGCGCAACACTCAGTATCAGCTGAGTCGTGTTCGGGCAGTCAGTACTGTGCATGACTGTAGTGTCACCAGTGTTGGCCCGTGTACATGGGCTTTAAAACTAGGGGATTTAAAGGATGTAGGTGATGCGCATATCAGCGGGGGAGAGGGACAGCGGCGGTATTGCAGTGATCCCAGGAGAGTGCCGCTAAAAATCAATAGATGATTTGATGTTGGCTTGTTCTTTGCCATCTGGTTATCATCTGCTTGGATTATAGATCCATGGGTGATATGGCATAGGCTCAGAGTTATTCAGATACTATAAAAAACACATAGCTCCTCCTTTCTTTAAAGTGCAACTATTAACGTGTTAGTTGTCCCATCTGAAATTTGGCAGATTTTTCTCCTGGGAGCAAAGACATGATCTGCTGGACTGATTGAAGATAGTTATCACTTGAACAAAAGCACAATGGCAAAATTCATGGAGCCATTAAGATTTTTTTGGCCAAAATAAAATAAGTGGAGGGATTTTATCAGTAGGTGTTATAACACAATATTGGCCGATGCCCACGTGGGTCAGTCAATCACTGGAGAATGACAATTGCATAACATCCTACAGAATAACCTGTGTGAATGAGCTGAGAGGCCCATAGGCCTCTGTACAGATCAACATGCTGGAACCGGAATGTGTTCAGTGCATATTTGCAGCATTCCGCTTTCCAGTGCATTCATCAAGATAAAAATCGCTTGTGTGAGCAGCACCATTTGGAGCAAGCTGTTCTACATGGTTCCATTTAGCGCAGCTTTAATAACGCTGTGCTTAGGTCGTCCGTGTAAACATTGCTTTAATGGAAGACAATATCCCGGTAATCCCATTAGTATTAGTTGTCTTTTTTTGCCTGACAGCTGTTGTTCTTCATAAAACTCAAATCACATTTTAGAGCCTTAGCATACTTGTAGTTGACATTTAAATCCAGTTAGTCAAATAAGAGAAAAGTATTTGCATAAACTATTGACACTTTCACAGAATTGGTGCTTCTTATCGTGATGATAATCCATTTTAAATCCTTTTTTGTGCTTCACAAAAAAAGATTAATCTGCAATGAGTACATTGGTGTTCCCTACTGACTAGAAGTAACGTTTTCTTTTATGCCTTATTTTATTGTATTTTAAGTGTAAGTTATAGCTGTAGAAATAACTGGCGTTGCAAACCACTCTGGCACTCAATTGGTTAAAGGATGACTAACACCTGTTAACAATAACTCCTCACTTACCTGACTATGGCAAGAAAATCCTAGTGGCCCCTAAGGCTTTTACTCTTGTGCCTTTGTTCTAGAGACAACATCTTCAATCAGTAATCAGACTGCAATAGAAAAGCTGTTAGGACACCAGGTTGCACTATTACTAGCTGTTTAATTTCCTGAAATGCTTTTGAGATCTCTCTCGAGCATTCACAGGGTTAAAGTAACAAACTGACTTGGGGAACAGAATGTTGTTTGCACCCCATCAGATACATACAAACATGCACACACTCACATCCATACACAAACCACACATACAGACACACAAATATACATGCACACACAACTATATATATACAGTATGTATATAATAATCTCATCATTCTTATTGGTTGGCGATCCACTGCAGGATGAAGGGCTCCTCAGCAAGCCTCCAACAACTTCGGTCTTGTGCCTTTTGATGCAAATGTGGTAATTTCATCCACCCATCTTGTCTTTGGTAGGGTGACCAGACCTCAACTTTAACCGGGCACACATATAAAAAAATGCATACTGCAGGGCTACTTTGATTTCAGTGCAGTCCTGAAGTATGCCTATTTCCTACATGTCCTCAGTTAAGGGGGAGGTCTGGTCACCTGGTCACGCTGGTCTTTAGTCTTCTTGGGCATTTAGTATAAAGTGGAAACCATTCCAAAATTCACTTGGTCCATTTTCCATCAGATTTTTTTTGCTATGTGGCCTGTCCATTTCCATACAAATCCACATAGCTTCTTTAACCCTTTGAGTGCCAGAGATGCATTGTAACACACTCTGGCACTCAAAGGGTTAAATTTCCCTTTGAACACATTGCCATAGCCTCAATAGGGATGCTTTTAATCCCTTTATATAACTGATACGTTTCACTTTTCTTCACCGTCTCATATTGTTCTTTTATCGCTGAAAATCCATAACTCAGTTAATTTACCCTTGGGCAAAACTGTTTATTTTTATCTGATTGTAGATTTTAATTGGGGTGTTCTTACTTATAAAAATGACTGAGATTAATCTCACACCATGTTCTCTAACATAACCGACATGCAATTGTTGTTAATTTGCCTAAAACGGATGTTTTCCTTCCTGTAACATAATGAAAGCGTTCAATAAACAAGTTAGTCGTTTTTTTTCTGAGTATTAGTTGCCTGTTAAATCAGTGTGTTCTTCTATCTCTGTGGCCAGGCCTGTTTTAACCATAGAAAAAGTAGAATACTGCCTACTAGGGACGGGCGAGACTTCCTTCCCCAAAAGTGAAAAAGGAGGAAAATGGCACTTTTTGCAGAGCAGTGCATATTTTCCGCTTTTTTGCCTATGTATTGCACTGAAGTCAATGGTGGAAATAAATGTCCCCCCAGTGCTAGGAGTATTACTGTGGTGCTAGTATAAAACGATGTCAGCTTTCTGCAGTTTGTCAGTCTGTGCTTGAGAGAGGAAAAGGAGCATACTGTGATTTCTGATTACTTATTCATACCTCCCAAGTGTCCCTCTTTAGGAAGTATTAGGGGTATGTACCTCCCAAGTGTCCCTCTTTAGGAGGGACAGTCTCTCTTTTAGACCCAAATCCCACTGTCCTTCTTTCCCACCCTAATGTCCCTCTTTTTAGGAGATCACACTGTGTGGTGTGTATATAAGTGTATCACATTGCTCCACAGCAATAAAACTCACATTATTGTTTGCTTAAACGTCAGTATATGTGTTTATAAATTAGCCTGTGTAAATAAAATACTTTGGTCTTGTTATAAGTCATTTATTAGGTAACACAAGGAGGTGTCAATAGGTCATGAAACAGCCTGAAAATTCTCATTAATGCCCCGCCCACCGGTCACACCCCCAGCCACACCCCCTAAAACACAATTGTCCCTCTTTGGCAATTTGAAATGTTGGGAGGTATGCTTATTCCAAAACACAAAATACAATACAGGGAACTGTTTGTTTGTTGAGGTGTTAAAAGAGAGTTGGGGAGACACTGTCAGTTGTTTTCTGTTTGTGGGTGAGAAGAAGGAAGAGTTAACCCATAAAAAAGTGTTAGTATGAGTGACAACCATCTTGAGACTGAGTGACACAAGGACACTGACAGTCGCCAGGCAATACGTCTGTGCTTGTAACTGGGGTGCGAGGGAAAGCAGCATAGCAAGATTAGGAAATTAATCCAACCTCTCCCCCCCAAACCCCTCCCCAAAAAACAAGCTGTTTATAGAGGTGTTAAAGGAGTAATAGCAAGATACTAACAGTTATTTTCTGGGTGTGGGTAAGAAGGGAGAATTAATCCCCCCAAAAAGTGTTGAATGAATAACAACATGCAGCCAGCCGTCCTGATACCAACAGTGGCGTAATTATAGGGGTCGCATTTGTGACCGGTCCCGTGCACTTCAGGGGCCCGGGTCACCCCTTGCAACCCCTCCACTTGGCTCCCGCAATCTCCCTCTGGCGCTCTAGTAATGCAGAGCGCTGGGAGATGACATCATCTCCCAACGCTCTGAATTATATAGAGGACCGCACGGGAGCTCCAGGTAGGAAGCAGGAGATGGGGACATTGTGGAGATTGAGGCACATTGTGGAGGGGGTCAATGTGGTTGAGGGGGGCCAATGTGGGGGGGGGGCTCGTGGCACTTCTAGCACCAGGGCCCGGAGGCTTCTAGTTATGCCTCTGGATACCAAATTATATGATACCGACAGATACCACCAGACAATGCATCTGACATGGCAATCAAGGCAAATATAGGCCAGGGGTTCCACTTAACATACTGTGTCTTTGTGTACCATCCTTTCACAGCTGCACTCCAATACATCCACAAGAACTAGAGGGACTAGGAAGGATATACTGAGGTGTGGTGCTGCACTGGTGCACCAGTGCATTATTGCTTTGTGCTTTACTGTATTACTTTAAGCTGTAAATATTGTGTTTTCTGAAACCAACCCAAGTCTATCCTTTAAAGTACTGTGAAAATACCACTGCTGTATTATCACTTGGGAGAGAAAGAGAATGGTAACTCTATCTATTAGCCTAGAGGCAATAATATTAGGGGTTAGCGGTTTTCAATCTATTCTGGAAAGTCTGCCCAAGTAAACAAGTGGAAAAATGCACTCTTGGTTATCATCATCAGCATAATAGCTTGTAAGAGCAACCTCCAAGAGACCATACTCATCAGTAATATTAAATAAACAGTACCACAGGTCAAGGATGTCTCCACCCATAGGTAGCAGTGTTTCTGCTGCTGCTGAAAGTGTAAAGCATACTACTATTACCATTGTAACATTTAGCAACTCCAGTTGTAGGAGCACTCTGTCTCTGAAATATATTTCACTTGTAATCCAAAATCTAAATCTGTTGTCTGTGTAAATGTGATCAGGGTGAAAGCAGGATCCCATAGGAACCTCCTCGTTGATATTTCTCTTGAACTACAACCACAGGTCTGAATTGAAGAACACCATGTCAGTGGCATGTCAGAGGAGTCTTGACTAGCAGAAGCACTCCTAGTGGCGGTAGGAATTCAAGGGACTGAGGGGCATTTGTTGGTAGTGTTAGGCAATTGTCAGCAAGTGAGACAACATTATTTTCTATAACAAAAACACCAACTACTTGCAGTGCTGGTTTTATGCAAGTGCAAAGTATGGAGGAGGAAAACTCAGAGTTAGTAGCAGGAGTTGACAAAAGCCATAGAGTAACTGCTGCCACCTCCACCACCACCAGCACTCCCACCACCACAACGAGTTGTCTTGTAGTTAGAAAAAATAGGTTACAGAGTTATTCTTCTATTCTATATGTATACAAACCCACAATTACTGAGTTCATAGAAAGAAGATAAATATTGCACCAAAATAATTCCAAAGTTCTCCTGTGGAATGGCAAAGTGGCCAACAATATTAGTTGCTCACATACTTCCTTACTTGTTTGTTGAGAAGAGTGGTTCAAAAGAACAGATGTCATGTGTTGCATCCTGCTGGCATATCCCAAACTGCAATTTTTTTTCCAGGATGGATGTACCAGAGTTTTACAGATTAGTGGTTAGTCTGGTGAGCAAATGGCTGGAAACGTCTTACAGCAAGATATGTGGACAAGTGGGCAGAGTACAGACCAGATGACTGTGAATGTTTTCTGGGAAACTTTCCCAGCAGTACGCAGCAGCATGCAGAAGCAGCAGTATGTCACCACCATCATCAGCACCACTGTCTTTATCAATAGTAATACAGTTCAGCTGCAGATTAATCCATATAATTGACATGACACCATATGTATGAAGAGCTTTGAGAAACAGTCCCAGAAAGCTGTAGATGTCTTAAAGAAACTGCAGGAAGTGATAGATGAATAGCATGTACCCAACTACTTGAAAGCTGGCTTTGTGTTTGCTGACAATGGCTGCAACATCATAGATGCACTGAGAATGACAGATATGGTGCATATACCATCCTTTTCCCATGTCCTCAACCTAGTAGTCCTTTATTTCTGTCATAATCTGAAACCATCAGAGAAATAATAATAATAATAATAATAATATTCTGATAAGTAAACTCAAAAGATCAGAATTAGGTAATCTTTCTCTAAACTGGTCCTATTTATCAAACAGAATACAATATGTGTCTGTTACTAACAATATTTCCCTTCCACTCAAAGTGAAGTTCCCCATGGCTCCATTCTTGTCCCTCTTCTATATTATCTATTTATAAAGTATCTGCCACAGTTTGGAAAGCATCTTCTGTGCATATGTATGCAGACGGCACCATAATCTACACTAAAAATCCAAACATATCGCAACTTGAGGCCATATAATAGGATGATTTCTCTGAAGCTGAAAGATGGATAGCTAAAAACAAACTGTTCTTAACCCTTGACAAAAGTGCCACACTGGTATTTGGTACAAAGCACAAACTACTTAACCCCTTAAGGACTGGCACGGCCTGCACTTAAGGACCACTGGGTTTTTTTTTTTTGTGATTCCAGTTCAGGGCTTCCGGAGTGGTGTGCAGCCGCGCAGAGATCCCTGAACTCCATGACGTACCAGGCCCATCAGTGGTCCTTAAGTGCCAGACCTCCGTGATGGTCCTGGTACGGCAATGGTCATTAAGGGGTTAAACTCAGCAAAACTCATCTATTGTATTTAACTGGAACTTGGCCTGGTCGACTCTTAAAAATCTTGGTATGTGGCTTGACACCAACCCCACTTTTGGTCCTCATATTGATAAATTAACATCCAAACTTTATCCTACAATATGTGCTCTATTCAGAAACATATCCTGTTTAAGTCTACTTGTAAGAAAATGTATTATTCAACAGATGTTAATAATAGTCTTAGACTATGGGGATGTAGTATATGCTTCTGTGCTGCAAATCCATCTTGGTAAACGTGAAACTCTGTATAACTCATTATACCGCTTTGTCTTCCAATGTAATTACACTACCCATCACTGTGATATGTTTAAAGAACTAAAATTGCTGACTTCTCCTTCAGAGCTCCAAAAACTTGGAATACTTTCCTGAAAAAAATCAGATCTTCTTCCAGTCTAAAATCCCTAAAAGTTACTGCTTCTTTGCATCTAAAAACAAGATAACTGTATATAATTTATTTTCTTCATGTATGTGTATATATGTGCATATATTGCTTCTCTCTTTGTATAAATATGTAACTTTTTACTGTAAGCTATCAGGACATACTTGAAAACAAGAGTAATCTCAATTTATTCTTCCTGGTAAAACATTTTCTAAAATCAATCAATCAATCAATCAATCAATCAATAAATAAATGAAATGAACTCTGACTATTGCCTGCAAAATCTGTGCACATTTTACTATGGTGTTTACAATATATTATAATCCATACAAGAGAGAAGAACATCCATAGTGTACAGCAAAAACTCTTGACTGCCAAGAAGATGCCCAACCCTCTCACACTTAATGGGGTTAAAGTGAATTAATCTTTTCAGTGGCAGAGGGATCCAACATAAAATTTCTAGTACATCCCTCTTGCATTCAAAAATTTAATCCACTTTACAATTTAGATAAAGTTTGAATGTCCCCCTGTTCCTTTTGTATATGTCAATCTTCTGTCTTCATATCAGAACGCTGGTCTGGACATATCACAATGAGGGACAATCTACATAAGGAAAAACCTGCCCTCCTTTGTCTAGGGTGTCAGCGTTTTCCTTGTACTGATGGACAGAAGATTGTCCCTTGATGTGATCTGTGTGGTCAAGCGACCAGATTTCCCATCTTAGGGGAGGCTGTTTGACATATGGAAAAGGGGCGGTTGGGGGAAACATAATAATAATATCATTATTATGTAGAAACTAGACCGATATGAACATTAGCAATGTTGGAGAGCATTAGTGCAAACTATAAGGAATGATGAAACCTTACTTTATAATGAATCATTACTATACGTGCTCAACACATGCCTTCCCATTTAAGAAAATGTTCTACACTCCTCTCAAAGATCCCTTTTTCCTAGTGTGGTGTGCTTCTGTAGTTCTGTATTACTAGAGCAGGCAAAATAGAGAAGGGCTGAGTGCTCACACTGTGTATCATTAAACTTTATAGGAGATTCACATATTTGTATCAGGTTTCATTCAACTCATCCTAAAGTGTCTATTTTATTACCCTGAAATTTAAATACATGTTGTGATTACACAATGTTAGAAGACAAACACAGGCAGACTGATAGCTTTAAAACATCTGCACTGCATTATAACAGAGATGCACTACTGTTGGCCACATTTTAGAAGGTAGGGGACTGACTGCATGTGTTCCCACAGAGCAAGGTGAGATAAAGGTGGAGCTTCAATGAAAACCTGGGAAGATATTAGTGCATAATAAAATTACATGAATTGTGTATATCGTTAGAGATTTTCTCTAACCTTTATCTCATCTTAGTGCAACCTTCTTCCCCTTGAGAGGAATGAACTAAGGTGTAATGTAAAGGTGACAAAGATGAGATAACTTCTCCAGTGTGATAAACTCTCCAGTTCTTATGTTATTCTATGGAGTGTATACACTAATATATCTCAATTGTGAGATGGCTCAGCTGGTTAAGGCACCAGATGTAGAATCTGTTCAAACCTCAAGGTCGCAGGGTCAACTCAACCCTTCATCTTTCCAAGGTACATAAAATGAGTACCATTAAACTGGGTAATAATATCTACTTACATACTTGAAAACAAGAGAGAATCTCAGTGTGTCCTTCCTGGTAAAATACTTAGATATTATTATATCTTAGAGCATAGGCTCTGTAGAATAACATAGTACTTGGAGAGTTTATTACACTGGAGAAGTTAACTCCTCTTTATCACACCTTATTGAACAAGTCCCAATGATGTTTCAGTACTTGAGACTTGAGATGTACACAGAGTTCCAAATATAGGGGAATCTAATGTTTTTATATTTAACACTTTCCTGTCCAAATGCATAGTTAATCCAAACAACACTTGTGCTGGTATGTCCTCTATTCCCAGCTTACCTCAGGCATTCTTAAGGCATTGGTGGAAAACTTCTAATGCCTGTGGCTGAGTTCTTGATTCTTGTGCTTGTTTCTTTTCCTTACTGCATATGTACATATTCTCTAATGAAAACAACTTACTTATCTTTTGAAGAAATGCAGGAAAAAGAGTAGTCTGTTGCTGGACCTCCAGCTGTTGGGGACTACAACTCCCATTACCTCCAAAATAAATGTTGGCTGCATGGGCGTCCGTGGGGAACACTTGTTCCTTCCATTTAAAAATAAGCACTGGGTAGGCTAGCCTGGGGGCCATATAATGGCTTTGCTCCCCCACCGGGAGAAATTTCTGTGGGTGCCCCTGGTTGGCTGGCTGGGGATGATGGGAGTTCTAGTCCCCAACAGCTGAATGTCCAAATATTGACTACACCTGTTTTATAATATTAGTGTATTTATATATTGCAGTTTAAGAATAAGAAAAAGTCCCTTCACTGATAAACTTGGCCTCAAAACAACAGTTGCCTGCAGGTCCTTTTAGGCACCAGGGTAACAGTTTTCTAACCTTTCAAATTCACATATCTTTATTGTTATTTTGTTATTGTATATTCTCTTGGAAGCTTATACACTAAGAAGAACTGGAGCAATTTAGGGGCAAAACAAAATAAAATGCCCATTTATTTTAAATGGGTCATTTAACCCTTACTAATGCTAGTGTGGTCACTGATACATGGCAAAACAATGCTTTAGAGACTTTTTTAGCATCCTATGGGTTAAAAGTACCATTTAAATCAACAAATATGTTGTAGGCCTCTCTAGCATTAATTCTTTGCATGCCAGAGTGACGTCCAATGCTTTGCTTCAAAATATGCTGTACAGTCCTCTGGCACCCAAAGGGTTAAAAGCATCAGTGAAACTAATGGAATTTGTATTCTATCTTATTTTACAAATTTTCTTAGTAAATTTGTTTTTGTCTGCTCCTTGTTCTCTTCATACTTATGGTCCGTGTACTCTTGGCATTTGTAATAAAATGTTTCCTTGGTACGTGAGGTCTGAAATCTGTCACAATTGAATGTGAAGGGTGGTCATGGGTTACAATCGAACTACAACTGTGTCCAAGCAATATATGAGGTCAGGGCTGGATTTACATTCCAGGCTCCCCTAGGCAAGGCACTCTGGGCACGCTTAGCTCCACCCATGGGCACACCCCCACTCCCCAGCTGACCACGCCACCAGTCTCCTCCACTGTTTCCTGGCACAGAATATACCTTTGGCCTACAACAAGCAAGGACATAAAAGCTTTAACCCCTTGGTTGCTAGAGAGTTCTCTAGCCTGTAAAGGGGTGTATAAGCTACAGCATGGATACAGAGATTGCTCTGGCCTCTACCACAATTAAGAATGTGGGTGTGGTCAGAACAGCTGAGGCTCCCCTCAAAATTTGGAGCTCTAGGCAGGTGCCTCCTCTGCCTACTGGGAAATCCGGCCCTGTATGAGGTATATAAAAACAAATAAAACATATAGGTGTATATTTATACATTGGATTCTCATGGATGCATGAGATGTTCTGTATTATTTTATAATAAATTGGATCTGTTTAATTATATACTCTAGTATCGCATCTTTATTCAGTCCAAAAATATAAACACATTTTCGTGCTCTAAGCGCCGATTTGGGTATATTTTTGTTTATTTTATGAGGAAAATGTGAAGCACAGTTCCTAAATCTTATGCTGCTGAAGAGGATTGTCTAATCCGCCGTATTAGCGCTACTCTTATTTTTTATATGTAAAATAAAACAAATAGTTTACATTTAGAATCCTTCCCTTACCTCAGACCAAAACAGCTTTGTCTTTACTGCATTCCCCACAGAGCACAGTAAATATGCAGCAGAGCAGGTATGGCATGGTGGCATATTGATCATTCACATGAGCAATTGCATTGTTCCAATGCTTACTGCAATGAGCACTCAGTAGAGACCTACACGGGTACCAGACAATCATGTTTGGCTGATGCCCACGTGCCCCACCCATTAGCCAGCTGTTGAATTCACTTATAATGGAGGGTCCACCCCTGGCCACCATTCAAATGTAGCCTAAACCTCTGTGGAGCATTAGGCAGGGATTGTAACACTACTTCAATTTTTTCATGACCTTATGTTAGTGCTCAATGCAAGGGCCCCATGATGGTATGAAGATAGTAATTATACACAGAGGGATTATTGAGATTATTGATTGATACAACAAAGAAGAATTCAACTACACAGCATTCATCATTATTGAAAGTTCAACAGGCGCACCTATACCTCTCACTTCCCCTGTCTAGTCAAGCTATGAATTATCAGGCAATGCTGACAGTGGAATGTACGACTCCACCAGAGCTGTTCATTTTCTGTAGAGGAAATTAGCATACAAATCATGTGGATACACTTAGGGGTATGTACAAGCATGCGTGATGGGTTTATAAGCATTCAGACCTACACCTTCGTTAAGACTTTAATGAGAGCAACGCCACTTTTATAACATGTATAGGTCAATGGGGTAAAATAAACCCTAAGTTCTTAAAGTGTTAAAAAAGGGTCATGCATTCAGTTTTAAAAACTGTCAGCAAATAACGTCTGCTTCGTTGGACATGACATGACATCCAGAACTGGTCAAAGATGTTATCTCTTGAACAAAGGCAAAATTCTGGGGCCATTAGGATTTACTTGCCCTAGTAAGGGGAGAGGGGTTGTTGCAACTCTGTTAAACAAGATGAAGTGGAATGGAACATCTCAAAATGTCTGAATGCTCCCACACTACCCTCCGCTTTGACCAAGCTGTGTTAAGGGTAAAATCTTCAGAGTAATTACAATAGTCCTTATTTTAGATTTGTACTAATACATTCCTACTGGAAATGTAATACCAAGAGTTGTGTTACCTTTGGCACGCTAGTTGTTGGAGGGCTCAGGGTAGTATTAAGGACTCTTGTGGCCCATGTCGGACTCGTGAATGCAAACCCCTTACTGTTTGTGAGACAATCAATCATTTGTATGCGTTGTACACTTAAAGCAGCCTCATTCTTTTTGACCATCTAGTGACAGAATTAACTGGCTCCTTTCTGCAAAAGTTAAACAGGAGGCAACCAGTGAATGCTGGGTATGCCCATGCACTAAAATGCAGCTCCCATTATAAGGTCTAGATTTACATGCCAGGTGCCCCTTTGCAAGGTTTGAATTGCATCATTTTTTCTTTGTATTTTCTATATTTTATTCAGTGACAATGACACGAACAGAGATGGGATTATTTCTGGTTCAAATCTACTGCACCATAGGAGAAAATTAAATATTGTCTTTGACTGAAATGGGGCTTTTAGCATTTTGTATGCTAGTGAGGTATCTAGTGAAAAATCACTGATGATTCCTGGGTACTGACACTCGTGCAAACGGTTACAAAATCAGATCCTCTACACTTCTTCCAAGTGAGTCTGTTACCTCTCCAGTTCCAAGAATTCATCCAAAAAAATAAATATTTCTCATTTTAATAAAAGGTCTAGTGGTGAACAAAGTCTTCCTGATCTCTGTTCCATGTCAATTCAGAATAACATGATCTTATGCCACAGTGTGTCTGGTACCAATAACATGGGGGTCATTCTTTCATTCTTTAACATGTTCATTACTTAAGCCCACTTCAAGTTGGAGTGAATAAGTTTTGCAGAGAGCATACTCTAGCTGCAACAGATCTTTAAGAGGTGATATACCAATAAGAGATCCTGCCAGAAACTCATCAGATTAGTCATCAAAGAAGGCAGACACATTCCACATGTCCATTTCACAGCCCTACCATTTGGGTTATCTACAGCACCCTGAATATTTACAAATACATAGAAGTATAACTTCAGGTAGTGCATAGGATGCAGGTGGGATGAGGCTAGGAATGCAAGGGGGCCCATCTACCCCAAGGACCAGTAGGTTTTGATTACACCTTCTGGAAGAATATTTTTGTGCTTGGTGCCCCAAATATTTGCTCTGGTGCCCTCTAATGACTAGTTCCAGAACTGGTCATACCTATCTGGATGATTGGCTGATAAAAAGCACATCTCTGCAGCTGATACAAAATCATCTGCACACTACTCTATCCATCCTCCGTTCTCTAGGATAGATAATAAATCAAGCCAAGTCAGAACTCATTAGTCCAAGCAATAACAGGTTTCCGGGACTTCTTTTGGCCTTGGATCAATGTAAACATTCCTTAGCTTCCTCTCACAGATCTCCTCAACCAGGTGAGCGCCACAGATTTCACTTCACTTCGTCATGTCCTGGACCGAATGTAAGCAGTTAAATTTCACATGAGACAACCTAAACACTTTGTCATCAAGAAATGGGACAAGAAACACTCTTGTAGAAGATATTCCATATTCCTCCAAAAGTAAAAATTTTAATATACTGGTGGTCAATATAGTGATTATAGTTCGTAACAGACTGTTGCTAACCAAGGACAGTTACAAGTTTGGCTGGGGAGCAGTTCTCCCATAAGCTTCAGTCCAAGGTCACTAGTCAGCAACAGGAAAAAAACTGGGTGCTCAAACAGGATTTATTCCTCAAATAGATTTCATGGCAACCAAGGGGAACACAAAGCTTTCTTGTTTTTTCTTCAAGTTTCCCTATGATCCTCCAGAAACAGAAAATGCTGGGTTAAAGAAATAGGACTTCCAATTGGCCTATATCTTTCCTCCTCTGAGATTGAATCCTCCAATGATGAAAAGGACCTAACAAAAGAAAACCTTTGCCATTCTCATAGCTCCATTTTGACCATTGAGGCTGTGTTTCTCAATACTTAAGGAACTCTTGGTAGTGGATTAATTTATGCTGCCAACATCATACAGTCTGCTTCATCAAAGTCCAGATTTACAACAATCAGCAGTCAAGCTGAACCAAGCAGTACTGATTTTGAAAGTAGAATCCTGAAGGATCAAGGGCTGTTTCTAGAAGTAATTGTTTACTTCTTAGGTTTAGAAATCAGAGTGCAGCAAGAGCCTACAACAGAACATGGAAGATGTTCTTTTTGTGGTAACAATCTAGGGACTTAGATCCAAGATCTCAATCTATATAATTTATTCTTCAATTCCTAACTTTGAACTCTGCACTACGGATTATCATGGGTACATCCTTTGCAGAACATCACCTAATAAGAAGATTTGTGAAATATATAATAAAATCTAAGGGCCAGATTCCTCCCATCTTTTTCTCCACAGCACCTGCTCTTCTTTTGAACTTCTGTCAGAGTGTCCTCTGAAGAATTTACCTCTGAAACATTGTTCCTCCTCACTTTTACATCTGTGAGAAGACAGGAAGAACTTCAACCAATCTCCATCAGAGGACCATATCTCATATACAGAGATAGTTCAGTTTTATATATATATATATATATATATATATATATATATATATATATATATATATGGCTCCCTGCAGAATCCAAGCTTAAATCTGCATCATCATTCTATAGTGAGCAAGATCTTTTTTTCCAGTTCCGTCTACTGAAACGTAAGAACTTCAACATCATCTGGATGTTATTGGATGCTTATAGATTTGTCTATTTATCTTTGAGGAGGTCATCATCTCTGTTTGACAACTACTTTGGGGTATCCAAAGGGTACAAAGTTTCCAAACCTACCATCACTATACCACCCACCCAGAAAAACAACCTCATGTGCAGATAAAAGCTCAATATAGGAGGGCCATAACTACGTCATGGGCAGAAAAGGCATAGGTTTAAAAAGAGCAGATATGTATAGCTGCCACCTGGAAGAGTATTCACACTTTCACAAGGCACTACAGAATCAATTTGCTCTCTTTTATAAGTGCTAGCTTTTGCAGAAACATTGCTCAGTCTGCTATGTCTCAAGACTTAAGTTCACCCTAGATTTGAGTTCTGTCATCTCTCTGGTGTGTGCTGCAACCTGAAGGAAAG
Source organism: Rhinophrynus dorsalis (assembly GCA_037306005.1). Classification (NCBI taxonomy): domain Eukaryota; kingdom Metazoa; phylum Chordata; class Amphibia; order Anura; family Rhinophrynidae; genus Rhinophrynus; species Rhinophrynus dorsalis. The sequence goes on along the minus strand of CM074720.1, from coordinate 515,005,100 downwards.
ACAGAATTTTGTGCCTGTCAATTCCTTTTCCTTGCATTCCCCATACCTAGCACTTCGCGGACATATTGTGGTTACAAATTCTAATATATGTCCAAATGAAGAGAGGCGGTATTCCCACCATTAATTTAAATAGGGATTTTTACCCCTTGAATGCTACAGAGGCCTAGAAAGCATTGTATTACAATAAGGTGAGGATGTCTTTCATTCAATGGGTTAGAAATTCCCAAATAAAACAATGGATTCTTTTATTTCTGGTATGGTGCCCATGGATTGGCGTAAAGCAGATGTGGTGCCCATATTTAAAAAGGGATCAAAGTCCCAGCCAGGAAATTACAGACCCGTAAGCTTGACATCTGTGGTAGGGAAGCTGTTTGAAAGGTTGCTAAGGGAATATATTCAAGAATTCTGCTGGAACAGGAATATCATTAGCAATAGCCAACATGGCTTTGTGAAAGATAGGTCTTGTCAAACGAACTTGATCGCATTTTATGAAAAAGTAAGTAATAATATAGATGAGGGAGAGGCGGTTGACGTGATCTATTTAGACTTTGCCAAGGCATTTGATACGGTTCCACACAAGAGGTTACTCTACAAATTGAATGAAATAGGACTAGGGCAAAATGTTTGTGAGTGGATTGGAAATTGGCTGAAAGATAGAATGCAAAGAGTGGTAGTAAATGGCAAGTTCTCCAGTTGGATAAACGTGATAAGTGGAGTGCCTCAGGGATCTGTCCTGGGTCCTCTTCTTTTTAATTTGTTTATTAATGACCTCCCAGAGGGCATAGGAAGCCATGTATCAGTGTTTGCCGATGACACAAAATTAAGTAAGGTAATAAAGTCTGAACTGGATGTGTCTTCATTACAAGAGGACTTGGACAAATTGAGTAACTGGGCAGGCAAATGGCAAATGAGATTCAATATAGACAAGTGTAAAGTTATGCATTTTGGGTATAATAATAAAAATGCAACATATAGTTTAAATGGTGTTTCTCTGGGGAAATCTACTAATGAAAAGGATTTAGGAGTAATGGTAGACAATAGACTTTGCAGTAGCATGCAGTGCCAGCTGGCAGCTGCAAAGGCCAATAAGATATTGGCATGTATTAAAAGGGGTATTGACTCAAGGGAGGAAGATATAATTATGCCTCTTTACAGGTTCATGGTAAGACCCCACCTAGAATATGCTGTTCAATTCTGGGCGCCCTTTCTGAAGAAGGACATTATGGAACTAGAGAGAGTGCAGAGGAGGGCTACAAAACTAGTAAGGGGAATGGAATGTTTTAGTTATGAAGAGAGGCTAGAAAAGTTAAACTTGTACACACTAGAGAAACGGCGTCTTAGAGGGGATATGATAACACTATATAAATATGTTCAAGGCCCATATAAAGGGCTTTCAAAAGACCTGTTCATTAACAGAACAGTACACAGGACAAGGGGCCATCCGCTTAGACTTGAGGAAAGGAGATTTAGTCTACAACAGCGGAAGGGTTTCTTTACAGTAAGGACAATAAAGGTATGGAATGCACTTCCGGAGGAGGTGGTGCTATCAAATACATTAGATGCCTTTAAAAGGGGCCTGGATACTTATTTAAAAGAGCATAATATAGAGGGCTATGCACGTTAGTATTGGGATTAATATTTAGTTAGGGCTTGTTGATCCAGGGAGAAATCTGATTGCCATTTGGAGTCGGATGCCTTCTTTTGGGTCAGCGATGGTAAACAGGAATAGGAAAAGGGTTGAACTGGATGGACGCAAGTCTTTTTTCAACCTAAATTACTATGTAACTATGTAACTATGTAATGGGAACTTTTAGTTCTCCCCTATAATGTAAATAGTTTTTCCCAGAACCCCTCCACTTTTCTTTTAAACATTCGGCCCTAAATGGTGGTTGAAAAAGTAGATTAAACCATAGGATGCTAGAGGTCTCCAACACATATGTGTTTGAGAACTCTCTAGCACACAAGGAGTTAAGGTGGAGCAGTGTAAAGGGAGTCAAAATAAAAGTTCATGTTTCAAAAAAAGCAATGGATGCCTATTTAGCACAGAACAATATTGAAAATTATGCCACATGGCTTCAATGCGGATAAGTTGTTGATCCAGGGAAATACCTGACTGCCATTTGGAGTCAGGAAGGAATTTTTTAACCCGCTTGGGGCTAAATTAGAAATGGCTCCGAGGGGAGGAGTTTGTATGGGATGTGATGGTGGTAACTTTCCTCTTCTCATTATAAAGGTGAAAAGACTTGGGGCTGCAGAGGAAAACTCTGAGGTTCCTACATGACCCCATTCCTCCTGTTGTCCACCTCTGATCTGTGCTATAGTCCAGAGATTCTCAGTTACTGTACTCAGGACACACTTAATCCCTAATTAAGTGCAGGTAGCTTAATCAGTGCCTGCTCCACTGATTATCCACCTGTGAACATGCAGGGATGTGTTGAAATCATCACCTGTTGGTGTGTCCCAAGGACTAATGCTTAGAATCACTGCTATGCACATATGTATGTGATGTAGGACAGTAGTAGCAGTGAAGCAGATAGTAAAGTAGACCTGTCACTCTAACGACAAGTTTCATTTGTTTTATGAAAAATTATGTTGTTGTTTAAAATAAACAGTTTTTGAGAAATGAACCTTTATATGTATGCTAAAACCCTGCACAGTATGCTGATTATTTATCTTGAGGAACAAGCCTATCTCTCATTGCGCTATTAGAAATACCCACATTATGTGGACTTTTCTTAGAACCATTCATGGCAAAGTTTTCTGTGATAATATTTTCCCAGCACAGAAAGAGATTAGTTTAACCCCTTCGTGTCCAGTGACGTGCCAGGACCGTCACAGCTGTCTGGCACTTAAGGACCAGTGACGGTCCTGGCATGTCACATACTTTTTACTCACAGCGCTCCTGCAGGAGCACTGTGAGTAGTAGCAGGGACTGAAACTGACCGCTCCAAGACTGGAGCAATCTCTTTCAGTCCCCTGTTCAGTGTGTCGGCACACGTGATCAGTCACATGGGACGGCACGTAACACTGTCCTATCTGGTCCTTAAAGGACCACACACCCCATGACCACTGGTCCTTAAGGGGTTAATGTGCCAGGCTGTGCCACCAACAAATGAATGTTAAGTACTGAAAAACAAATGACTGGCACAGCATATAGGCAGTTTGAAATATCTTTAACCATTTGACTGTGAAGCAATGCAAAAGGGTGAAAATTAACTACATTTCTCTTAGGTGATAGGTCCACTTTAACTCAGAGAGCATACCGCTGGGGATGATACTCTCCATTTTTTTTTTCTCTTTCTTTACTATGTTTGGTTCTGTAATGGTAATAGTGTGGATGTTGTGTAATATTTAAAAAATAAAAATAAATATACATTAGAAGTCCTGCACAAAGTGATATGCATTGTGCAGATTTCTGCTTTTGGGACCCACAATGCAACATAGTAACATAGTTGACGAGGCTGAAAAAAGACATGCGTCCATCAAGTCCAGGCCATGCCAAAAAACACCTGTTGATCCAGAGGAAGGCAACCCCCCCCCCCCCCCGAATTACCAATTTAGTCCCAAGTGGGTAAAAAATGTCCTTCCTGAAGCCAATGTTCCCTAGATCAACAACCTATCTGTATTGAAGCCACCTGTCATAATTTTCAATACTGTTCTGTGCTAGATAGGCATCCATTGCTTTTTTGAAAGCAGTTACATTATCTGCAAGTACGACATCCTGAGGCAAAGAATTCCATAGCTTTGCGGTCCTTACTATAAAATCCCCATGCCTTTGTTTTAGTCGAAAGCACCTTTCCTCTAGTCTTAATGGATGACTGCTCATTGTTAGCTCAGCTCTTTGTGTAAATATTGGATAGTTCTTTGTTTTGACCTTGAATATATGTAAATGGCAATCATATCACCATACCTGGGAACTTCCACCTGAGGGCTTCCCGGAGGGGAGTCCTCTGTTCAGCAGGGGGTGACAAAAATGACGCTAATCGCGTCAAAAAGGGGCGGGGCTTGACACGAGCGGGGGGGTGCTTAACCCTTCGAGTTTCAGAGTGGTACGGAATGCATTGCAAAGCAATGCATTCCGTGCTACTCTGGCACTCAAAGGGTTAAAAATGTCACACAGAAGGCTGGGGACAGAGGAACAGCGGGAGAAAGAGTGTAAGTGGGCACAGTTTCAATAGAAACTCCCCACATCCGGAGAAATCAGCCTCTGCCCCGGAGACCCGGTAAATCTCTCTCAGAACCGGAGTCTCCGGGGCAAATCCGGAGAGTTCCCAGGTATGCATATCACCCCTTAGACGTCTCTTCTCTAATGTGAACAAACCCAGTTTGGCTAGTCTCTCTTTATAACTCAGATCCTCCAATCCCTTTATCAGTTTTGATGCACGTCTCTGCACTTTTTCCAGTTCAACAATGACTTTTTTTAAGTACTGGTGCCCAAAATTGTACTACACCATGGGAATCCAACATGTGGCTCACAGTCCAAATACAACCTGCCATGACCAAAATTGTGACCTGGCTGAGATTTTTAACAATTATAATTCGCTCAGTACTGAAACATCTGCACACAAATACAAATATTCAATTCAATAGTAATAGTCCTGTAGTCGGGTGCTCCTAAACACAGCTCCTTAGCTTCCAGCCAGAGCGTAAATATCCAATGCAAAGAAAGTGAAAGGCACTCACCGATGGTAGGAAATTTCCAGTACTTTATTCAATCACATACTTTAATATTACGTCAATATGCTCTCAGGCCAAACATTTAAATCTATGGGAATTTTTTATTTCCCATTGGTGTAGTTGGTTTATTATAGAATTACTCACATTTTGAATATTATGCCCTAAAGGTGAAAATCAATTATCTAAGGAAACACAGTTTTGAAGCAAACCAAGTGCACAACTGGACACAAAAGTTTCCAGATTACTATGGATTTAAAACACATTGTAACTACTACAAGATTCTGAATTCCTTGAAAACTATGGAGTTTCCTCCTGTATTCAGTAGGCACTCACCAATAGTAGAAAATTTCCAGTACTTTATTCAATCACATACTTTAGTATTACGTCAAGGCAGAAATGCTCTTAGGCCATAAGACTTTTCGGGGGAATCCCCCTTCCTCAATTCGGCCACTATACACTAGAACGAGAACAGATGTCCAGTTTTCATTTATAAAGACAGTTCTGGTCAAGGTACTGTTAACCCTTTGATTGCAATGCTTTGGACACCTTTCGGTCACTCAAATGCTTAAAAGTCCTTAGAGCCATACCTGGGATCTCTCCAAATTTGCCCTAGTGACCCCGGTTTTGACAGCACATTACCGGGTCTCCGGGGCATAGGCTGATTCTCCGGATGTGGGGCGTTTTCTTTAAAACTCTGTCCACTTCAGCTCCTTCCCACCCAGTTCCTCCCACTTTTCCTCTTTCCCCACCCAATTCCTCCCACTTCCTACACACTTGTTTGATGCCCCAGTAAGTTCTTCCCCCAATCACGGATAAACCCCGCCCCCTTTGTGCTTCAATTTGAAGCAATTATACTCCCCCTCCAGGTCTGAGATAGCACAGCGGCAGAAGAGTTCATATGGAATATTTTCTGCAGTTGCAGCGAAAAATGTAAAAAATAGTACACTGGCTGGAAATCTTTGAAATTGTACATGCTCAATAACCAGAGCAGCATAGAAATGTGTTGGATACTAACCACAGATGTGAAGATGATCAGATAGGAAAGTGTTGTGTTTTCATTTCTGAGAAACAGACATGTATGCTCACTTGCCAGCGTCAAATCTTCAATTAATGTGAAATGCAAGCATTAAGAAAATTATTATTAAATCATAAAATGCAATGTAAAACTTGACATGAAGTCACATATCTCAGCATATTATAAATCTCAATTCATTAATATCATTTTTATCACTAAACATCTCTGTCAGACAGTACTTAGAAAATTTGCATCTGCATCATAGTGCTCCTAGAGGAAACAATATTATATAAAGTAATTTGACAACATATTTTCAAAATTATTAATTGTCAATATTATTTAAACATAATAAATAAAAGTTTATTTAGATTCCAACTCACATACCATTTATGTAGACAAACCTGTGACATTGATTCACTCATCTCCAGAAAAAAACGATAGAGGGTACACAATGTTAGTTATGGATAAAGATGTAAAGGTCAATTAAAAGTGATACTTCTATTGGATAAATGAGTAAAAGCTTTCAGGCAACTTAGGTCTCTGGCTCTCTGCCTCTTCAGTCAGTCAATGAAAGATTCTAGAATTTTAATTCCGAGGAACATTGCATTCAGTACTGAAGAATGGCTTGACACAGCTTGAGCTATAAAGATCCACTAAATGTCATGAGTAAAAGAAGTGTTTGACCCACTTGTTAATTATACTGCCAAAAAAAGCAGGCAACATTGTATCCTTGTGAAAACATGACTTTATTTGAATAAAACATAAAAATTCATACCTGCGTAGCGTTACAAAAGTAGATAGGAACCACAGAGGCGAGACTGACAAAGTGAGAAACAGCAGACTGAAAGATCTCAAAGTAGATCCATGTGTTTCGCACCATATAGGCTCTTCCTCATGATCAAAGCAATGCTTTGATAATATAGAAGCACCTATAAGGTGTGAAATGCACCACATTTTTATATGTTCCCAGATAAAACATAGCTTGATCACGGTAACAGCTAAAGAGCATGTTTACACACTTCCACATTTCATATCTCCAGGATACAGATGTCACAAAGAGGTGCAGACATCATAAAGCAGCCATGTGCATAGAAGCAAAGCAAAATTTCACACACATAGTATAGAAAGTGCCCTTTTTACTGTACCTGAAAAGCCTGAGCTGATTTGATGTTTTCCAAAGTGTTAATGTCTCTAAATTCAGTAAATTGCATACAAATATTGTGACGCACACCCATCAAGGACGAACAAGATAAAGTGTCTTGTCCTTAGGCATAGTAGCCCCTCAATGGTGGTATGAGTCATGTTTTTCACTTCCATGTGCCATTGCAGAGAGGAAATTTCCATATTCACATCAGACTGGTCCTGCCCTCAGACAGTCCAGCTCAGAAATGTCAGGCAAATCCTCTCTGAACGAGAGAATCAGCAAAACCACAAACATACATTTTGGCCTATGTGGGCCTCGTCAGTGTGGTGCAGCTGATTCCCTTTAGGCACATAGAGAGCAAGGGCCCATGCCTGGGATTCCCTTCCACTTAGGGAGACTAAGAAACAAATATTGTGATGAGCACTCATCGGGAAAGAACAAAATAAAGTGTCTTGTCCTTAGTCAGAGTGGCCCCTCAATGGTACTACAAGTCAAGTTTTTCACTCCCATGTGCCATTGCAGAGAGGAAATTTCCATATTCACATCAGACTGGTCCCGCCCTCAGACAATCTAGCTGTTGGGTACCTCGCTGGCACTTGAAGGGTTAAGACTCAGAGGAACCTGCAAAGCATTGCAAAGCAATGCATTGCACAGCCCCTTTTTGGTCCTTAACTATTCAGTTACAAGCTAACTATCATGGAATGCCTCTTTAAAGGAGCAGTAAACCATTTTTATACACACCTATATGTTACAAGGCCTTTCCTGCTGAGAAACAACAAGGATACTCCCACTGGCGGCAGTTGTTTTATTCAAAAGTTATAATTGTTCAAACTGTCAGGAAGTGAGTAACAGCTTCACCACTTCCAGAAAGTTTGGGGTCTATTTAATAGAGTTAATCTGTGACAGAGCTGTTCAAATTGTTTCTAATCTTTATTTAATAATTTATTAGCACTGTCATTTCTAGTCACCTCGCCTAAATGTATGCTTTGTATGTCCTCAGTGCCCCTCTTTCTTTTAGAACTATAGAGTGGCTGCTTCTTGCTCCTGCAGCCAAGCATCAACGTGTTTCATTCAGTGGGAGTATCATTGTTTTAATCATCAAGAAAAGTCTGCAATACTTTATTATATTTAAGGGTAAGATTCTTGATTCTTTAAAGCGGAACTATCACACATATATAAGTGCCCCCAATTAATTTTTACTATAGCATTAAGCATATCAATCCTTTTATAATCCTTATTAAGTCTGGCATTATTTAGAAATTGAAGTTTTATGAGATTCACTGCCAGGGTTGCCACCTTTTCCTCAAAAAAATACCGGCCATAGTTGTAGGTTGCTGAGGGCAGAGCCACAAAAGAGAGGAGGCGCAAAAGGGAGGAGCCATGGGCAGAAGTACTCAATGCTGCATCATGAAGTGACAGTTGGGAGGAGGAGTGGAATGTTAGTAACCAGCAGTCTATACTCATTCCATGCTGCTCTGTTTAGCCTTGAACAAATGAGTAAACATGCTGCAGTTGATTTTGTCACTATATGTGATGAAACAGCAGATTAAAAATCTTTACTAAAAGGACAACGGGCTACAGTTGGGGAACATATGCAATCAGTAGTGTATCAAGCAGATAGCAAACTACCCAACACATTTTCTCCATAGGTCAGTACTGTGTTAAGTAGAAAGGCCTAAGATCCTTATCTGATTTACAAAAGATTCTCAGGTTTCACACATAAAACCAAAAGTAAATAAAGCAAAGTAGGAAATAAGTGTGAATTTTCTTTATCATTCTCTATTTTGTGGAAAAAAATACATTTACACCCTTTAGTAAACATACCCGTAAATGGAAGGGAGGGTCAGGAGGAGGAGTAAGCAAGGGGGGGGGGGGCAAATAAGAATATGGACCAAATTTGTTAAGCCACTTGTTTAGTACATTTGAAGAAAAACATTTGTATAATAAAGATCAAAACCCAAAGGGTCTTATTTATTAAGGTAAAGAGATGCCAATCTGAAATAAGCAAAATTCAAAATCCCACTGATTTATATGGCTGCTTTGACCCTTTGAATGGTCTGAATAGGTTTCCAAGGCTTTGCTTCACAATGCATTGAATACCACTCTAGCATTGGTGGAATTACTAGCACCATTTTAAGTAATGGGAATTTGCAGGAATTTACTTTTCAGCCAATTGTACAATTCAGAAATGTACCTCCATATTTATAAAGGTAAACTGGAGTTATTCTGGATTAAACCAACTTCATTATAGGACACAAATAGAAATTGCTGCTAAAATTAAATTGGGCCTTTAACCCCTTGAATGCTAGAGTTGTCTCGCATTGGTTACCACTCTAGTATTTAAGGGGTTAAAAAGATATATTCAAGTGCATGGGAATTTAGGAATTTTTATGTGTCACCTATGGTGCAGTTGGTTCATGCGAGAATAACTTCAGTTTTCTTTTGGAAGTCTCATGTATCTCAAAAGGGTATTTTCTTGAATAAATACGCAACTATTTCAGTGTAAATTTCAGTGTAAATTTAGTAGAGGCTTGCTTTCAGAGGCCATGGAATGTTTTTTGGTTCCTTGGCAAACAAACACCTGCTGACTCATAATGCAGCAGCTTCCTTTTGTTGTTGGATTAGTGCTAATAGTCCCCATCATCCTTTAACTGAAAACAGTGGGAATTGTAGTTCATCAACAGTTTTACACCTCCATGTACATTCCAATGGGTAATACAGTTGTCAGGGCTAACCTTTAGAATGTCAAAGGAGTACACAACGCATTGCAATGTCCCTCTGCACTCAAATGGCTAGTGTCCCACCCCATTCTCCTGTTTACGTTTGCTTTAATAAATATGTTCCTAAAACCTTACCCCTTTGAGTGGCAGAGACTGGTATCCAAAGCAATGTGTTGGATATCTCTCTGGCACAGGTTTATAGTTCCAGCTGCCAAATAGGATGGGAACTCCTCTGGGACCAAAAGTATTAAATGTAAGGAAATGATGGGGCATCAAACAGAGACGAAAGTGGAAAGCAAAAGAAAATCTGGGTCTGATAAGAAAGTACAGGCAGAGAAACAGCATGAGGGAGAAGCACAGTGAGTGAACCCAGCGGTAGACTGTTGGCACAGGATGAAACACAGAATGCTGAGTGCAGGGAGGGGGAAGGACAAAATGAGAGAAGAGGTCCGGCTGCAGGATAACAAGGAATTGAAGGAAAGGAAGTGGGAAAATGAGTGCAGAAGTGGGAAATTGAATGCTGGAGGAAAAGAAAGAGTTGGGAGGCAGGGCATGGCAAGCTGAAAATGTAAATGTCGGGGATACATGTTGCTGGGCAAGAAGAGAGAAATATCGAGTTTAGAGAGGAGGAAAAAGTATGTACGACCCAACAATAACCTGGCTCTAGAGGTGGAAGGCTTCGTACCTTTTTTGAGGGTCTCCTCTCTCCTCATTCAGATGCACTATCTACAGGAGTCTCCAGCGATGGTATATTTCCTGGTATGGGATCAGAGCCTGAATAACCATGTCAATGCACGAGACTCAAACTTAACTGTCTCACTGCTGGGCTGGAACATACTGAATAATATCTGGAGAAATGCTGTTGCACATTGTCTGTACATTACAATTGCTATATGTACATTCTCTTCCTCTCTCCCCTCAGTCAACTCACTCCCCTCCCCAGACACATACAAATACCGGCTTTTCAATTGCTGGTATAGTAGTTATACCGGCACTGGCTCCAGTGCGCTAATTACCAGCTGTGCCGGTAAAATATTGGTCTGGTGGCAACTCTTCTTCACTGCCAGGCATCTTGCCAAACAGGCATCTGTGCTCCTGCGTTGTCCATCAATATCTGTACCTTAAAGGTAGGGATGGGCAAAAATTATCGCCTCAAACTGAAATCAGCGAATAATGGCACTTTCCGCTTGGCAAAAAATTTCCTGCGAAAAGTGCAATTTTTCCGCTTTTTCCCGCCTTTTCCGCCCATTGAAATCAAATTTTCTACAGCCATATAAAAGGCAGTCAGGCTCTCATAGCAGCCATTCGGTGTTTGTGAGTGGAGAGAGCAGCATGTTTTTGAGCTAGAGGAGACAGGCAAATAAAGGGGAATTGAAGTTTAGTTTAGGGAGTCATTTAGGTAGGACATTTGTTCTCTGTATTAGGGGAGTCTGGGGGCACACTAAGTGATAAGAAGGGAGGAAGGAGGTTGACCCCCAAATACTCCAAAATTCCATGTGACTGACTGGCAAGACACAGGCAGCTAGGGACCTATTTGCTTGCGGATCTTGCTTTTATTGTCCCTGTGCTGGGTGGGGAAGTCTGGGGAAAGACATTGTTGATTTTCTTTTTCAGTTATAATTTTTTTTTGGATAGACTGTGATAAGACAACAGGGTGGACAACTTAAAAAAAATAAAAAAAATAAATAAAAAGAACATAAAAATATAATAAAAAAACAAAATTTCTTAGGTGACAGTGATAAACATCTGACTGGGCTTAAACAAGGCATCATACAGCTGCATCATTTGTGTTGTGTACCGTACAGTAAAAAAACACAGGGTAGTTGTGTAATGTCCAGCAAATGCACAAGGGGATGGGGAAGGGGTGGAGCATTGCAGGGACCTGAGAGTAAAGTAGTAGTTCAAAAACTGACTGCAGCAATGGTTGCTGCAGCGTGTGCAATCAATGATGATGATCCCTCTACTCCAAGAGAGGATGGAGTTTGTCAAGGTCCCAGCAAAACAGGTTACAGCAACACCAGTGCCAGTAGAAATAAAGAACCATATAAGAAGAACACTGAAGACGACAACAAGTCACATTCAATGTTGATGATGCTGGCAGTAGCATAATAAAGGAAGGCGTAGCAGATGAAGCGCCTGCTGCATCAGCCAGTGAGACACACAAGCACCAAAACACCCATCCTCAAAGTAGTAGGGCACTTTGTTACAGTAAAAGTAAAAAGAAATTGTTTGATACCTCCAAAAGCTTAGAGGAATATGAGGGTAGTAGTGGGCAAGAACTGTCAGGGGATACTGATGCTGCTGAGGATGACCTAATGATGACTGATGATGATGATGCAGATCTAGAATATATCACTCTAGCATCCTTCTCTTGTTCAGATACAGATGAAGTTGAGAGTGAGGATGGTGATGGGCTACAGGATTAGCAGAAAGTCAAAGGCTGAATCTTCCACCACTTTTAAGGAGCACTGTGCCTGTCTATAAACTGTTTGAGAAAGCCATTGGAAAATCTGAACCTGGACATGCACAGATGTCAAAAAGCACAGTCATCCTATCAGTCATCATCTCTCTTCAAAGTCCAAGTCTTACTCAGCCACACACACCTGTTTTGAGTACCCAACAACAGCAACACAGGTTAACATCCACAGTGTTAGATATGACGAGTACCTCTGGTGCTGCTGCACCTTTGACACCTAGTAGTAGTGGCAGTAGAATTACATCAACATCTAGCTCCAGTAGTAGTAATAGCAGAAACAACACATGACAGACAAAGCCAGGACAAATATATTAACAGCAACACAGATGAGGAGGTGGTGGACAGATGGGACCACTGCTATGACCGATAAGTAATGTGTGTCAATAATCTGAGAAAGAGGATAGAGAATGACAATGGTAAAAATACACACACAAATCACACCATGCCAGTCCCCAACCACCACCACTAAAATACATATCTACCACCTTGTAGGTTGTACTTTATTTTTTTTATTATTTGATATCATCATGAATATGTGCCAGTGTCACTTAAGCAAGAAAGTGTTGTGGGCAAAGGACAAATGCATTTTTGCATTCTAACACAATTTTCAAGCCATATTTTGCTGTAGGACTTGCAACTTTGAGTTTCAGCCACTTATTTCTAAATTTCAGCCCTCAGAAGAAGTAATATAACATGGAAAATGTAGTACCTATAGGAAATACAGGTGAAAAATGTGTTAAAATAGGTGAAAAAGGTGTCAACATACGCAGAAAATGTGTTAAAATAGGCGAAAAGGAGGACATTTTTGCATAGGCGGACAGGCAAAATTTTTCGCGGGAAAAGCGAAAAATAGGCACATTTTTGAGAAATTTTTCCCACTTTTCTCCCATCCCTACTTAAAGGGTTAGTAATGTCTAAAAAAAAACTATTCTTCATTTTCAAGAGGTTAAAAAGTTGACTTGAATGAAAAAAAATATCTCTCAAACCGCTATGGTTTGAGAGATACAGGCATTTAAAGTTCCTGATTTCCTGCTGTCAGCTATAAAGCTGTCAGCAGGAGATCCATGTCGGCCGACATGGAGGCTCTGCAGTACAGCTGCAATCGTGTTATTGACAACGAATGATTTTATTGGAACGGTCTAAAACGTGTGCCTGGTTTGCAAGCACACGTTTAGACCATTCGTTGTCAATAACGCGATTGTGGTTCTGATGCAGAGCCTCAGTGTCGACCGACACGGATCTCCTGCTGACAGCTTTACAGCTGACAGCAGGAAATCACATACAAACATAACGGTTTGAAAGATACGGTTTCTTGCATTCAAGCCAACTTTTTAACCTCTTCAAACTGAAAAATATTTTTTTTTTAGACATTACTAACCCTTTAAGGTACAATACAACTTCCTCTTGCCAATCATTGAGAGACATGGATGGACAGTGCAGGCACACAGATGCCTCTTTGGCAAGATGTCTATGCTGTCATCTGGAGGTGAGTCTCCGAAGAACTTAGATTTCTAAATAATGCCGGAATTAATAAGGATTATCAAAGGATTTAAATGCTTAACTCTAAAGTAAACATTAATTGGGGTGACAGTTCTGCTTTAACCCTCAAAGCTATGCATTTGGACACCCCTCTGGCACTTTGAAGCGTATTTCCCACAATGCAGAGTAGGCAGCTTCCTAGAGCTCCTATTTTGAGGGGTATCTCAGCTGTGCTGGCCAAACCCAAATTCTGAATTATGGGTTTGTCCAGTGCAATTTCATTGTCCATGCACCAATTTAATACCACATTATGTGCTATTATTTAACCCCTTTAACACATTGCAGAGCAATGCACTGGATATTTCTTTAGCAAAGAGGTTATGTGAGGAGTGGTCAGGGTGGGCATGGACAGAACTAAGGGCACCTATAGTGCCTTGTCTAGGTGCACTAGAATGTAAATCCAGCCCTTTTAAAGAGACAATGATGTCAAAATATGAATGAATTTTAGATCTCAAATCTGTTCACTTAACTGTGCAGATCGTAACGAGGGACAATATTTTCGGTGGATGTATAAGGAAAACCCTAGCCACTTTGATGAAGGGTAGCAGGGTTTTCCTTATGCTCACACAATAATGTGCCTTTATGTGATCCGTCCGGACCAGCTTTCTGATCTCAAGGAAAAAGATTGATGATGGGAAAAAGGGGTGGCGGGGAACTTTCATCAGATTAATATAGAGCTTTAAATCATGATTACATTAGCGATATGCATAGACGTAGTTGTATTTTCTTTCTTCTTGTTGAATTTGTATTTTCAAGAATAATTGCTGCATTAAAGAAAAATAGAACCTTTAATGCAGACAGGCATTGGCAGGGATTTTGCTGTAGGTGCTCTCTGCACCTTCCGGTGCTTTAAGGCACAAAGGCATTCAACTCGCCAATCGTGGACCTGAAGGGGATGGACAAGGGAAGACTCAGAGATGCCTGCTCTGCAAGATGTCTGCGCTGTTCCCCGCTGCCTGTCTGCTTAAAAGGTTCTATTTTTATTTAATGAAGCGATTATATTTGAAAATAAAACTGTCTATGCATATCGCTAATGTAATTATGATTTAAGGCTCTATATTAATCTGACGAAAGTTCCACTTTAAAGGCAATGTCCATCTTTTTCCTGTTCTTCCAAACATACAACAGGATATTTCCCTTTAATCACACAACCTGTTTGTAATGTGAAGCACATAGCAAGGCGTTGATCCTCTAATTCTGGAAATGAGAAAACAATTTCAGCTTAATTGTAAGAAAGACCTGAATTCTCCTTCGGCATCAAATGAAAGAAACTTCTTATTGACGGATAAGGCAGAAGTCATCCTCAGCACACACCAGCCAGAATCAATAGACCCAGAGACGGGACAAAACAGTCACATCCCATGGCTTGGAAGTTGCATTTAAATCTGGTAATTTATTTGCTTTTCTGCTGCAACTCCATAATATATAGCACCCAGGGTGAACCAGCTTCACCATACGGAACAAATAAAAGTTCCCGCTGATTTAAAAGAGGTTTTTAAGCTCTTGGAAGCTAGAGAGATCACCATTAATGCTTCAACAACAAGTTGGATAACTCCAGAATTCAAGGGGTTAAAAGCCCCATTAATATGAATGTTTTTTTAATTTGTATTTGTGTTTGGTACAGAATGTTCAGCCCAAAATTACTCCAGCTTTGTATAGTATACCAGCCTCATTTGGTGGGGTCAGAGCAAGATTAAATCTCCATAGGGCCCTAGGCAGTGTATCAGTCCCCCCCTCCCCGTTAGGTCTCCATTGACAGTGATTTCAACAGCTCTCATGCATAAACTCTACATATATATATATATATATATATATATATATATATATATATATATATATATATATATGGGCAATAAATGGTGAAAATATCTAAGGTTTTTTGTGTAAGGGCAGATTGTTGTTAAAGGGATAGTAATACTTCGTTTTATCTTTATTTTATTTTGTAGGCTTGAAAAAAACATGAAGAACAATATAAGTCTTATCTCTCAAACCTTTATGGTTTAAGAGATATTCACAAGCAAATTTCCCCTCCCGCCCCTTTTACCTAGTGTAAGCCATCTCTTCTCATATGTGAATCTGGTTGTAAGACCAGACAGATAACAGAAGGGGACAATCTTCTTCCTATGAAAACAATGAAAGTCCTGTCCCCTTGACAAGTTTTTCAGCTTTTTCCCTTATCTTAATTGAAGATTGTCCCTCTCTGCAGTCTACCTGGGCACCTCCCTTCTGATCTGGCTGAACGGGGGGGATACTTTGTTTGTGAATATCTCTTAAACCGTAAAGGTTTGAGAGATAAGACTTATATCGTTCTTCATGTTTTTTTAATGCCTACAAAATAAAATAAAGATAAAATGAAGTATTACTATCCCTTTAACACACTTTGACCTTAGGAAGAATTCGCCCCTAAAAATGTCACTGTCTTTAGTACAATGTGGTCTAGGAAGGGCCAACCCATAAACATGTTACTGTCAACAGTACACTATGGCCATAGGAAGCACTGACCCTCAAATATGGCACTACTGTTAGTAGACTTGGACTTAGGAGGGAGCGACCCATAAGCATATTACTGCCATTAGTCCACTTTGGTCCTAAAGACAAACATGGCAATAAATGTTGGTCTAAGATAAGAGAAAACCATGAACATGTCACTGTTAATAGTAAATATCATCTATAGCTTGATGACCATGTGACAGAGGGCAATTTAAGGTGGAGGAGAGGGAACTTAAGCTCACCGATGCCATGAATTAATTATGTAAAAAAATAAATTCAGGTTGTTTTATCTTAGTGAAACCTTGTGGACACTGCAAATTCTGCAGCGTCCATAACTTTTTAGTAACAATCACAAATGTCTACTCAGCAATGAATGGCCAGCAGCTGCTGACCTCAAATTACAAAATGGCTAAATAAGATGAAGGCATTGTAGTCTACCAGCTGGAGAGCCACATGTTGCTATATATCTTGCAGCGCTAGCATTTGGTTGGGAGACTCAACATTACTATAGTAAGAAAAGTAACCACCATATTACTTTGTGGGATATCAATCCCGCTCTGTGTCCCTCCTCTTCAGCATTACTTATCTTACTGTATAAAAGTATGAATCCTTTGATTTCCAAAGGAGTGTGAAATGCGTTGCTCTGCAATGTGTTGCACACCCCTCTGGACTCTGCCACTCAAAGTTAAAAGGAAACTATTAGTCCTAGTGAAGCAACTGTGCTATAACTGCTCCTGCAATCCTGATTGTGTGGCTCCCTATAACAATGTTTGAGCAGGGGACATATGATATCACATACACTTTTATAGACTCCCTTAGAACAAAAAGTAAATTCAGGACTCAGGGAGGGCAGAAACAGCATATTATTCCTCCTTCACTTTAACTCTGTATGATACGCTGCTCATCTTTTGGGTGCCAGAGGGATGTGTAACTGATTGCAGAGCAATGCATTGCACACTTTTTTTTGCACTTAAAGGGTTAATGTTTTCTCACTGTAAAATGTGTGATCATAATCACTCATTTTACTATTACAGTTTCTTCACTAGGATTAAGAGGCTTGCAACATTCTGAATGCCAGAAGACTGTGTAACTCATTGCAGAGCAATATGTTGCTAAGCCCTTTGGCATTCTAAATGTTAAAGGGTTAGTAATATATATACATTAACACAGGTCATATTGCAGCTATTAGAAAATTAAACTAAACGACCCCAGTCCCATCTCTCAAACCTTTATGGTTTGAGAGATATAGACGGCTAAAGTTCCCAACTCCCACCACTTTCCCAGATGTCAGCTGCAAAGCTGACAGCAGGAGATTCGAGTCGGCCGACTCGAGGTGGCTCTTCGGCAGAGCCAAAATAGCTCAATGTAAAAAGAAATACTTCATTAGAACGGTCTACAAACTGTGCCTGGTTTGCAGGCACACTTTGTAGACCATTCCAAGGAAGTATTTCTTTTTACATTGCGCTACTTCAGCTCTGCTGAAGAGCTGCCTGCTTGTCCCGGGACCAGGATATCCTGCAGTTAGCTTACAGCTGACGTCAGGGAAAGCAGAGCGAGTGGGGAACTTTATCCTTCTGTATCTCTCAAACCTTAAAGGATTGAGAGATGGGACTGGGGTTGTTTAGTTTAATTTTCTAGTAGCTGAAATATGACCTTTGTTAATGTATAGACATTACTAACCCTTTAATGCTTCTCATAGTAAATTAAGTGATCAGAATTAGAAAAGCCATTATGTGACCCTGATAATCCCATTTTTGTAATATTTGTAGGTAGCTTACCTGACAGGAAAGGTCAGGGGCAGGCTTGACAGAAGGCAACTGCTCACATCTTTCCACCTGGGTACTATGTGAGAGTGTTTTTTATCTATCACCTTTTGGTGAGAATTCCTCCTGGGCTCACCATAGCACATGTAAATAGAGATAGGACAGAGAGTTCAAACTCTATTCTGTTTCTCTCCACTACAGCTCCTAGGTAGGATCACATACAATGACTGGGGAGGGTAAAACGAGTGCACGTCTACAGAGCGGAAGTGTGTCATAGTGGGAGGAGCCAGCTCATATATGCATTTTTAGATGCCACTGATATATTTGGTGGATGGACAGCCTCACCCCCCCTTGATGGTGTCCCTGTTGGCTGCATCCACTCCAATATCACTGGGCCTTAGGGAAATGCCTAGGTTGCCTTGTGTGTTTTAACGGATACCCAAGTCCTTGGGTTGGACTCAGGCCGTCGTTTCAGGTTTTTCCCTCCAGAGGTCAGCTACAAGTAGGCAGCTCCACCGGTTATTCAAGCAGCATTTCTTCCTAGGATGGGGGACAACAGAAGTCCCTTGATACCATCCAGCAACATGGACATGACAGATGGTGTAAACATAACACAAAGGGCCAGACATGATTACATTATTCATACAAAGGGACTGATGAGGGGTAAACACTGTGACAAAAGGCTGAGGGACTCGAATACACATCTTTACACAATGGCCAGGGGGTTGAAGCATCTTTGAATATTCCGCTTCAACCCCTGGCCAATCAGGAGCCTGGAATCTGATGGCCAATCCTGGCCATGATCATCATGGCCATCTCAGCCAGTCAGAACTGGTAGGCAGGCAAACAATCGACCAATCCGAAGGGCGCCTACTTTTCCCATGCAAAGTTAATGGAGTCCCTTTAACTCAGACTGGCCAATCAGGAAGCCACCTACCCTCCCATGTTAAGTCTATGGGGCTTTTGAATAGTTTGCCCCACACAGCAGCCAGCCTGCTGACGGGTTATAGTCTGTGGATTTCAGTCTTTTGGAAAAGGTTTATTCTCCATAACTCCACCAGGTTCCATGTACCGGCCTATGGCTGTGAATTCAGTCTTTTGGAGGAGCTGTTCTTCATGTAACCCCTAACCAGACTGCCAGACGCTGATCCACGGCCGCCACAATGACCCTTAGGCGGCAGGCTGCCATAGTTTTCCCAATCGCTGCAAAGTAACGGCCTAGGGTCCGTTACATGTGTGATCCAGCTCTAATGTACTAATATAGCAAGCGGAATAACTAGTCTTTGGAGGGCTCTGGTGCAAACATGTTTGGCCAATTTGGCTAACACAAAAATACTTTCACAGAGGCCTAACTAGCATACCTGGAAACTGGTTATGGACTCCCCAGAGAGGGGGGTCCTGTGGTGCCAGTGAAGGGGATAAAAGACACAAATTGTGTCAAAAAGGGGTGTGGCTCAATCATGAGTGGGGGCAGTACTAAAAAAATGTATTAGCAGGCTGGGGAAGAATATGAAGCAGCTTGGGAGTGGGAGAAACAGACCACACATGCACAGATCTCCCATCATCCAGAGAATCAACATCTGCCCTGGTGACCCAGTAATTAGCTGCACAAACTGGAGTCTCCAGGGCAAATATGGACAGTTCCCACATATGCTAAAAAGAACATAATTGATTCTGTGGCAGATGGGCACACCGTAAGCTTGGCCCTGGCACAATTGCACCCTCTGTACCCCCTGTAGTTACTTCCCTGAATACGACTGCACACTATAACGTGCACTGGAACTGATTTCCTATGCCTGTCTTATTGTACAAATAAGCCTCTTACCCTGAAGGTTCTCCTTTTAATGCTTATTGCACCAATGATAGGGAAATGGGGATGTCTACAGATGTTTTATGGAGTCCCCTTCAAATCTGCCTTGTTTAACACCATATTAAACTTGGCACAAAGGTAATTAGCTCCATTTCTCTGTGCATGATATTGGAGAAATGTTCAGGACTTGTTGGCATTAACCCTTTGAGTGCCAGAGGGGTATGCAACACATTGCTGGAACTCAGTGGGTTAATATCAGTGGTGGATTGTGTGCTCCAGTATACACTAAAATTATTATACATTTTAGTGCGTGAATGGGCAACATGAGGTCCTTCAGTTCCTGACAAACTACAACTCCCATCATTCTGGAATGATGGGAATTGTAATCTGGCAGCAGCTGTAGAGCCTCACATGTTCTAGTGTATACCCTGAGCTGTAGGTGTTGGAGGACAACATCAGCAGAGATACACTGGTCGATTTATGTGTATCACAATCTAGTTATACTCTGAGTGGAGAAAAAAATCCCTGTATCAATAAACTATAAGTTAATTGACTAGGACATGATGAATATATGATGGTGTGAGATACATTCATTTGCATGCTTCATTTGCTTATTAGACAAATTTTGTAAAGAGGAAATAAAAGCATTAATTAAGTTTTGCATGGGCTGGGATTATACATTTTCTTTAATTAATGGGGTGAGATGTGGTGTTTGATCAATTTCAAAGATGAACGCTTGATGGGAGACATATATTCACCGAATTAATAGATGATGTTCCTACTGGGGTTAATTTATGTACAGAATAAATAAATTATGTCTACAGTATATTAACTCTTTGGATACTACAGAAGTATCCACCAATTAATTCATATTGAAACTGATGTACTTAGAAGAACCTGACAGCAGATAAGAACTTTGCCAATTTAAAGGGATAGTAATACTTTATTATTACTATCCCCCATATTGTAGATATTTGTAAAATAATTTAATAGTCCCCAGGTTCATCTCTCAAACCGTTATGGTTTAAGAGACAACCGAAGGCAAAGTTCCCCCCTCCCCCTTCCCTGAAGTCAGAGTTCTACTGAGTGCAGGGGAAGTCTGTCGTACAACAGGCTTGCGGCTCTGCAGCTGAGCCGAGATCCTGTTAGTGAAAAAGAATTATTTCACTGAAACGGTCTTCTACATGTGATTGGTTTGCAAGCACACATAGAAGACTGTTTCAGTGAAATAATTATTTTTCACTAACGTGATCACGGCTCTGCTGCAGAGCCGCCTGATGAAAGTGAGACCAGATATCCCTGCAGTCAGTACAATGCTGACTTCAGGGAAGGGGGAGGAGAGGGGAAAGGTTTGCGAGATGAACCTGGGGTCTATTACATTATTTTGCAAATATCTACAATATTGGGGATAGTAATAATAAAGTATTACTATCCCTTTAACTATTTGACTAAAGGAGCAGTAAACTTTTTATGAAAACAGTCATATTTTCCAGCTGAGTAAAACAGTGGTACTCCCATTGCTGAAAGACACATATTTCCAGAATTATTGCAGTTTAAACACTTGGCCTTTACATTAACAGTGCCTTCTAATGATCAGATTTCAGTTAGTTATAGTGGTGAGTCACCGACAAGTAGTTCTCTATAGAACGTGATAGAAATTGTTGAGTCATCTGGTCACGTTGTGGCTATTAACTTTGATAATGCGGCACTAATCCGTGAAAGGCATAAGAGTGGCCCTGTTTTTAATTTCTCATAATACATTTTCATATTTATGGACTGATCCTGTCATAGAGTTCTTTTGGAGTATAGAGGCCTCTGCACCATGCGGTATGATATCTAGAAAGAGAAGGGACAATTTCTATATATGCTCATACAGTCAGTTGTCTGAGAATATTTTCCTCCTGACCACAAACAAATGTGAGAAGGCTATATCTCTATTTTTATATGTGCATGCAATATTCACAGTAGTGTACTGTTAGGTACCTTTTGTGTTTTGCTGGCAGTCTATCCTGTCAGAACTTTCAGGAAGTCCCCACACTGTCACTGATTTGAACTGCATCATAACACCTGAATTAATTGACAGATAGCAGCGTGAGCAGTGTGCAGCCGTGTGGGAACCCCTGAGTTCTATGATGTGCCAGGACTGGTCCTGAAGGGAAGTTTACTCATGACGGTCCTGGCACGTTATGGGTCTTTACAGGGTTAAAAAGGGTGTGAAACTCCTTGCTTCGCAGGAGTTAACCCCTTATGGACTGGGAAAATCTGAGGTGGATTTCACTTAAGGACTGGACTATGTCTTTGTTCAACAGTGTTTACCCATGAAAATTATATACCGTTTAATTGAAGAACTGACATACGTGAAAGCATGGGGTTGTGAACGTGCAAGATTCCGGTGGATAGTGGAATACGAAAGGGTTAAATATATATAATAACTGTAAAATGCTGTGAATGGTGGAAAAACAATGGATGGGGGTAACATTAACTAGAAAACATGGAAGGTGTGAGAGAACTTTGCTTTGGAAGAGGAAGCCAATAATAACTTTGTCTTAGAAAGTAAGTTTCTCAGAAGACTAGGCCTACAGAAAGAAAGTAGCCTGAGATTACCTACAGCTTTTGGACTGGAATGATGAGATGGAGAATTTAGCCTTTTGGGTGTATGGACAGGATTTAGAGCCTTCAATCTCCGTAGAGAGATAAATCAGTGACATCCTGGGGCTCTGAGAAGAGGTGAGGAGGGCCATTGGATTTTGGCCTCTGTATAATTGAAAGGAGAGTCGCTAATTACGGCTCCTAAGAGGAGGTCAAGGTGTTCCTTATCCACACAGCATCCAGGAAAGAGGAAAGGTTCATCCGGAAGCATCTGCCTTTGTAAATAGACAAAGGAGAGTTGGAGAACCCTTGATCCTGCCGGGAGGTGTAAGGTACGTTGGCGAACCCCCAGCCCCCACAGATAGGTAGAGTGTGTCTGGGGTTCTTGGCTTGTATGAAGGAGAGAGGAGTGTGAGTGAACTTTGTACCTATGCAGAGGAAAGGTGTGAACTTTGGCCTTATTGGAGGAAGGATAATTTTATATAAAAGTATGTGGAGTGGATGTTTTGTGGACATCTTCCGCCACTATGAAGACAAAACAGAGAGAGGGGCGCTCCTAGTGTAATACGTTCAGGGAATGTAATCCACCACCAATTTGCACCACCATACATATAATCTTGAAGCCCATTAAAAGTGGACTGGTGGACGGATAAGACACTCAAGACTACCCTCACTCAGTCACTCCACAAATGGATTGGAATGCAGCTCACCCACAAATGAACAAGGACCTATGGACGATCCTTGGAAAGAAGGAGAAAACAGCAAGAAGGGGTGCAAACCAATATATATTTTTATAATAAAGGAAAATGATAAAAATACCCACAGGATAATCTACAGCGGCCTATTAATCATAGAACCGGTATAACAGGCTTGTGGGAATAACTATCTGCCCTGCTCAAAGATACATCTCCCATGATAGAAAACACTGGATCGACTCAAGAATGTACAAAGATTTTTTAATACAAAATAAAACCAATACAAAAATAGCCAACAAATGCTAATAGATCAAATATCTCCTCTGATTTTAAAGAATTACATAATGGAAGTGTGGAAACTTTTACAATACAGGGAATAGAGCGAAATACAATAGGAATAAGAGGAGGCAGTTCAGATGCTGCTCTATTAAAGTGAGAACGCTACTGGATTCTCACATTAGGAACTCTGTACTCATGAGGTTTTAACAAAGAATATGATTTGATATTTTATGCATAAGTCGTTTAATCATTCCAATAACTTACATTCTAACTACATCGTTATTAAGATGAATGAATTTTGTATGTAATTCTATATGCTGATGGTAGGTGCATCCATAAAAATATATGAGGCTCACAATACTTCATTATTCTATTTAAAATGAATGGTGTGAGCTTCGTCCCCTGGACGCAAGGGTCATTGGTAATAGAAGCCAACCGAATGAAGTCCAGCCATCATAAATGGTATTGTATACGAAGACTGAGATTCTTTAAAGATTTAGGTGGCAGATATTAAAACTTAGACAATATTAATTGACATTGCTACTTATTCAGACTCATATATGAATACCATCTCTCATAAAACCAGCATTTTCTGAGTGACGTCCTCAATATTTTATAAAGTTTGATATTATTCTTGTTTTTTTAAAAAAAAACCATTATGTTGTTCTGTTATTTCGCACAACACATACTGCTAATGATCATTCATCTGACATGTAAGCAGCTAATGAAGTCTCCATATTGTATGAAAGAACATAAAACAACTTTAAGAGCTTTTATAATAGTAAATGAGGCTATGCATTTATGGCACTGAATACATGTCAATATAATAGAAGCTTTATTAGAAAATACATGTATTAAAGTTAAATAATGGAGCAATATAGACACATGCCTTTGGAGTGTACAGGATATAAGTATCTGCAAGTAAGTAATGCCAATAAGATTGATCTGCTAGTTGTTTATGGCGTGTTTCCTTGTTCCGGTGCATTCTTTCACTTTGATGATAGAGTTAACTTCAAGTTTATATCACATTGTCTTTAAGGCCCCTCTTTAGAGAGAAGGATGTACCACTTAGGAGATACAATTGATTGGCTTGCAGATACAGTTGCACACATGATTGGTTAGTTACTATTTAAAAAGATGAGATCATTAGCGGTTGTTTGTTCTTTTGTCATGAATAAATGCCACACAGGCATGAAACGCATTAATTGGATGGATTAAGCTAAGTTTTGTTATTTCTCACGTCAATAATTATTGACCCTCATATGTCTACTGTATATGCTGTTTACTAAGATACCATTTTAAATCTTGTAACCCCTTAACGACCCTTGATAGTCCTCGCAAATCATGGGCAGATTTGTGTTAAGGACCCACGATGTGCCAGGACTGTCATAGAATTCAGGGCACCCCATACGGCTGCAAGCCATTTGGGGAGCCCTGAACCATTGTCCTTAAGTGACAGCCAAATACGTGATTGGTAGTCCTATAGGGGTTAATAAAGAGTCATATGCAGCGCAAAGGTATAGTGTGTAGCTTAGATGAAAATTTCTGTTTTGTTTTGTCTTCAACATGAGTATGAAGGATTGAGAGATACGCCTGTTTGGACGTTGTCCCTATACAGATCATTTAAAGACATTAATGTATAGTGACGTTATTATGCTGAGTCTGGAAATACATGTGGTTTATGTATTTTGGAGCCGCTATTGCTGTCGTTTTCTTTTAATTTTATTTGTCTTCCAGTGCTACAGTTAGCTTGACCAAGAATTCCAGTTCTTAGTAATTCAACTTCATAGTTACATTTAGAGATAAATATTCCATCTGCTATGATTGAATGTCAGGAAATAATAGGTGACTTAAAACGTGGCATAGTTTTGTGGACAGCGGATTCAACACATAGCTACCTCCCAAGTTTCCCTCTTTAGTCAGGACATGACCTTTTTGAGACCCAAATCCCTCTGTCCCTCTTTCCCACCCTAGTGTCCTACTATTTGGAGATCAGACTGTGTGATGCGTATTTAAGTGTATCACATTGCTCCACAGCAATAAGACTCACATTAATGTTTGTTTAAACTTCAATATTTGTGATTATACATTAGTCCATGTAAATAAAACAGTGTTACTCAACTCCTGCCCTCAGGACCCACTAACAGGCCAGGACTTAGGGATTTAAAGGGGCAGTCGCCTATTCCATGCTCCTCCTCTTCCTGGGGAAGCCATTTAAATACTGCCTGGACACAGGGCTCAGTCGCCCTTTAGTTGGTGTCCAGTGTAGTTCTTTGAGTTGTATCCTGTATATTACTTGGTTTATCTGACTACCAGTTTGGTGCTGACCTGTGGCTCTGTCCGACTATCTGCTCCGTGTATGACCCCCAGCTTAGTCTGATAACCATCCTGGTGTGGTTTTGTGGCTCTGGCTGACTACCTGCTCCGCGTATGACCCTTGGTCTGCCTGACTAGCCGTTCTGTTGCTGACCTGTGGCTCTGGCCGACTCATTCCTGGTTGCCTTCCGAGTGTCTGGTGTTCCCTCAGGTGCGGACCTGTGGCTCGGATATCTTCGGATATCTTCGGATATCTTCGTTCTGTGTTTCGTTGGTCTAAGTGCAGATGCAGACCTGCGGTTACCTACCATTCCCTATCTTCTCAAAAAGGGGTCTACGTGCAAGTACCACACAGAAGCAGTCTCCTATCCTCGCAGTGTTGCTTGCTCTGTTGTGTGTGCTCATATTGTATATATTGTGTATTTCTATTTCTATGTTTGTTTCAATAAAATGATGTTACCTAACAGTACCTGTCCAGATCTCATCTGTACGAACTGTGACACAGCGTTATAGTTCAAGAGTAATTGAATGATAAAGTATCCCCCTCCTGCCCCTTTTACTGATGTAACACTGCTTACCTCAGAACAGCAAGGTGGTATACAGATGGCCTGCAGAGAGGGACAATCTTCAATTAGCACAAGGGAAAAACATGAAAAACTTGTCAAGGGGGTAAGGGTTTTCATTGTTCTCATAGTAAGAAGATTGTTCCTTTTTGTGAGCTGTTTGGTCCCAGGACCAGATCCCACATCTGAGGTGAGCAGTGTTACATCAGTAAAAGAGGAGGGAGGGGGATACTTTATCATCCAATTACTCTTGAACTAAAACTCTGACAGTATTGAAATAACACTCTACATGGCCCAAATACTATGATGATTAATTGGAGCTGCTGTTTTTGTGAAACATTGCTATCCCTTTAAACTAAATTGGGCTTTTAACCCTTTGATTGGTAGAAAAGTCTCTAATGCATTGTGAAGCAATGAACTGGAGACCTCTCAGACATTCAAGGATTCAAGTGCATGGCAATTTAGGAATTGTTATTTGTCCCCTCTGGTGCAGTTAGTTTACTCCAGAATAACTCCAGTTTGCTTATAAAAATATGGGCCTCAAGAGTAGCAATTTATTTTAAAGGGATAGTAATATTTAAAATGTAAAAAAATATATGTTGTAAGGTTTATCCCCCTGAGTAAAACAAGGGTACTCCCACTGCTGAGAGATATTTTATTAAAAAATTATAACAGCTCAAACTTGATTTTTTTTAGGTGCAATATCACAGTGAAAATTTACAGTGGCGCTGTTGCTACACCATCCTATGGAGATTTATGGTCTACATACCAGAGCAGTCCATAGGATGGTGTAGCAACAGCGCCACTGTAAATTTTCAGGCCACTGAGATATTGCACCTAAAAAAGTTTGAGCTGTAATAAAATATCTCTCAGCAGTGGGAGTACCCTTATTTTATTCGGGGACATAAACCCTACAATATATATTTTTTTACATCTTAAGTATTACTATCCCTTTAAATATACATGCTAGGAGGAAAGGGCTATCTTCTATGCATGTGCTTTTTAACATCAATCAATAGGCTATCAGAACCTTTTTAATTGAATTAAAGTAAAAGTTATGTTTTAGCTAATCGCTAATATACTACACTTTGTACTAAGTTGCTCCTCAAATGCAGAACTGATTTCTAAGCACTGACTGCAAGGGTGAGCAGTAACGTTCACCAATAGCAGATATATCTGTAGACTCTTCTCTCTGTAATATGTATGAGTAAGGCAATATATCTAAAGATTAGTTAATTTCCTGCTTTGCGCACATTGTCAAGTCAGTTTCCGGGATGCAATTACCAGACACTTTTGGCTTTTTTCCCCTCTCTATAATCTGTAAAATGACTACAGGCAAAGAATGGCGCTACAGTGAATAACAATGTTTCTTAAAATATAGTAATATAGGGTGGAAAATATAAATTTTGTAGTCAGCTGTGGAAGTAGCTGTGTATTATCCTAAATACCTCAACTCAAACTGCTGGTGACCTAGATACTTGGTGCCTAAGGCATAGTGGAAAGTATTTTCATTGCTCTTTTATAAGATTTCTGGTATATAGAGAGATAGCTCACACTGGTGCAAGAAAAGTAGACAGTCCAGAGAATAAAATGCATTCTTATACAATAAAAATGTGGATTAACCCTTTGGATTCAAAGAGATGTGTTGAATTTCTGTCTAGCACACAGAGGTAAGAGAGATCATTATTAGTGTGAAGGGAGCGTGTTCTGTGATTCTTAAAGGGATAGTAATACTTTGTTTTAACTTTATTTTATTTTGTAGGCATTAAAAAAACATGAAGAATGATATAAGTCTTATCTCTCAAACCATTATGGTTTATGAGATATTCACAAGCAAAGTTTCCCCTCCCTCCCCTTTTACCTAGTGTAAGCCATCTCTTCTCAGATGTGGAATGCAGTCCATAGACCAGACAGATAACAGAAGGGGACACTCTTATTCCTATGAAAACAATGAAATCCCTGCCCCCCTTGACAAGCTTTTCAGGTTTTTCCCTTATCTTAATTGAAGATTGTCCCTCTCTGCAGTCTACCTGGGCACCTCCCTTCTGATCTGGCTGAGCAGTGTGACATCAGTAAAAGGGGCGGGAGGGGGACACTTTGTCATTGAATTACTCTGGAACTACAACTCTGACAGAATTGAAATAACACTCTCCAAAGTCCAAATACTATGATGATTAATTAGAGCTGTTTTTATTATGAAACATTACTATCCTTTTAAGAAACAGGTCACATGATAGGTGATGGCAGAGAGGGAAATTATCTCCTTTTCTTACTGTACCAAAGAAAAGACTAGAGGCGCAGGAGAAACCTCGGAGGGCCGCTTGTGGACCCAGGGCTG
Source organism: Rhinophrynus dorsalis (assembly GCA_037306005.1). Taxonomy (NCBI): domain Eukaryota; kingdom Metazoa; phylum Chordata; class Amphibia; order Anura; family Rhinophrynidae; genus Rhinophrynus; species Rhinophrynus dorsalis. Next base: position 514,976,686 of record CM074720.1, on the reverse strand, counting down.
CCTCTTGTCTACCATTGGTCTAGTGGCTATCTAAGTTTGATAATCATATTCAACTCACATTAGGACCCAGGATGCGCCAGAACAGTATTGAATAGATTGCATTAAATGGATAGTAATACCTCACTTTAAAGGGATAGTAATACTTCGTTTTATCTTTATTTTATTTTGTAGGCATTAAAAAACATGAAGAAAGATATGTCTTAACTCTCAAACATTTATGGTTTGAGAGATATTCAAAAGCAAATGTTCCCCTCCCGCCCCTTTTATCCAGTGTAAGCCATCTCTTCTCAGATGTGGAATCTGGTTGTAAGACCAGACAGATAATAGAAGGGGACAATCTTCTTCCTATGAGAACAATGAAAGCCCTGCCCCCCTTGACAGGTTTTTCAGGTTTTTCCCTTATCTTAATTGAAGATTGTCCCTCTCTGCAGTCTACCTGGGCACCTCCCTTCTGATCTGGCTGAGCAGTGTTACATCAGTAAAAGGGGCGGGAGGGGGACGCTTTGTCATTGAATTACTCTTGAACTACAACTCTGACAGAATTGAAATAACACTCTCCAAAGACCAATTACTATGATGATTAATTAGAGCTGTTTTTATTATGAAGCATTACTATCCCTTTAATTTATTTAGTATTTTAGTCTTTAAAAAAATTCTAAGAACTATGTAAGTCTGATCTCTCAACCCTTTATGGTTGGAAAGATATTTGCAACTAAAGTTCCCTCTTCCTGGATTTTTCAGTCAAGTCTGCCATCTAGCTGGCAGACTTGGATTCTAGTCCACAGACCAGCCGGTGGCTCTTCAGCAGAGCCGAGATCACAATCTTTAAAAAGAGTTACATCATTGGAACGATCTACAAAGTGTGCCTGGTTTGCAAGCACACTTTGTAGACCGTACCAGTGAAGCAACTCTTTTTTTTAAAGATTGTGATCTCGGCTCTGCTGAAGAGCCGCCGGCTGGTCTGCAGGCCTGAATCCAAATCTGTTAGCTAGAGTGCTGACATTACGGAGGGGGGAACTTTAGAAGTGAATATCTCTCAAACCATAAAGGTATTACTATCCCTTTAAGGACCAATGAAGGTCCTGACACATTAGGGGTCCTCTGATTCCATATCACAAAAAAAAGCTTCATGGAGGTTAAAGCTAATAGGGACACTTTTTTTGCTTTGCATGGTTCCATTTCTACTTATGTAGGAATCAGTAGAAAATATTTTTTTTTTTTCAAGAAGCACTAGAGTATAACGCTTTGAGTGGCATAGATTGGGTGGGAATTCCAATGCATTGCAAAGCACTGTGTTGCGTACCCCTCTAACACTCAAAGGGTTAAAAATTTCTAAGTAGGGGTGAAAAAAAGTTGGATTAACCCTTTGGATGTGAAGAGATGTGTTGAAGTTCTGTCTAGCACACAGAAGTAAAAAACATCAATAAAGATTAAAGAAGCACTAGATTGTAACCCTTTGAGTGCCGAGAGGGGTGGATTCCAATGCATTGCACTCAAAGGGTTAATTATGAAACATCTATATTGTAATGATTTTCCTGCTGAGTAACACAAGGGCATCCCCATTATAGGAAGATGATTGATTCAAAAGTTATTCAGCACAAACTGTTTTTTTTTTTTTCAATTCAACTGCAGTTTTCCTGTTGTGGCCCCCAGGTAACACTGTCCTATCTCTTACTATGGATAACAGTAGTCTAAGACTCAAGCATCAAATCACCTTTTGTTCGCGCTCTACCATGTATAATCCAAGTTACAAACAAATCGTTTTGTAAATGTGTCTATACAGAGTCTCCTCAGGCGCCGCTGCTCCAATCTCTGTGGGAACCGTGCTTTTCATCACAAATGAATCCTGGAAAGTCTGTACAAAATGAGTGAGCACAAATCTGCCTCTAAGCGTATTATTTCAGAGCAATCAGTGTACCCCACAATACGCCAGGTGCTTACTAGTTTAAGAGGCTATAGCTCGCCTCTAACAAAGATAGTATGTACTGGCTTTGCCCCAGGCTAGCAGACATCCGATCAGGATGATGAATTTCCAGTATCGCACCTTCCCCAAATGAGAGCTCCATGATGTGTAAAGTATAAATAAATTAATTAATTAACCCTTTAACGACCGGGGAATCCGGACGCGACTGAATGACCACGGAACAATTTTTTTTTATTGCTCCGTTGCGTTCCAGACTCCCTGAAAGGCGTGCAGCCGTGGGGGAGCCCGGAATTCGATGACGGTCATAGTACATCATCGGTCGTTAAGTCAAATCGACCATTGACGTACTATGACTGTCAAGGGTCGTTAAGGGGTTAAAATATAACAATATATCCTATATTACAATTCGCTAAAGATGTTTGTCAGAAGCCGTCATGCACAGTAGAGACAGCTGTGCGTGCTGCAGTCATGCACAGAACAGACTGCCCATGCCGTGGCTGATATGGAGCGGGGTGCTCCAAATTCAGACCAGAGTCCTCTCTGCGCACCTTCCTCGGACCGCTTGGCTTTAAAACTAGTATATAATATTTAAAAGCAATTGCTGTCTCAAACTCAATTTTTAACCCTATATGTTTTGTGACGAGCTCACCACTTCCTCAAAGGTCAAACATCAGTTACCACAAAGATTATATCTTATATACTTCAAAATGGGTCAGTTATCCAATAGATTGCCCCATATTGAAACCACTTCACCCTTATAGCCAATCAGTTGTAACTCCTAAATGAACACCAGCTTCCCTTGCATAACACTTCCATCAGCTATTTGATCCATTTGTTACCTATTGCCATTAATCAAATGCTAGCTATTCAGCCTGCATTTGAGTATCAAGCCTTCAGGGAATCCTATGTATACTTAGCAACCAAAATCGCCTCTGTTGGAACAGCCAAGGGTCGCCAAATCGTTTCACTAGGAATTGGCCATGGAAATACATGGCTATATTTGTATATATTTTATATATATATAAGTAAACTTCCTAGTGAAACAATTTGGCCACACTGGTGTATAGTGGGGTACACTGATTGCTCTGAAATAATACACTTAGAGGCAGATGTGCACTCTCTCTCATTTTCAGGGCTGGTGCAAGGATTTTTGTCTACACAGGCGAAGGTGCATTTTGATGCCCCCCCGCTGCCAATCTCCCCACCCCCCTCCGACCCAGCCACAATCCCATGCCCCCCTGACCTTACCACAATCTCCGGCCTGCAAGCATGGTTCCCTTGCCTACTATTAGCCACATATTGCCAACACACACTGATGCAATCTGTGCCTCCTTCTGCACAGACCTCTATAGTGCTGAAGCTCCCGGGCAGTTCTCAGTAATGCAGAGCGCTGGGAGATGATGTCCCAGATTTCTGCATTACTAGAGCACCGGAGAGGGAGATCAGCTGTTAGAGGTCTGTGCCGAAGAAGGCACAGACCTACTTGCTGTGGACACCGGGTGAGGGGGTCGCAGGGGGAGTCCTGGACCCTGGAGTGACGGCCCCCTATTGTTACGCCAGTGCAGATGCAGCTGAAGCAGAGCAGCACAGCTGCGAGAGAGGAGGCAGAAAATGTAGCAGCTTGATGCTGCTGAAGTCCTGACCAGGCCCACGTAGTAGTGAACTGGCTGAGAAGGGGGAAACAGGAGTCAGAGCACTCACCTATGCAGCTACCTCCAAAGCTTCTGAAGCGGCAGAGACCTGCGGGTAGAGCAGATGCGGTGCGTGCGTCTGACATCACTGGCCGCATCCGCTCATCATGTCAGACTGGACTGCTGCCAAGAACGAAGCCGCCAGGATAGACACCAAGAGAGAGTGATTGGTAGCGTAAATCAGCTCTCCACACTCCCGGTTCGCTCCAGATATATAAAAAAATAAAGAAATGAAAAAAAAAAATAATAATAAAAAAAATTCTCAGCTGCCCCCATTTTGGCACCCCCTCCACTGCGGCGCCCTAAAGCGGCTGCCTAAACAGCCTTATGCTAGCACCGGCCCTGCTCATTTTGTACAGATTTTCTAAGACTCAAGCATTCTCATAATCAGCATTCTAAAAAATGAAAAGTCCATTATAGGCAACAGGTGTCACTCCTGCAAATTAGCAACAGTGAGTAGTCTTGTTTTTATGTAGCAGGAAAAGTCATAGATCATTTTTTCCTAAAGAAAGTACACTGCTCATTTGGAGATCAAAAATGTGCACAAAATTTCATGGTCTATAAAATACACCGAGATTTGAAGATAAAATGTAAGAAAGAAACTAGCAAATAAACAAACAAACAAGAGTCATTTGGTTTTGACCATAACTGCTTTGCAATTAGAGTAGAGAAAATTATAAGGTTTGAGATGAATGCAGACTTGAGTATATTCATTTTTGTACTCATTCTATTTTTATTTATATTGAGTGGTTTATATTAGAATGAATTGCAGATGCAGAAGATATGATAAATCACATCAGTGGTGCTTACTTCAACTCTTTTTAGTGCCAGAGAGGTATCCAATGCATTGCGTTGGATACCTCTCTGGCACACAAAGGGGGAAATTCACTAAGCAGTGATAAAGAGGTGATAAAGTGGAGTTTATCACTTCTCCAATTCCTATGTTATTCTATGGAGCTTATACCCTAAGATTTCTTCAACTTTGGACATCTCAGTGCATAGTCTCCATTGAATAACTAAGGAACTGGAGGAGTGATAAACGAGAGACGTCATCTCCACTTCATCACCTCTTTATCATCGCTTAGTGAATCTCTCCCTCTGAGTGCCAAAAAGAGGTATCCATCAAACTGGATTTTAAAACTGTGAGAAAATGGGGAGAGTCCGTAAGCGGTGATAAAGAGGTGATAAAGTGGAGATAACTTCTCCAGTGATACCACTTCTCCAGTTCCTATGTTATTCTATGGAGCATATGCGCTAAGATTTCTTCATCTTTGGAGATCTTAGTGAATAGGATCTATAGAATAACATAGGAACTGGAGAAGTGATAAACTGCGGAAGTCATCTCCACTTTATCACCTCTTTAGCATCTCTTTTTCATCGCTTAGTGAATATCCCCCAAAGTTTTAAAAGGATGCAAATAAAATACAAATTGTAATCATTTTGTAGAATCGGTCAGTGATCCACATTGCACCTTGTTCACTCATCTCATATTTTATTATTAGGAAGCATGGCTTAAAATAAGAGACCAAATGGAAAACTACATGAAGGAGGATCTATAGGTGCAGTAATCAAATCTTAAAGGAAAAAATAACAGCTCAAAATAATAACTCCCTGCTTCCCTTATATGGCCAGAAAATCCTAATACCACTAAGAATTTTGCTTTTGAGCCTTTGTTCAAGAGAAAGTATTTTCGGTTATTTCTATATGTTACGTCCATTGAAGCAGACGTGACAGCTACTGGCAGTTTTTTCAAGCTGAAGCAGGCTGAGTCCTTAAAAGGTTAAAGAGATAGTAATGTTTCACAAAAACAGCAGTTCCAATGAATCTTCCTAGTATTTGGGCCATGGAGAGTGTAATTTCAGTACTGTCAGAGTTGTAGTTCAAGAGTAATTGAATGATAAAGTATCTCCCTCCCACCCCTTATACCTAGGGTAAGCCGCCACCCCTCAGATGTGGAATCTGGTCTCTTGACAGGACAGAACGCAGTAAGGGACAATCTTCTTACTGTGAACATAAGGAAAACCCTGCCCCCTTGACAGGTTTTTCAGGATTTTCCCTTATGCTCACTGAAGATTGTCCCTCTCTATGATTCATATGGACAGTCTTGCTGCTCTAAAGAGACCAGCGTTACATCAGTAAATGGGTCGGGAGGGGGATACTTTATCATTCAATTACTCTTGAATTACAACTCTAACAGTATTGAAATTACACTTTCCATGGCTCAAATACTATGAAGATTAATTGGAGCTGCTTTTATTGTGATACATTACTATCTCTTTAAGATTACCATGTACAGTGACCAGAGTTTCTGCAATGTGATCCTGATAGTAACTGTCATGTCCATGTACAAAAAAAGAAGGGGACGCCAAAAAGCGTAATTCAGTTTTTAGAGAATACAAAAGGAATGTCATTATATATATATATATATATATATATATATATACTCACAAAAGTGATGGTCAGTGATTTGAATCTCACAAACAGGCACGCAGAGAGATCAAGTCAGTCTATTGTGTAATCCAGCACTTGTAGATGAACAAAGGATCCAGTCGACTTAGCTATCAAATAACAACTTATTCATATAAAAAATATAAAATAAAATAATAAGTTGTAATTTACAGTAAATTCACTGTTTAACCCTTTAGTGACCGGCTGTGCGTACAAGCGTCCATCACTTAAAGCCCGGCTAGGAATTTGTTTTTTTCTCTAGTGTAATCCGTGCGGGGACCCAGACTTCCGGGATGTACATGTATGTCCTCTGTCACTAAGTGACTGTTTCTGCGGGACGTGCATGTATGTCCATTATTGGGAAGGGGTTAAAATCACAAGATATATTGGGATATTTTAAAGAGTGAATTCAGTGTAAATTACAACAATTGTTCATGTACAAGTGCTGGATTACGCAGTCGTTCCGAACGGAGACAGACTTCATCTCTCCAAATGTCTGTTTGTCTGTTTCCAATTACTTATAATTCAAAATTGGATAGGCACTAGAATCAATATCATTGCTACATAAAATGAATATCCATCAAATGATGGGGTGCACTCAAAAGCCAAAAGGATTAACTCACTCAAATAGTAGAAAACCCCAGGGAGAGAAAGAAGAAAATATCCCCCCAGAGTGACTACAAAAAGCAGCTTCTAAATGAGACACTCAGTAGCCAAATGAATATAGTCAAATACAAAAATATGAAAGTTTATTCAGATACAAGGAATATACCAATTAAGTAAAATCAATTAAAACCACACATCCAAATATGAGACCCTGATCTATAAGATCCCTGATAAATATGCAAAAATATGCAAGCCTAAATAAATAGTATGAATCATATAAGTTCAAGGCAGCACATCAATAATAATGCCTAGTGTATAATGTCCATTGTCCATACAGAGTCTATCATATATCATAAAATGTTCCTCAGACAAATAGTTGAATATAACAAGTCATAGAAGAAAAAGGGTACTTATCATAAACCCCCATATAGACAAAGCTCTGAACAGGACATCTAGGGAAACAAAATAGATCAACGGATTCTATCCGGACCAGATGACCTTCCCCACGCGTATCGCCATATTGGCTTTGTCAGGGGATTAACCACTACTCTCTACTCTCCCTGGGGTTTCAAATTACTGACCATCGTTTTTGTGAGTATATATTTATATATAATATATATAATAAAAATATTTTTAATTCTAATAAAGTCCTACGAGTGCCTGCATCACATATGATACTACTTTTGTGTATATATATATATATATATATATATATATATATATATATATATATATATTTTTATATATATATATAACTTGACATTCCTTTTGTATACTCTAAAAATTGTATTACGCTATTCAGTGCCCCCTTTTTTTTTGTACAAGTTTATGCCGCTTGGGAACGAGGTGTGGAGGTGCTGTCTTATTTGGAATTGTGATTTCATCCTCTGCTGCTGTGTTGGGGCAGTTTTACATTCCAAGTGGTCTTCAGTAGTGTTGAGCGAGCATGCTCGGCCGATGCTCGGATCGGCTCGAGCATCGCTCTGCTCGGCACATGGCGGTACTCGTACGAGTACCGCATGTGCTCGCCCGCCATGTTCGGGTCTCCTCCCCGCACGTTTTGCGGCTGCTGCGCAGCCAATAAACGTGCAGGGAGGCTCTGACATCGGTGTAATGCCAGCAGCCATGTTGGCTGCTGGCATTACACTGATTGGCTGGCCAGAACCCGTGGTCAGGTGCTGTATAGCACCTGACCAGCGAGTTCGGCTCAGTCTGAGCCAGGGAGAGCTGAGGATAGGAAGGGAAAGGCAGTGTAGGGAGGAAAAAAACAAAAATTGTGAAAAAAAAAGAACCAAAAGTCCTTTTTAGGACTACTGTGTGTGGGGGCAGCAGGTTATTTGGTGTGGGGGGAAAAAAACAAAAAAAAAAAAAAAAATATATATATATTCTGTTTAGTGTGCAAAGTTGCAGATTAGAGCACATTCTGTTTAGTGTGCACAGTTGCAGATTAGAGCACATTCTGTTTAGTGTGCAAAGTTGCAGATTAGAGCACATTCTGTTTAGTGTGCAAAGTTGCAGATTAGAGCACATTCTGTTTAGTGTGCAAAGTTGCAGATTAGAGCACATTCTGTTAAGTCTTCAAACTAAAATATCAAAGTCACGTATTCCATTCAGTGTGCGTCGCCGCAGTTTAGCAGCACATTCTGAGTACTGTGCAGAGTTGCAGAATAGGAAGAAATACTGTTAAGTCTTCAAACTAAAATATCAAAGTCACATATTCCATTCAGTGTGCTTCGCCGCAGTTTAGCAGCACATTCTGTGTACTGTGCAGAGTTGCAGAATAGGAAGAAATACTGTTAAGTGTTAAAACTCAAATATCAAAGTCACATATTCCATTCAGTGTGCTTCGCCGCAGTTTAGCAGCACATTCTGTGTACTGTGCAGAGTTGCAGAATAGGAAGAAATACTGTTAAGTCTTCAAACTAAAATATCAAAGTCACATATTCCATTCAGTGTGCTTCGCCGCAGTGTAGCAGCACATTCTGTGTACTGTGCAGAGTTGCAGAATAGGAAGAAATACTGTTAAGTCTTCAAACTCAAATATCAAAGTCACATATTCCATTCAGTGTGCTTCGCCGCAGTTTAGCAGCACATTCTGTGTACTGTGCAGAGTTGCAGAATAGGAAGAAATACTGTTAAGTCTTCAAACTAAAATATCAAAGTCACACATTCCATTCAGTGTGCTTCGCCGCAGTGTAGCAGCACATTCTGTGTACTGTGCAGAGTTGCAGAATAGGAAGAAATACTGTTAAGTCTTCAAACTCAAATATCAAAGTCACATATTCCATTCAGTGTGCTTCGCCGCAGTTTAGCAGCACATTCTGTGTACTGTGCAGAGTTGCAGAATAGGAAGAAATACTGTTAAGTTTTCAAACTCAAATATTAAAGTCACATATTCCATTCAGTGTGTTTCAACGCCGTTTAACAGCCTATTCTGTGTACTCTACAGAGTTGCAGAATAGTAAGAAATACTGTTAATTTTTCAAACTCAAATATCAAAGTCACATATTCCATTCAGTGTCTTTCACCGCCGTTTAACAGCCTATTCTGTGTACTCTGTACAGTTGCAGAATTATAAGAAATACTGTTAAGTTTTCAAACTCAAATATTAAAGTCACATATTCCATTCAGTGTCTTTCACCGCCGTTTAACAGCCTATTCTGTGTACTCTGTACAGTTCCAGAATTATAAGAAATACTGTTAAGTTTTCAAACTCAAATATTAAAGTCACATATTCCATTCAGTGTCTTTCACCGCCGTTTAACAGCCTATTCTGTGTACTCTGTACAGTTCCAGAATTATAAGAAATACTGTTAAGTTTTCAAACTCAAATATTAAAGTCACATATTCCATTCAGTGTGTTTCAACGCCGTTTAACAGCCTATTCTGTGTACTCTGCAGAGTTGCAGAATAGTAAGAAATACTGTTAAGTTTTCAAACTCAAATATTAAAGTCACATATTCCATTCAGTGTGTTTCACCGCAGTTTAGCAGCCTATTCTGTGTACTCTGCAGAGTTGCAGAATAGTAAGAAATACTGTTAATTTTTCAAACTCAAATATTAAAGTCACTTATTCCATTCAGTGTGTGTCACCGCAGTTTAGCAGCCTATTCTGTGTACTCTGCAGAGTTGCAGAATAGTAAGAAATACTGTTAAGTTTTCAAACTCAAATATTAAAGTCACATATTCCATTCAGTGTGTTTCACCGCCGTTTAGCAGCCTATTCTGTGTACTGTGCAGAGTTGCAGAATAATAAGAAATACTGTTAAGTTTTCAAACTCAAATATTAAAGTCACATATTCCATTCAGTGTGTTTCACCGCCGTTTAGCAGCCTATTCTGTGTACTCTGTACAGTTGCAGAATAATAAGAAATACTGTTAAGTTTTCAAACTCAAATATTAAAGTCACATATTCCATTCAGTGTGTTTCAACGCCGTTTAACAGCCTATTCTGTGTACTCTGCAGAGTTGCAGAATAGTAAGAAATACTGTTAAGTTTTCAAACTCAAATATTAAAGTCACATATTCCATTCAGTGTCTTTCACCGCCGTTTAACAGCCTATTCTGTGTACTCTGTACAGTTCCAGAATTATAAGAAATACTGTTAAGTTTTCAAACTCAAATATTAAAGTCACATATTCCATTCAGTGTGTTTCAACGCCGTTTAACAGCCTATTCTGTGTACTCTGCAGAGTTGCAGAATAGTAAGAAATACTGTTAAGTTTTCAAACTCAAATATTAAAGTCACATATTCCATTCAGTGTGTTTCACCGCAGTTTAGCAGCCTATTCTGTGTACTCTGAACAGTTGCAGAATAGTAAGAAATACTGTTAAGTTTTCAAACTCAAATATTAAAGTCACATATTCCATTCAGTGTGTTTCACCGCCGTTTAGCAGCCTATTCTGTGTACTCTGCAGAGTTGCAGAATAGTAAGAAATACTGTTAATTTTTCAAACTCAAATATTAAAGTCACTTATTCCATTCAGTGTGTGTCACCGCAGTTTAGCAGCCTATTCTGTGTACTCTGCAGAGTTGCAGAATAGTAAGAAATACTGTTAATTTTTCAAACTCAAATATTAAAGTCACTTATTCCATTCAGTGTCTTTCACCGCCGTTTAACAGCCTATTCTGTGTACTCTGTACAGTTCCAGAATTATAAGAAATACTGTTAAGTTTTCAAACTCAAATATTAAAGTCACATATTCCATTCAGTGTCTTTCACCGCCGTTTAACAGCCTATTCTGTGTACTCTGTACAGTTCCAGAATTATAAGAAATACTGTTAAGTTTTCAAACTCAAATATTAAAGTCACATATTCCATTCAGTGTCTTTCACCGCCGTTTAACAGCCTATTCTGTGTACTCTGTACAGTTCCAGAATTATAAGAAATACTGTTAAGTTTTCAAACTCAAATATTAAAGTCACATATTCCATTCAGTGTGTTTCAACGCCGTTTAACAGCCTATTCTGTGTACTCTGCAGAGTTGCAGAATAGTAAGAAATACTGTTAAGTTTTCAAACTCAAATATTAAAGTCACATATTCCATTCAGTGTGTTTCACCGCAGTTTAGCAGCCTATTCTGTGTACTCTGCAGAGTTGCAGAATAGTAAGAAATACTGTTAATTTTTCAAACTCAAATATTAAAGTCACTTATTCCATTCAGTGTGTGTCACCGCAGTTTAGCAGCCTATTCTGTGTACTCTGCAGAGTTGCAGAATAGTAAGAAATACTGTTAAGTTTTCAAACTCAAATATTAAAGTCACATATTCCATTCAGTGTGTTTCACCGCCGTTTAGCAGCCTATTCTGTGTACTGTGCAGAGTTGCAGAATAATAAGAAATACTGTTACGTTTTCAAACTCAAATATTAAAGTCACATATTCCATTCAGTGTGTTTCACCGCCGTTTAGCAGCCTATTCTGTGTACTCTGTACAGTTGCAGAATAATAAGAAATACTGTTAAGTTTTCAAACTCAAATATTAAAGTCACATATTCCATTCAGTGTGTTTCAACGCCGTTTAACAGCCTATTCTGTGTACTCTGCAGAGTTGCAGAATAGTAAGAAATACTGTTAAGTTTTCAAACTCAAATATTAAAGTCACATATTCCATTCAGTGTCTTTCACCGCCGTTTAACAGCCTATTCTGTGTACTCTGTACAGTTCCAGAATTATAAGAAATACTGTTAAGTTTTCAAACTCAAATATTAAAGTCACATATTCCATTCAGTGTGTTTCAACGCCGTTTAACAGCCTATTCTGTGTACTCTGCAGAGTTGCAGAATAGTAAGAAATACTGTTAAGTTTTCAAACTCAAATATTAAAGTCACATATTCCATTCAGTGTGTTTCACCGCAGTTTAGCAGCCTATTCTGTGTACTCTGAACAGTTGCAGAATAGTAAGAAATACTGTTAAGTTTTCAAACTCAAATATTAAAGTCACATATTCCATTCAGTGTGTTTCACCGCCGTTTAGCAGCCTATTCTGTGTACTCTGTACAGTTGCAGAATAATAAGAAATACTGTTAATTTTTCAAACTCAAATATTAAAGTCACTTATTCCATTCAGTGTGTGTCACCGCAGTTTAGCAGCCTATTCTGTGTACTCTGCAGAGTTGCAGAATAGTAAGAAATACTGTTAAGTTTTCAAACTCATATATATTAAAGTCATATATATCGTGTAAGATGAAGAAGGCGGGTAAAAAGGGACGGGGAAGTGGACGTGATCCTGAAAGTTCAGGGCGCGGGTCAGGACGCGGAGAAACTGTGCCTGGTGCCAGAGCACAAGAAAGAAAGACATCCACCATACCTAGCTTCATGTCTGATTTCACAGGGCGTCGCAGGACATCACTCTCGAGGTCCGACCAGTGCGAACAGGTGGTCGGTTGGATGACAGCTGATACTGCTTCCAGTCGGTTAAGCACCACCCTGTCTTCCACCAAGTCCACTCTCAGTAGCCAAGAGTCTGGTCAACATAATCCTCACTCTGATCATCCTTCCTCCCACCATACACGGTCTGGTCAAAGAAGTGATCCCACACTGGGATATAGTGATGAGCTCGTCTCATCACCAATCCTTCATTTGACCCTCTCTCCAAGCACGCTTGCAGAGGAACATGACATCTTGTGCCCTGATTCACAACCTCTAGAGGCTACCCAATCACAAGAAGATGACAGATGTGAACGGCATTTAAGGTCAAAGGAAGTAGTGGATGATGATGATGATGATGAGACACAGTTGCCATTAAATCAACCACTATTTCCTTCTCAAGACCTTGTTGAGGAGAATGTTATACAGTTGTCAATGACCGAGTATGTGGTGGGATCAAGACTTGAGGAGGATGATCAGAGTGAGGAAGTGGAGGAGGACTTGGTGGACGATGAGGTGACTGACCCCACCTGGGAAGGTGTAGAGCCGAGCGATGACAGCAGTCCTGAGGGTGAGCCATCTGCAGCACCGCAACAGGCTGGAAGAGGCAGTGGTGTGGCTACAGAAAGAAGGCGGACCGCACCAAACCGGCCCGCAAATGTTCCACGGAGCACCCCCTTGCGTAAATCTACCTTGCCAAGGGGTAGGTGTTCCGCGGTATGGCGTTTTTTTAAGGAAAGTGCGGACGACAAAAGATTTGTAGTTTGCAACCTGTGCCACACCAGAATGAGCCGAGGCATGAACACTAGAAACCTCACCACCACCAGCATGATCCGACACATGGCATCCAAGCACCGTAGTAAGTGGGAGGAACGCCTGGATCGCCCATCTGTGTCTGCAGGCCACACCACTGCCTCCTCTTCCCCTGTTTTCGGTGCCGGCCAATCGCCTGTCGAAGGCGCAGGCCCGCATACCTCCCGCCCTGCACCTGTAGCATCTGAAGCACCATCAGCGACCACATCCACTTCCCTGTCCCAGCACAGCGTCCAAATGTCGTTACCCCAGGCATTTGAGCGCAAGAGAAAATACCCAGCCACCCACCCACAGGCCATAGCACTAACCTCACACCTTTCAAAATTACTGGCCATCGAAATGCTGCCATTTAGGCTTGTGGACACTGAGTCCTTCCGCAGCCTGATGGCAGCAGCTGTCCCTCGGTACGCGGTCCCCAGCCGCCACTACTTTTCCCGGTGTGCCATCCCCGCATTACACCACCATGTGTCCCGTAACATCACCCGTGCCCTGACCAACGCAGTTACTGGGAAGGTCCACTTAACGACTGACACATGGACAAGTGCTTGTGGCCAGGGACGCTACATTTCCCTGACGGCACACTGGGTGAATGTCGTGGAGGCTGGGAGCGACTCGGACCCTGGGATGGCACGGGTGCTACCCACGCCGAGGATTGCGGGCCCTACCTCCATCAGGGTTTCCACCAGCAGCTACGTTATTGGCTCCTCCTCCTCCGTTTCCACCTCCGAATTCTCTACACACACCGCCACTCCCCCATCAGCCAGTAGCTGGAAGCAGTGTAGCACTGCAGTGGGGAAGCGTCAACAGGCCGTGCTGAAGCTGATCTGCCTTGGGGACAAACAGCACACGGCCTCAGAGCTGTTGCAGGGGATTAGTCACCAGACCGAGCAGTGGCTCTCGCCACTCAACCTGCAAGCAGGCATGGTTGTGTGTGATAATGGGCGTAACTTGGTGGCGGCTTTGGAGCTCGGCAAGCTCACACACGTACCATGCCTAGCGCATGTATTTAATTTAGTGGTGCAGCGATTTCTAAAAACCTACCCCAATGTGCATGATCTCTTGACCAAGGTGCGCCGCGTGTGTGCACATTTCCGTAAGTCATCTACAGCTTCGGCCGGCCTGTTGAAGCTGCAGCAGCGCTTACAATTGCCAGCTCACCGGCTGCTGTGTGACGTGAGCACGCGCTGGAACTCCACCTTCCACATGTTGGCCCGGCTTTGTGAGCAGCAGAGGGCAGTAGTGGAGTACCAGCTGTTACACGGTCGTCGCCTCTCCGTTCAACTTCCTGTAATCAGAAGTGAGGAGTGGGAATGGATGTCAGACCTCTGCGAGGTTTTACGCAATTTTGAGGAATCGACACAGATGGTGAGCGGCGATAACGCTATTATCAGTGTAACCATCCCACTTCTGTGTCTACTGAAACGCTCGCTGCTCACAATTAAAACCGACGCTTTGCATGTGGAAGAGGTGGAAATGGGGGAGGAAGAGCTTACACAAGGTGATAGCCAGAGCACCCTCACTTCGTCTTCTCAGCGACAATTGGAGGAGGCGGAGGAGGAGGAGGAGGAGGAGGAGGAGGAGGAAGACACGGTTGCCTCCGCTACAGAGGGTAGCCATGGAACTTTAGTTCCATCTCTTCAGCGTGGGTGGGCAGAAGAGGAGGAAGAGGATGAGGATATTGAGAGTCAGCCTCCTGGTGAGGACAGCGAAATCTTGACTGTTGGTACTCTGGCACACATGGCTGACTTTATGTTAGGCTGCCTTTCCCGTGACCCACGCGTTGTACGCATTTTAGACAACACGGATTACTGGGTGTTCACCCTTCTGGACCCCCGCTACAAAGAGAATTTCTCATCTCTCATTCCTCCGGTGGAGAGGACAAGCAAAATGGTGCAATACCAGAAGGTTCTTGTTGAAAAATTGCTCCAAAATTTTCCATCTGACAACGCTGGCGGCAGAGTACGTGCTACCTTGGCCAACCGAGAAGGGGAGAAAAGGGGAGCACACAGCAGTTCCGAGAAAGGCAGGGCAACACTCTCCAAGGCGTGGGACACCTTCATGACACCCCGCCAGCACCCTCACCCTGATGCGCAGCCTAGTGTCACAAGGAGGGAAAAGTTTTGGAAGATGGTGAAGGAGTACGTAGCAGACCGTGTCAGCGTCCTCAATGATCCCTCTGTGCCTTACAACTACTGGGTGTCCAAGCTGGACACGTGGTATGAACTGGCACTCTACGCCTTGGAGGTGCTGGCCTGCCCTGCCGCCAGCGTTCTGTCTGAGCGGGTATTTAGTGCTGCTGGTGGCATCATAACAGATAAGCGTATCCGCCTTTCCACCGACAATGCTGATAGGTTGACACTTATAAAAATGAACAAGGCCTGGATTTCCCCTGACTTCTCCACTCCACTGGAGGAAAGCCCCGGGGGAACATAAACTCACTTTATATATGTTATTTACAATGATGGGAATACTCTGTATTCCCATTCACCCCTTCCACCCCAAAAACGGGTATATGGTTGACTCTTAATGTTCTCATCCTCCTCCTCCTCTTCCATATGCCCTGGGATATAATTTTTATATAGGGCCAGCTCACCAGCGTGCCCTGGGATATAATTTTTATATAGGGCCAGCTCACCAGCGGGCCCTGTGATATAATTTTTATATAGGGCCAGCTCACCAGCGGGCCCTGTTTGCCAATTTTTATATAGGTCAGCTCACCAGCGGGCCTTCTCATATAATGTTTTATTGGGTCAGCTCTCTAGCGGGCCCTCTCATATAATGTTTTATAGCGTCAGCTCACTAGCGGGCCTTCGCATATAATGTTTAGGATGGTCAGCTCTGCAGCAGACCCTCACCCATAATGTTTTAGATGGTCAGCTCAGCGCACGTTTCCCTCTTAATCATGGCCTCAGTTCTGAAAATCAAGGAAATTTTTGGGAGAATTTGCCTCTGCGCACGTTTCCCTCTTAATCATGGCCTCAGTTCTGAAAATCAAGGAAATTTTTGGGATAATTTGCCTCTGCGCACGTTTCCCTCTTAATCATGGCCTCACTTCAGAAAATCGATGAAATTTTTGGGAGAATTTGCAGATGATATACAAGTAAATATACAGCAAATACTGTTTGGTAACAATTTTTCGCCTAAAGTCGTTTTTATTTTCCTTTTTGTGTGTTTTACGGTCAGTCTGTAAAAATGGCGTACTACGGGCGAAAGATCGTTCCCAGCAGCGATGTTGGAGTCCAAGGTGCATCCAGACATCCTCCCTATGCTGTCCCTGAACCATTTCTGTAGTGTTTCCATCTTTTTCTGCCCTTTTCCTATGGACCAGGCACCCTCCCCTCATCAGAGCAGGGGGTGCCTGGTGTAATGCTCGAGTCCTCCCATTGACTTCAATGGGGCTCGGGTGCTCGGCCGAGCACTCGAGCCTCAGGGGGTGCTCGGTCAGAGCACCCGAACATCCGAGCATTGGGGTGCTCGCTCATCACTACTCTTTTATAGTTTCCACTCTCTATTAAAGGGATTGTGCAAACAAGGTGAACTGAGTCTCTGGTAATGGTGCAGTTCAACTGGTGCCATTTTGTTCTGGGAATCAATGTCTTGCAAACCTGTGCATCTGCAGAAATTCCTCCCCTGCTTTCCTCTTCTTTCACCACCTCACTCACACATGGTTTCTTTCTTCCCCTCTTTTTATTCAAGCCTTTGCTATCATTAACAAATCTTTTGTACTTTATCCAACAACCCTCCCCTCTCCATTTCTCCTCTTCCCTCTTTCCCGTCTTCATTTTCTCTCCATTCATCAACTTCCACTTTTTCTCAAATTTTTTTTCTCATTTTTTCAACCTTAATTTTCTTTTCTTCCTTTCTTTTTCTCCTTTCTCTTAACAAAGTACACTGGGGTATTTGTATCAACAAGTCATTAAATGTTCACTGAGTTGTTCCTTAAAAGTCTCCTGTTAGAGTGGAGTATCTCATATCTATGGAGGAATATCATGCATGAGCCACAAACACTTTATCTTCTTTTCGCTCCTGTTAGCATAAATGGTTAGATTGCTGAAAATTCCTCCTAATTAAGCCTCTTGGTGCTTATATTACCCTTTGTGGTTGCTCTAAATTATTCCTTCCATCCCTCGTCCCCCCCAGTATATTCCTCAATCCCCTTCTTTAGGCCCTTCATTGAGCAACTGAACACATGTTGGCATTATTATCTCATTCCTTTATGCATCTACTTTCGGAGAAAAAAAGAAGAAATTGAGCACCTTCTCAACTGTTAAGAAAGGAGGTGGGTCTCTTATGCTTTGATTTTCTGTAGCTGTCAGTGGTATAGGAAATATTGTGTTGGTAGATGGAAGAATGGATTCTACTAAGCATCAATATGGGGGAATAATGTCACACAGTCAGTAAGGAAACTGAAGCTGAAAAGAGTCAACACTCCAAACCATACATCCAAATTCACCATGATCTACTTCAAGACTCAGAACCTTAAGGTTTCAGAATGGCCTTCATGGTCCCCAGATTTGAATACTACTGAAAATCTGTGGGTAGATCTCAAACATGTAGTGCATTCAAGATGGTCTAAGCATATTTCTGAACTAGAAGCATTCTGCAAGAAAGAGTGAGAAAAAAATCCTAAAGCAAGAATAGAAATACTTTTAGCTGGCTACTAGAAACTTTTGGAAGTTATGATTTCTAGCAAAAGTAGAGTCTCTGCTAGTGACTGATAGGATGCCCAAACTTTTGCAAATGCCACATTTTCAGTTTTTTTTTAATCTGTTAAATTCAAGAAATAAATAGTAACTGTGCATTACAATTTGCAGAAATATGTGTTTAAATTTGTTTGATTCAGAGTTTGCATTAATTTCTTTTCTCTTAGAAAATCATCGAAACATGTAGTTTGGCCAGGGGTGTGCAAACTGTTACATATAACTGGATCCAGCTTCCATCATTAGTATTTGTAAATCAAAATAATTTGAAACTGTTACAGGTAAAATACAGATAGAGATGTTTTACCAAGACTATGAAGAACACTTTGAGTACAGGTATGAGTTCTATTGGGGCACATGATCATCTAAAATTAGTGTTGATCATAATAATGTGGGGGTCCCTAAAGAAGTAGATGCCATATTGTGTAATAGGTTTGATCTTATGGAAAATATGTGTCAAAACAAAGTGGAAACATCAGTCAAAGAATTAGTAGTGGTTGGGGAGAAGTTAAAAAATCTTCCTTCTGTGTCCTCTTCAATTTTATCCTATGTTTAATATTTTTTTCCTATTGGAGGATACTTTCTGGAGCAAAATGAAAATAAAATAAAGGAGCAATGAAGACAATAAGAAGACAAGGGAGAAAGAATAAGAAGTGGAGGCAGAGGAAGTAAAAAGTGAATTAATGAATTAATGAACTAACCTGTTTATTTATATAGGGCCACAAGTGTACGCAATTTATGGGTTTAGACAAGAGAGGGTTGCAAGTGCTTTGTAAAGTGAGGTCCCTGCCTGAAAGCTTACACTCTAGAAAGTGTAAGAACATAATAATAGCTGCTGGAGGGACAAGGTGTAATGTTTGCTTCCTGTCCAATAAAGATTTGGTAAGGGGGCTGAAAGTTGCCCCTAGAAGAAAACTAACAGATTAAATTTGTTTAATTGATATAAGCTTCTTTGTTAGAAAGTTGTCCTTAAAAGATGAAGGAAACAAAGTAATAAGGGAAGGAAATAAAGAACAATTGAATTTGAAGATCAGGATGAGTGTCGTTCTGTATTAGAAAAACTCTGGGAGGAAGGTCATGTTGAAATAAAATGATAAGGGGAGAATGGTACGTACAGGATTGAGACAGAAATGTAAGTTTAATGCAGTACATTTGAAAGGAACATATGTGGAAACATTCTTTAAATCAGTAATGGCTGCTTATAATTCAGAGATCAAAGGTAAAAAATATAAGCATTCAAATAAATCTAATGGAGAAAGAAAAGCTTTGAAAGAAATATGTGAAAATAATAAAGTAACTATTTGGGAAAGTTATAAAAGTGGAGCTATTGTGATTCTAGATACAGATGATTATATGTATATAAGAGAAGTTTATAGATTGCTGAATGATGGGTCTTTTTATGGAAGGCCTCCCTTTGTACAGCTATCACTGGAAGATGAATTTTCCCTCTGGTTTTGTCTCTTCTGTTTGTATTTAGAGAATGGGATTCTGGGAAAAACCTTGCCACACTATAACACTAAAACAATGTACCAACATTGTCAGAAGAAAAATCCCTTATAATAAAGGAGAAACTTCCGAAGATTTTTATTGTTGATTAACTCTAGGCCATACAGCAGTATGCAATCTGTAAAAGAGAAGTACTTATTGGGTATATCTGCACTATAGGATATAGAAGCAATAAATTGGAAACCTTGCTAGCATATAAGATGTTAAATCTCCATTTAAAAGAATAGGGATTTTTATGACTGCTTATTTGCCCTCTATGTTTAAAGGGATAGTAATACTTCGTTTTAACTTTATTTTATTTTGTAGGCATTAAAAAAACATGAAGAATGATATAAGTCTTATCTCTCAAACCTTTATGGTTTATGAGATATTCACAAGCAAAGTTCCCCTCCCCGCCCCTTTTACCTAGTGTAAGCCATCTCTTCTCAGATGTGAGTCTGGTTGTATGACAGTACAGATAACAGAAGGGGACAATTTTCTTTGTATGAAAACAATGAAAGCCCTTCCCCCCTTCACAAGTTTTTCAGCTTTTTCCATTATCTTAATTGAAGATTGTCCCTCTCTGCAGTCTACCTGGGCATCTCCCTTCTGATCTGGTTGAACGGGGGGGGGGATACTTTGTTTGTGAATATCTCTTAAACCATAAAGGTTTCAGAGATAAGACTTATATCATTCTTCATGTTTTTTTAATGCCTACAAAATAAAATAAAGTTAAAATGAAGTATTACTATCCCTTTAAGACATACTTGCAATTTTAAATGTGGCCAGGTTTATTGTGTTATCTGGTGTCACATTCTGCACAGTTAATCCTTTCATGGAGAAAAGCAATATCTTGTACAACATGAAACACTACATCAGTTTGAAGACATAATATGCTGTTTCCTGACACTGACACAATATGACAATGTCATCAATTGTACGTGTTTTAGACCAGGGCTTATAATTTGAAGTCCTTTGCTACTAGCCAGATCTGAAAAGTTACTCGCCACTGCAAGACATAACATACCAGCCAGGGCTGAATTTCTACTCGCCAGGGCTAAATTTTCACTCGCCATTGGCTAGTGGTGAGTGGAAATTTTGAGCCCTGTTTCAGACTATATATATATATATATATATATATATATATATATATATATATATATATATATACCACACACACACACGAATGATTGATTATTTAGTGACATGATGTGGACATAAAATACAGATGCAACCTATACTTTTTAATCCAAAATAGAGATTACATGTTACATGTAGGGTGGATACCTCATTCCTTCAATACAAGAAGCTAATGAAAGATGTATACAGCAGGTTTGAAGAGGAACCATTGCAGCCAAAGAACTGAGAGAGTAACTTTTATTTTTCTAGCTGTAATAGAAACAAGAAAAACTGTGCACCTCGAAGTGTAGATTTATTGAAATAAACTATGATAAATAAAAAATACAAGGAGAGGGAGATAAAACACCCTCTAATAGAATAAATAACAAAGCAGAGTGAATTAAAAATGCAAATAAATGATATGGAAGACCGCTAGGGAATTAATGCATACAAAGGGAAGTCATGTGTGGCCAGGTGTCTGTAGATAGTGGATTATGCAAATCAAAATGACCAAACCATGCTGAGATTGAACAATCGGGTGCTGATAAAGTAAACAAAGGGATAAGTGCAACACATGCAAATAAAACATGAGAATATCCACACAGCCCCATTGTCTATGTGCGTACATATGGATGTCTTGGTTCAGCTCATATCAGTACTCCCAACAGAAGCGTTTCCTCTTGTCTGTGGTAAATCTCTGCAGGTCCCCAATGAATCCACATTTGGTTGTCCAAAAAGTCCACCTTATTTGAAAAAACATGGGTCAAATGTGTTTCGAGTCCTCACGACCCTTTGTCTAGAACTAAAAGTTTTATTAAACATTCCTTTTGGTTTTTTCGTATTATTTAAAGGTTCATGGCCCAATCACAAATGGGCATTAGATTTTTTTATATCCCTCTCATATCTTTGTACCTCTATCAATCATATGTTATTTAATTAAATCTACATTTAGAAGTGCTCTCTTTTTCTTTTTATGTTTCTATTAAGAAGACCTCATATGGTGAACCACCTTACAGTATGGAGGTGCCAAGCTGGCTAAAGGAAATGTGCTAGGGTATTGTAAATGTATAATTCAACGCACAGAGAGAAAGAAAAACCCTTTATAAGCACCAGACCCACCCTCTTAAATTGTGTGATAGCATAAGAGATTTGACTGACTTGGATTGGGATCAAAAAATAAAATACAGTTAAAATATAACCTTTATTGTTACTAAGTAATAGAAAACTCAGCGAATTCAAAACAAAACACAGTGTTATACTGGTATAGGGATAACTAGTAGAGTGCCTTAGTTAATGTATATCCAGTTTTGTGGTGCCTAGATGTTCACCGTATAGAGTGATTGTCAATTCAGTCACATTAAGACTCCACAGTAAAGATCATATTATTGAATCAGTCAATGATCCTATGGAGTTTATGTTGTAGCGTCAGCTGCTAAATTAAACAGATCCGCTAACCCTGAGAAGTGATACCACAAAGTGTTAAGTATCAGTGCTTAGAGCCCTAGGCTAAACTCAGTCTTATATGACCCAGCGGGTTAAAGTGACCTAATTAGTACCTAACTCCATGCGTTGTTTACAAACGCTGCTTAGCATTCGCTTAACCCTATAGGTACCGGATTACTACTAGTTTTTTCATCCACATTCATTTACACTTGTATGGAAGCGAGACAGGCTAATTCAACAGAAAGAAGCTCTTCACGGTCACTCAAATCGAGGAATCAATAAGTAGTACGATAACTGCAAGATCCCTAACTGAGTGTACGTAGAACATTTAGCTACTTCTAGTTTCTCAGAGCCCCAAAAGTTGATCATTTAAAATTCCTACACAAGAAGAATACAACCCGCAAAAATCATTTTGTAATGGGCACGCCTTTGCAAGTGATCCTAATGACCAAAATAGTTACTAGAAGGATGATAATTACAATTACAGAGCACTGTGTAGCAATAAATGGAGAGCATGTCAGCTACCCTGACGCACATTATACCATGTATGGCTTTCATCCATATCTTATTCATATGCATCTGACAATTGGCTATATCATCAGATAAGTGACAGACAGTGCATTTATTATTTTTTTTTCATTTAAACTAGGTGGTTGACTTCATTTAGTATGCTTACAGTTTTCACCATCTGTTCTTCAATTGGGAATACATGTCCTTATATAAAAAAGTGTATAACAATATAAACTCTTTTTGTCTAACAGTTTACTTTCATTTGGGACTTATCCTATATTATAATTCGCTAAGGATGTTTGTATGAAGCCGTCATGTGCAGTAGAGATGGCAGAGAGCGCGGCAGTCATGCACAGTACAGACTGCCCGCGACACGGCTGATACGGAGCGGGGTGCTCCGAATTCAGACCGGAGTACTTTTTGCGCACCTTCCCGAATACAGTCTGAATTCAGAGCGCCCCACTCCGTATCAGCCACGGAACGTTCAGGCAGTCAGTACTGTGCATGACTGCAGCTCCGCCAGTGTTAGCCCGTGTATACAGGCTTTAAAACTAGTAAGTCATAATTGGATGATTTA
Source organism: Rhinophrynus dorsalis (assembly GCA_037306005.1). Lineage (NCBI taxonomy): Eukaryota > Metazoa > Chordata > Amphibia > Anura > Rhinophrynidae > Rhinophrynus > Rhinophrynus dorsalis. The sequence goes on along the minus strand of CM074720.1, from coordinate 514,953,502 downwards.
TTTGGATATCAAAGGCCAACTATCCTGAATGTTGAGATTGTAATTTTCTATATTCTGTGATATTGATTGTGGGTATGTATGTATGTATGTATGCACTCCTGTTTATGTGTATCTATATCCTGGTATTCATACTTCATAACTTTTTTATACAATCAAACATTTTTGTTTTGCACTGTACCCCTCTACGGTTATACTTTCACTTAACTTTTTGGGTGAAGTACTATTTGAGGACTCCAGACCCTTTGGGTTCTATATCATAGACATCCAACAGCCATTGTTGTAAATAATTATCAATATCCTCAGCAGACATTTGGCTTGAAATGAACATCAGTGGGGTTTTGTTATTAAAGATGTACTACTTCCTTATAATAAGCACCCACTGAACTGCAGCCAGAAAACCTTTTTCCTGCCAGTCATTTTCATAGAGACAGACATGACAGTTGCTAGTTTTAACTGACAAGATGAAGTTCAGTATGCCTCTTGAGATAGCTCATTATTATTTGAATTAGCTGAACTATACTAATTTTCTATACAGTTTATATGTAGAGGTGGGTGAAAAGTGAGAAAAATTTCCCACATGACTTTTTGCAAAAAATGACTGATTTTTCACTGTATTTCGCTAAAGTTTTATCTGTTCCTCCAATGCAAAATTGTCCTCCTTTTGCCTGTTCCAGTAAATTTTTTGCCTGTTACAACACATTATTCTTCTATTCTAACACATTTTTCACATGTTCGATACATTTTTCTCCTATTTTAATTCATTCTAACACATTTTTTTTCCCTCCAACACATTATTTCCTATTCCAACACATTTTTTCTTATGTTTAATATTTCCCAGTACAATATTACTTCTTCTGAGGGCTGTAGTGGAGAAATAAGTATCTGGAAGTCAAAGCTGTGAGTCCTACAGCAACATATACCTTGAAAAATGTGTTAGTATGTAGAGTGCATTTGTCCTTTGCCCACAACACTTACTTCCTGCTTAAGTGACACTGGCACGTATTCATGATGATGTCAAGTAATAAAAAAATAACGTACAACCTACAATGTAGCAGATGTGTATGATAGTGGTGGTGGGGGACTGGCGTGGTGTGATTGGTGAGACCTTGACAAACTGAGAGGGATCATCATCATTTATTGTACATGCTGCAGCAATGATTGCTGCAATCAGTTTTTCCACTAACATTTTACTCCCACGCCCCTGCACTTTCTCCACCTTTCCCCCACTCACTTGTGCATTTGCTAGACATTACTCAACTACTGTGTGTGATTTTACTATCTACAGTGCACAACTGATGGAGTGTGATGTCTTGCGTCAGCCCTCAACAAAATTTTCAATGTTGTCCTCTGTATATTAAGTCTGCCTCAGTCACAGAGCTCCCAGTCAGCTGTCTAATATATTTATTTGTTTAATTATTTATGTTTTTTTTATTATTATTATTACTATTATTATTATTTTACATTTTTCACCATATCTTATCAAAGCCCCAAAAAGAATATATATAACTAAAAAACAAAAGCAACAACTTCTTTCCCCAGACTTCCCCAGCACACAGACAATAAAAGTAAAATCAGCAAGTAATTTGGACCCCAGCTGCCTGTGTCTTGCCAGTCAGTTACACTCGTACCAAATTTTGGGGTATTTTGGGCCAACTTCCTTCCTCCCTTCTTCTCCACATTGTTCACCCAAACTCCCCTACTACAGAGAACATATGTCTTACCTAAATGATTCCCTAAAACTAATCTTCAGTTCCCCTTTATTTAACTATCTTCTCTAGCTCAAAAACATGTTTCTCTCTCCTCTCACAAACACAGAACGGCATGCTATGAGAGCCTTTTATATGGCTGTAGAAAACTTTTGTGAGGTGGAGAAAAATGTTTCTACCCATTGATGCAATGAGCTAGCCGAAAAAAGCGTGAAAAAGTGGGAACCCAGCATTTTTCAAGGGAAATTTTTCGCCAAGCTGAAAGTGTCATTTTTCGCCGATTTCAGTTTGAGGCAAAAATTTTCGCCCATCCCTATTTATATGACCACAGTTATATCTAATGGTATAGCCCCCCTAACTGTCTAAAGCCCCCCCTCCAGGCTGTTTCAGAGAAGTCAGAGTTCTAGCTGACAGCAGCAGATTCCGATCATTTGACCGGACGGCGGCTCTTCAGCATAGCCGAAATAGCACGAACTAGAAATAAATACTTAATTGGAATGGTCTACAAAATGTGCCTGGTTTGCAAGCACACTTTGTAGACCATTGGATGATTTATTTGGATATGAAAGGCCAACTATCCTGAATGTTGTGATTGTAATTTTTTATATTGTGTGGTATTCATTGTGGGTAAGTATGTATGTATATATGCACTCCTGTTTATGTGTATCCATATCCTGGTATTCATACTTCATAACTTTTTTATACAATATTTAAACATTTTTGTTTTGCACTGTACCCCTCTTAACTTTTTGGGTGAAGTACTATTTGAAGACTCCAGGCCCTTTGGGTTCTATATCATAGACAGTCATCCAACAGCTATTGTTGTAAATAATTATCAATATCCTCTGCAGACGTTTGGCTTGAAATGAACATCAGCGGGGTTTTGTTATTAAAGAAGTACTATCTCCTTATAATAAGCCCCCACTTACTGAACTGCAGCCAGAAAACCTTAATGGACTCTGTGAAATTTACCGTTGTATCAAAAACACATACTTTTAGCGGCTCCAGGATAAATAGACCCTCCTTCTTTATCACCACTGCAATGTCATAACAAAGAGATGCTACGGTATGTGCCAGAGAAATTCAGATTTTCCTTAATCCGTTAAAGTTGCAAACAACATCAGCTCCACTCTGCACTAATGTCCGAAGCAAATCTCGATAAAATCTAATCCAAGTTTATTTCTCATAATATAAAACAAAATGTACTTATCCATATAAACGGCTCACAACAAGTCAGCAACAGACACTCGGAGGTGTATGGACACATCAACGCGTTTCGCGTATAAACCGCTTAATCATGATGACGGGATCCATGATCCCAGCGTGCACCCTTATTATAGTATAAATAGTATATTATAACAAGAGTAAATACTCAAGACCATGACGACTACTTCCACTAAAAGTAGCAAGACACGTCATAATCTCGGTTAAGACCCAGATTTTTTGGCTTGGGACGAGGTATCCTCTGGGTCTTAACCGAGATTATGATGTGTCTTGCTACTTTTAGTGGGAGGAGTCGTCATGGTCTTGAGTATTTACTCTTGTTATAATATACTATCTCATATGGTTATTACCCTATGGAGTTTGATGATTTGGGCTTTCTTTATATTGGTATATCATAGGATTTAAGTCCCCCCTTATATCAGAGTTAGATAGAATGTTCAACCAATATTGGAGTCATGTATTAATAATGTAATTATGATTGTATATTGGAGTTATGAATTAGTAATACTTTTATGATTGCAATGTACGTGATTGTTTTTGGTTGAGGTATTTGGGGTCTTTAGATTTTCAGATCTTTTGTTCTGATGGTGATACAACATAAATTTATTTATGTAACTTCAGTCTATTTAAATGGCTACTATAGTATTATACCATCTACATTTTAGGATGCCAATATTATACTATATGTTGTTTTTATTTATTTTTAATGATGTTGCAAAGTCTGGATTAAATGGAGATTACAGTCCTCGTTGGAAAGACGATATGTGTCTGGATTGGATGGGGAATGTAGTTTTCATTTGAGAGAAGTGATGTATGGTTGTGGGATTTATGGTCCTGGCGTTTGTCCCTTTAAGAACTGTATTCTCAGAGATTTTGTTATGGGTCTTTAACATTGCAGAGACATGAGGATGAATTTATTTGTTTGTTCATTCTTACCAGAATTATGAGGCAATAGTGGTAATTAGTGGCAGCAATGGTTAATTGAGATTGTGTTTGTCTCATGATTATTGTGTCCGTAATGGTATCCGTAATTTGGGAATCCACTTAGTCTCTGATTTGAATTCATTGGCTGTAGAGTCTATAAGGGTGCACGCTGGGATCATGGATCCCGTCATCATGATTAAGCGGTTTATAGCGAAACGCGTTGATGTGTCCATACACCTCCGAGTGTCTGTTGCTGACTTGTTGTGAGCCGTTTATATAGATAAGTACATTTTGTTTTATATTATGAGAAATAAACTTGGATTTGATTTTATCGAGATTTGCTTCGGACATTAGTGCAGAGTGGAGCTGATGTTGTTTGCAAATTTACCGTTGTCCAAGAGATAAAATCTTGAATGAGTCCTGCCAGTCATTTTCATAGAGGTAGACATGACATCCTCTTGGGATAGTAATTATTTCTAAACTAGTTGAAGAGCCCATTACACGGGCCACAGTGCCACTGCCAGCCAGTCGAGGGGCAGTCATGCACAGTAGAGACTGCCCACGCCACGGCTGATACAGTGCTAGCTGGTCGCGGTGCAGTCATGCTCAGTAGAGTCTGCCCGCGCCGTGGCTGATACAGAGCTGGATGCTCCTTCGCATCTCCCTGCTCTGTATCAGCCTCATCACCAGCAGTCTCTACTGTGCATGACTGCGTTGTTACACACATTTTAGCAAAATATTATATAGGATAGAGCGATTTCTGCTCTGCTGAAGAGCTGCCATCTGGTCAAATGATCGGAATCTGCTGCTGTCAGCTAGAGTGCTCACTTCTCTGAAACAGCCTGGAGGTGGGAACTTTAGCAAGTTATATCTCTCAAACCATAAAGGTTTAAGAGACAACACTTACATCCATGTAAATCTTTTTTTTAATGCATACAATATTAAAGAAATGTAAAATTAAACATTACTATCCCTTTAAACTCAATATAAATGTATTAAATAATATATTCAAATTTGCAAAGAAAAACAATTTCCCTATAATCTAAATAATGCAAAATAGAGAACCACATTATCATGTTGCTCATATCACATACTATGCATTCCAAATAAAATTAGCATCTTGTTAAAGTCATCATTGCGGTTGTGATTCAAATGGTAGCACTTAAAGTGATTGATGTACCCAATGTTGACTGAAGAGATGCAATTAAGATCTTAGAAATAAAATCACATCCTAAAATCAAACACAGGGAGGAAAAATGAAATCAATCTCATGCAGCTAGAGATATGCTAAAAGTAAACAAAAGAAGATGTTATCACATTCTAGAACACTGCATATCAATATGCAATAGAAAATGTATATATTTTATTTATCTTAGGAAATAGAACATATAACATAAATCACGCCAATTTGAAATGGATAACAGAGCCAACATATGTACCAGGCTGGTGCATAAGGAAGCAAACTAGGAAGCAACCTAGGGTGTTAGAATTCATAAGGGTAGGGAGTGGCAACAATATAGACATTTTATAGGAAGATAGATCACCTGCCTCTTTCTGACTTTCCCCAGATTTATGTTTTTCATTTAAATTAATGTGGTTATTGTAGAGTGTTTAGTCATACTTCAGAAGGCTCATTAACCCTAGTGATAGGCAAAAGAGTCAAAACAATGTTTCAAAGGTTATTTTCAGAGAAAAATTCCCAGTTTCCTGAATTTCCCATGGAAATTCCAATCCATAGAAAATACATAAACATTCTGCCTTTTTCACCAATGCAAATACATCACCCATGATTTTGCCATTATTCAACTATGCTTTCTATGGCTGCAGTATTTGGGGGTTGAAGTATAGAAAGCAACAGCTGAAATTAATAGTTGCGATCAGGTCCTACAGCAACATACGTCTTTACCCACAACTCTAACCACTTGCTTGTACACGCATCACAGAATAATAACTTCAGCTTAGGATATTCCAGCAGGGTGCAACACATGACATTAGTTTTTTAAAACCTCTGTTTTCAACAAAAGAAAATGCCAGCGTGTTAAAAGCCAACACTATGACAAGATTACTATTCCACAAGCATACATTTCTATTAATGTTGTGTAGGTTTTGATTCCCATTTAAGAATGCAGTGGGAGTACATTATGGAAAAAATCTGTAACTGTCACGGTTTGTAAGACAAGTTAACTGTAACTGTCACGGTTTGTAAGACAAGTTAGTAAGGTAAAATCAGCTTTATTAAGAATAATAAAATGCACAAGGTCACCCTTCACAGGTCCAGATCCGGACAGTTCAGTGGCACTTCCCAAATCTGACACAGGTCAGGGTACAGGAAAATAGCAACACAACAACAGAATAAATATAGGCTGGATCAGACGACAGGAACCAGGAACAAAACCTCAGCAGTACCAAACCAGGCAGCAGGCCCAACTAGCAGATGATAGGTAACTTTCTAGACACTCGTCTCAGGAGATTAGGGTAATCACAGACAACACTGACAAGCACTGGCTAGGCACTAGTCTCAGGACACTAGGATAAACGGAGGCAACAAATCAGATAGTCAGCCACAGCCAGGGTTGATACACAGAGCGGTAGTTAGTGACAGCCAGGATCAGTACACAGAGCAGAGTCAGCCACAGTCAGGATCAGTACACAGAGCGTAGTCAGCCACAGCCAGGATCTGTACACAGAGCGTCAGTCAGCCACAGCCAGGATCGGTACACAGAGTGGTAGTCAGCCACAGCCAGGACCGGTACACAGAGCGTTAGTCAGCCACAGCCAGGATCGGTACACAGAACGGTCATCAGACACAGCCAGGATCGGTACACAGAGTGGAGTCAGCCAAGCCGAGATCGGTACACAGAGCATAGTCAGCCAGTACGGGTCAGCAACGGAATCACAGGCAGAGGAGACAGGAGCAAGGTCAGGCAAAACCGTGAGCAGAAATCAACAGCAAAACAAATGCCAGATACAGGAACACCACAAAAGTGCGCCAAAGTAATGACAGGACTGAGTATAAGAAGGCTAACACTGGGTGGGGCAGAACCCAGCGGCCAATAAGAACCCAGCAGGACTAGAGCAGGAAGGAGCAATGTTGGTTAGCCCAGAAGATCACAGGCACCATGATAGTAACTTTCTTATTTTAACAACAACATGATTTGTGGTACTGGAAGTATTTGTGGTGGCAGAGGCAGGTGTGGGCACTCTTTGTAATCTCTCTTGTAATATTACAACAAACTCAGAGTCATACTCTTCCATGATTTGCATTTGCAGAACAGTAGCAGAAGCCATGGGTGTTAGTGTAAATGAATTAAAGCTTGGCACATTATCTGACACATCTACGGCACTACTAATATGTGCCCCAGGGCCCTGGGGACTTTTAGGAGTGCTTCTACTGCTACTAGTTGTGGCACCTCTGACATGTTGATGATGTATCTCTCAATTAGTCCCATGGTTATGTTTCAGGTGGGATCTCAATGAGGATGTGCCTGTCACCTGTGCCTACCTGGATCTAGCCACTCCATCCTCTCTTCTTTCCTATTGGTCACCCATCTGCTTTTATGACTGCCTGTCACACAGGTATTTACCTTTTCTTTCTTCTCCCCAGAGTTGACTTGTCTTCAGTTGTTTCCAGTGTATTACTGGCTTTGTTTGACTACCCAATTTGCCTGGTCCCTTGGTACCTCGCTGACTCCCTTTGCTGATACTTTACTGTAGTCAGACTGGGTTTGATCCTCCTCCCAGTCCTCTTCTGTGAGTGAATGCCTATTCAGATGGATCTTTGTGGCTCCAAGCACCTTTCGTCTCCAGATCTGGAAGTGCAGCTATTAAAGAAGTCATTCAGAATTTTCTTCTCTTAGAGAGTAAGAGCACCTTAAAGGGACAGTCGCCCTTCTTACAAGGTTCTCTTGAGTATTATTGTTTCCTGACCTCAGGACTTGTTTCAAACATGCCTTAGGGGCTTTCAGGGAGTTCCAGGCTACTTCTTATAGACTTCAGGTGTTTTCATCCAAATCTGGCTCTGGCTCAACTGGAGTCAAAAATATCTGATAGTGTAGTCAGCACTTCTACCCACGGCATTAGCTGCAGCAAGAACACAACTGAGTCTGTCATTGATCCCAAGCCTCGCACCCTATTAAACATAGTAGACAGTAAGCATCACAAAGAGTAGCAAAACTCAGACTACCTGAGAAGTGCCTGAAGAAGGTCAGAGTCCACTAATAAGCAATAGTAGCACAACAAGCTAGGGAGAGATCCTGGGGATCAGGGCAGAAGCCTAACTGGACCTGTGCTGTGGCCCAGTGCTAGCCGCAAAGCTAGATTGGCCCCATTCAGTTGAGCTGAAGGAGTCCCCGGATAGCCACCTCTAGACAAGCTATACACCCACAATCTCCAGGGAGAAATAGACTCCAAAAGGTTCCAAATAAGCTCAGTTACTGGATCTGAAGCTCACCTAAGTAGCAAACAAGGACGTAGTCGGGAAAAACTGGGAGGATCACTGGAGAAGATACCTATTCTGCTGGCAAGCAACGTTGTTACCTCCCTGGTACTCAGAAGGTTAAGTGTTGAATATAGGGCCGTGTATGACAAATAAAGCTAGCATGTCGAATAGGAGCAATATATGTCAAATTACTAAGGGGGGTTAATATGTCAAAGGGGGGCACTCTGTGTCGGATTTCTATAATGTGAGGAACAGCGCCATTGCATGTTAGCAGTGGCCATGAGAATTTGTGTCTAGCAGTGGGCAAGGAGAAAAGGCTGGAGATGGTCAGACAGTGTACATGGGGATCTGTGGTTACTAGTGGTCAAGGGAACAAGTCTGGGGGCCAATCAGCGTATACGGAAATCTATGGCTCCCACTGGGCAAGGGAACAAGGCTGGGGGGCAAGTGGTAGCCACAAATCCCCATAAATACTGTGTGACCCCCAGTCTTGTTCCCCTAAACATGTATAATATATGATACATTGGTTAGAGGATAATTGGGTAGTGCTTGGTGTACTATTTTTTTTTTTAACCCTTTGAGTTCCACAGGGTGAGAAATGCACATTCCTATGGTACTCAGTGCTGTCCATGGTGCTGAAAGCCTTCTCTTTATTCCCCTACTGGCCAAGTAGGGAAGCAGAGAGAGAATGCTGTTCAACTTCAGAATTCCACATCAACAGCACTTTCACAATCCTGTATGCTAATAGAACCTTCTTTACTCCTCCCCTTGCATTCAAAAGTTTTAGTGAATATGTCGATAACACATCGACAAGATCATATAGCCACAGCATCATCCTTTAGTGAATCTAGGCCCTTGTCATCTTCAGTGTATTTGCATGGTTTATTAAAACTATTGGAAGTGGAGGAACTTTTTATATCACTTTCACAAACAGCCTCCTCGAGAGTAGAAGAATCAGCTGCATACTGCAGCAATCATGGCTACCGTCAGTTTTTGGACTACTACTTTCTTAAATTATTACTGCACTGCTCCTACTCCTTATTTGCTACCACTAGTCTGTTTGCTGGACATTATCAAAGTATGTACACAAAATAACTGTTTGTGTGTGATGAAGTTTTGGCCTTTACAAAATACTGTATCATGTAAGTCTCTGTCTCCAGTATCTGTCATGGTCAGCCTCAGTCACAGCTCACGCCAGGGTCCCTGTCTCTGTCACCTTCCAATCAAAATATATTTTATCTATTGTTGTATTAACTTTCAATGTCTGCAAAATTAAATAGCACACTATATACAAGTGCAACTGCTTCTGTTCCTCTTTGCTTGCACTTAGTATCAAGAATATTTCCCTAGTTGCTTTCTCTCTCTCTCTCCCAATATCACTGCCATCTTAATTTATTTTACAGCAAAGGATGGGAATAGATCTTAATCAGTAACATGCTGGCCTGGCTTCTTCTGGCTGTTGTTGGGGTCAGTTAGTTCCAGTCTGTACAGTATATCTGTCAGTCACAGAGGCTTAGCCAGCTCAGGAAGGAACTTAGATCACCTGCCTGTTTCTTCTCAAGCAAGATGTTGGGGTACTTTGGGTAAATTTCCTTTCTTCCTTTAAACCACTCCCTAAAATAGAACAAATTGTCTGTCCAATTGTGCTGCTTTCTACAAAAACAAGGAAATAACATGCTGCAGAAACCTGACACCCTTTTAAATCTCCCCCGGTTGGAAAAAAGGGAAACTTTCTGATCACTGGAGAGGGCCATGTTTCACCTCTTTTTAGTTTGAGGAGGAAATTTTTGCCAGTCCTTACCAGAGAAGTATCCAATGCATTGCAACACAATGCAATGGATACCTTTTTGGGCTATCTTTTTGAAACGTTGCCCACTTTTGGGTGACAAAGAAAATGGCACATTAAACATGTCACTGCAATGAACAGGGGAATATCAGAATCTCACCCTCACTTACATCCATGTATGTTAACCTTTGGAGTGCAAGAGTGGCTCCCACTCTCTCGCTCAAAGGGTTAACATACATGGATGTAAGCAATAGCAGTGGTTGGATGTGTGATTCCTACACAAGTTGTGTGTAAGAGCTGCAAAATGAAATGCACAGAGCAGAACAGAGTGCATAACGTGTAGGTAATAACTTTCAATGTTAACTATTAAAACGTGCAACGCTTTAAGCCTGCAATATCAGAATCCCTCCCTTTTGATGCTGGTGAGATTCTGATAATGAATTCTACATTGTATAGTAGAATTTTACATCCTTCTAAGAAAACTAACAATTTCTACTGATTACTCCCCTTTACATGGCCAAAAATATATGGACACCTAGTTGTTAGACGTCTTATTCCAAAATCATGACCCATATTTCTAAAAGCAAACTAGAGTTATTCTGGAGTAAACCACCTGCACCATAGGATACATATACACATTTCTGTTAAAATGAAGTTCTCTTCAAGTGCATGGGAATTGTTGAATTTCTATTTGTCTTCTATGGTGCAGCTGGTTTATTCGAGAATAACTCCAGTTTGCTTTTATAAATATGGGTCCATGGGTATTAATAAGGAGTTGGTTCCCCCTTTTCTTCTGTAACAGTCTCCGCTCTTTTGGGAGTGTTTTCCATTAGATTTTGGAACATTGCATCCAATCAGCCACAAGAGCATTAGTGAGGCTGGACACTGATGTTGGGTGATTAAGCCTGATGCAAAGTCAGCATTCCAATTAATCCCAAATGCGTTCAGTGTGGTTGAGGTCAGGGTTCTGTGCAGGCCGCTCAAGTTCTTCAGCACCTATCTTGAAAAAATAATTTTTGTATGGACCTCACTTTGTGAACAGTGGCATTATTAAGCTGAAACAGGAAAGGTCCTTCCCAAACTGTTGCCACAAAGTTGGAAGCACATAATTGTCTAGAATTTCATTGAATTCTGTATCCTGAACCATAAAAAATAGCCACAGACCATTATTCCTCCTATACTAAACTTCTTTAGAGAACACATTTCCATTGATCCAGAGTCTAATGATGGAGATATTTATACCACTTCAGCAGATACTTGATATTGCGCATGGTGATCTTAGTCTTATGTGTGTTGTTCAACAGTGGAGAACCATTTCATGAAGCTTCCAACAAACAGTTATGTGCTGATGTTGCTTCCAGAGGCAGTATGAAACTCTTTTTCAACAGTGTTGCAACTGAGGACAGATGATTTTTCAGAGGACAGATGATTTGTACTCTCTACATGCTTCAGCACCCAGGGGTCCAGTTCTGTGAGCTTGTATGGGCTACCACTTGGCTGTTGAGCGGTTATTGCTTCTAGAGGTTTCAGTTTTACAGCTCTAGCAAAGCAGAAATTTCAGGAACTGACTTGTTGGAAAATGAGATCCTATGACAGTTCCATGTTCTAAAGTCACTGACCTCTGTAGAATGGGCCAATATATGGCCAGTGTTTGTCTATGGAGATTGAATAGTTGTTTGCTTGATTTTATACACCTGCCAGCAATGGGTGTGTCTGAAATAACCCAATCCATTGATTAGAAGGGGTGTCCACATACTTTGGCCATGTAATGTACTTACTATGACCATAAAAATCCTTACGTCGCCTCTGAATCTCTCCCTTGTTCCTTAGTTCAAACATCTTCAATCTGTCCTGGATGTACATGGCGGCAGACAAGGCAGTTACTAGAAGGACTACAGGACCTCAGTCTCTGCTTGCTGTACATGGTAATCTTAACCCTTTAAGAACAAGAGTAGTGCACAGTGCATTACTTCTCAATGAGTTGCATACCCCTCTGCTCCTTCACCGTTTGAGTGCAAGAGGGGTAAGCAACGCATTGCATTGTGTACCCCTCTGGCACTCAAAGGGCAAAATGTTTCAATAGGCTAATGCACTCTACCTGCTTCAGTTTGAAAAATTGAGGTATGGGGGGTATTATTATTAAGAGGTGTTAGTTTTCCTTTAAGAATATGAAGTATCACTCTACAATGCAGAATGCATTATTTTAATGTACAGTAAGCTAGTATTCTCTTGGAGAAAAAACACATACTTTAAATTTATACCACTGTTCCAGAGAAGTTTACATAACAGGATCAGGAATGAAAAGGCATATTATTCTAGTCACTTAGGAACAATGCATCAGTAAACATAATACATTTCTCAGTATGCAGGGCCAGATATAAATGCAAATGATAAAATCTCAGAACCATTATTATTTTTTGCACAGTGTGTTACGAGCACATAAAGATATATGGTAAAATGAAGGACTTCAGGTGATTTCCATTGTGGTTACACAGATCAACTCTTTCTCTGCTGGACAAAAGAGCAATGAAATATTAGTTGTTTCTTTGGAATATTGCTGGTTTCTGGCTAGAAATGAACAAATCATCTATTATTGGTTTTGTAGATCAATTTAGAGGACCTGGAGAAAATTCCAAATGTGTCCAAGTCAATCCAGAATGCATACCTCCCAAGTGTCCCTCTTTAGGTGGGGCAGTTCCTCTTTCAGACCCAAATCCCTCTGTCCCTCTTTTCCACCCTGATGTCCCTGTGTTTAGGAGATCAGACTGTGTGGTGTGAATATAAGTGTATCACCCTGGTGTCCCTGTGTGTAGGAGATCAGACTGTGTGGTGTGTATATAAGTGTATCACCCTGGTGTCCCTGTGTTTAGGAGATAAGACTGTGTGGTGTGTATATAAGTGTATCACCCTGGTGTCCCTTTGTTTAGGAGATCAGACTGTGTGGTGTGTATATAAGTGTATCGCCCTGGTGTCCCTGTGTGTAGGAGATCAGACTGTGTGGTGTGTATATAAGTGTATCACCCTGATGTCCCTGTGTTTAGGAGATCAGACTGTGTGGTGTGTATATAAGTGTATCACCCTGGTGTCCCTGTGTTTAGGAGATCAGACTGTGTGGTGTGTATATAAGTGTATCACCCTGGTGTCCCTTTGTTTAGGAGATCAACTGTGTGGTGTGTATATAAGTGTATCGCCCTGGTGTCCCTGTGTTTAGGAGATCAGACTGTGTGGTGTGTATATAAGTGTATCACCCTGGTGTCCCTGTGTTTAGGAGATCAGACTGTGTGGTGTATATATAAGTGTATCACCCTGGTGTCCCTGTGTTTAGGAGATCAGACTGTGTGCTGTGCATATAAGTGTATCACCCTGGTGTCCCTGTGTTTAGGAGATCAGACTGTGTGGTGTGTATAGAAGTGTATCACCCTGGTGTCCCTGTGTTTAGGAGATCAGACTGTGTGGTGTATATATAAGTGTATCACCCTGGTGTCCCTGTGTTTAGGAGATCAGACTGTGTGGTGTGTATATAAGTGTATCATCCCTGGTGTCTCTGTGTTTAGGAGATCAGACTGTGTGGTGTGTATAGAAGTGTATCGCCCTGGTGTCCCTGTGTTTAGGAGATCAGACTGTGTGGTGTGTATAGAAGTGTATCGCCCTGGTGTCCCTGTGTTTAGGAGATCAGACTGTGTGGTGTGTATATAAGTGTATCACCCTGAATTATCTCTGATATGATTCCTCAGGGCTTTTGAATCTAGCCAGCCTGGGTGATAAAATGTATCCCTGATGTGATTCCTCAGGGCTTGTTATGCTAACAAGCTTGAGTGATAACAAGTTTTTCTGATGTGATTCCTCAGGTCTTCTGATGCTAACAAGTCAAAATCCTATAAATCAACTGTTCCTCAAGTCTTGGGCCTAACAAGTCTAAGTCCTACAAATCAATGTTTCCTCAGGGCTTGGGCCTCTAATAAGTCTAAGTCCTCCAAATCATACTCTACAAAATACTCTATCTCAGTCACTAACTTATATCAGGGGGGTCCCTGTCTCTATCATAGTACGTACCATGTATGTATGTATTTATTTATTTATTTTATTTATTTATAACTGTCCCCCCAATCCCAGTCAACCACCCCCCCTCCCCAAAAAAATCCCTGTTCAACTGATTCTTTCCTCATACTCTACCATAACAGGCACCCTCCTCAGACCCATTTTATACCATGTCTTATTATTTATTTATTTATTTTTATTTTATTAGCTGTCCCCCCAATTCCAGTCAACAAACCACCCAAAAATCATTCCCTGTTCAAATGATTGATCTGATTTCTAAATTGCCACAGTGCCACTAGTCTTCATGTTTAGATGGTTGAGGAAGAACAGCGGGAAGGCCTTAAGCTGACCAAACTATGCTTAAAAGCAAGCAAGCACTAATGCCAGCCCTATAGCATGCATGCATTTTGTGCTAATTTCCATGTTAGTACATGGCATTAAATGTATGGTCAACCTGAAGCCTTCCAACTGTTGCAGACTACAACTCCCATTATCCCCATCCAGACAGTTGAGGCGGAAGTCCCCCCAAATAAGGCCTGGTATTTTTCTTACTGTAATTAATATTGTGAGATCCATAGATCCCACAATACGTTTAATTTATATGTGTTGCGTACCCCTCTGGCACCCAAATTTTAAAACAATCAAGGTTTCTGGCCATCAGAGCTTCAATGTATTTATTTTATCTCATAAGACCTGGCAGGACAATGTTGGGAAAGTCCTTCCCTAGATGCAGAGACAGTCTGAAGCTTTTCCTGCAGAGGCAGTTCAGGGAGGAGCTTCTAAACACAGCCTTGTAAAATTCATAACGTTGGCCTTTCAACTCTACTTTACCAACATCATGTAGTTTACGAGGTTGGCATCCAAATGATTGAAGAGGTAACAGTGTTTAACATGGGAGAATATACATTACAAAGTTAAACAAGTTTACTCCCACTACTGTCTTATGTTATTTTAAAAAGTTATTGCTCAAACTTTTTTTTGGGTGCAATGTATCCACAGGCTGAAATTGTATGGTGGCGCTGTTGCTGCAGCAATCTGTAGACAGCTACTGTCAATTGCAATAGACCGCCATAGGCTTCTGTATAACAGCACCACTGTAAAATATCAGGCCATGGTGATACTGCACCCAAAAACACAAGTTTTTAGCTTCAATAACATAAGAATTAAACTTTTTTTGGCAGTGAGAGTAGCAATGTTTACTCATCAGAATAAATCCTACAATACATGCTTTTTTTTTTTTTTTTTTTTTAATCTTAGTACTTCAGCCTTTCTCCGAGTACAGACATATAAACGGATATGACTGTTTCATGTTTAAAGGGATAACAATGTTTCATATTACATAGCTCAGAACGTTGAGCATGTGTAATAGCACTTCTGTGTGATGTTCATATGCTTCAAAACTTGATAATTACAGTGTAACATGTTGAAGATGATCCCTCCTGCCACTTTCCCTATTCAGAAGCCACCTCCCCTCAGATCTGCAGCTGATTACAATGAGGGACAATCTCCCCTCATTCAAGTGGAACTTTCATCAACTTTACATGTAGCCACAAATCATTAATATGTTAGAGAAATACATAGGAATACATGTCATTTGCTATATAAATGCGGCATAAGTAAGAGGGAGAATGTTTTCGACGGGCAGGCACAGGCTGGGATCCTGCAGCAGGTACTATCTGAGCCTGCTCTGTCAGTCCCTTCCGGTGCCTTTTGGCACAAACGCTTTCAACTCACCAGTGGTGGAGTTGAAGGGGACGGACAGCACAGATACAGAGATGACGACTCTGCAATATGTCTGCTCTGTTCCCCAGTACTGCCCGTCAAAGATGTTCTCTCTCTTACTTATGCCAGACTTATACTCAAATGACAAGTATTTTTATGTATATTGCTAACATATTAATGATTTGGGGTTACATGTAATGTTGATGAAAGTTCCGCTTTCAGTATAAGGAAAACTCTGCCCTACTTGATGAAGGAGGACATGTTTTTCCTAATACTGTATGAAGATTGTCCGTCGTGATCCACTGTTGGATCTGGGACAAATATGCTTACATCAGTGAAAGGGGTGCTAGGGATCATCTTAAACATATTATTACACTGTATACTATAGAGAGAAAGAAAAGAGATCTTAAACAGCACTAAACCCACCTTCCAAGACAAGATACCTATTATTGATGCCAGGTGATATATTGAGGATAAGTGTCAAAAAAACAAACTCAAAATAAAAAATACTTTTATTATATAAACAATAAAAAAGGCAAATTTGATAAAAGAAACCCTGTAATTACTGTACTCCCAAACCACTACTGTTGTCTTGGTGGTCTGAAGGTATAAAAAGGATCAAGATCTGAATATATGCAAATCTAATTGTTCATCTTCTAATATACAAAGATTATTCAATATTGTACCACTGTGTTTTAACCTAAATGGATCATGTGCAGATCTATTATATACAGGTGCTGCTCTAGCGATAATATCCACCAAAATAAGATCTTACACTAAATTGCTTGCCAATAAAAACACTAGTAAACGGAATGCCCAATAGGGTGGAATAGATATCTTAATTAAGTACACCTTATTACTAGAGCAATTGATAATAACTATTTGTAGGTATCCGTTGTGACAATTATTATAGGACCCCTTATTTAAAAAATTATAGCATGTTAATCCGAGCGGCTGTGACAAGTGTTTGACACATTTGAAATTAGAGTTAAGCCAGAATTTATAATAAAGTGCCACTTCTTTCTAATGATAATATTATCCAGAGTACCTATCCACTCTTATTTTAGGTGGTACAATATTGAATACTCTGTGTATATTTGGAGATGAACAAATAGATTTGTATATATTCAGATCTTGATCCTTTTTATACCTTCAGACCACCAAGACACCAGTGGTGCTTTGGGAGTACAGTAATTACAGGGTTTATTTTATCAAATTCACCTTTTTTTATTGTTTATATAGTAAAAGTTATTCTTTATCTTGAGTTTGTTTTTTTGACACTTATCCTCAATATATCACCTGGCATCAATAATAAGTATCTTGTCTTGGAAGGTGGGTTTAGTGCTCTTTAAGGTCTCTTTTCTTTCTCTCTATAGTATATATTTAATTCAATTGACCTTAGCACATTCCCTTTAGGTGACTACCACTCCCCATACTTAAAGTGAGTAGTGCACCTCAACCTCATATTATTACACTGTAACTAGCAAGTTTTGATGCCTATGAACATCGCATAGCAGTACTTGTACACAACGTTCTGAGCTATGTGTAATATGAAACATTACTATCCATTTAAGTGTTAGCATTCTGTTAATCATTGATCTGATTTTGAAGTTAAGCAGATAGAAAATGTACAAACAACATCAGGAAACATTTTATCAAAAGCCAAAACTCTGAAATCCATTAACTGAAATAATCAATCCCAATAGTTTTTTCCCTGACACGTAAAAAACTGCTCTTTCATTTCCACCTCAAAGTTCTTGAAAAGTTTAAATATGCACCTTAGATCCAAAACTCCAAAAGGGAAGCAAATGATCTGAACTGACATTACCCAAAGCAGCCATTAAATCAAGGAAAATTAGAAGCATAAACTTAGAATCATATTTAGTTTGCAAAACAGATTCATGAATATACATGAGGATAATTTCATCTGAACACTATGTGATAATCTTCTTGTTGCAGCTCACAAAGCTTCATATTTTTTGAAGAGTGTTCAACTGGAATTGGAATTTTTTTTCTCCAAACATTTGTATAACTGATAAATGAGATGGATACCTGCTGAAGAGTAATGACTTTAAATTAAATTAAATTGTTTTAACCCATTGGATTCCAAAAGTGTCTCCAGTACAAAAGAAAGCAATGCTCTGGTAGACTGAATAATATATCAACAGAAGAAAAAAATTGTAAAGTGGTATTTGATATAATTTAAAGGAGAACAAGCAACTCTTATTACCCCCAAACCATTATGAATGAACACAGGTTCTTCCTGCCAGACCTCACCAGAGGTAACTGTTTCTGGGTAGTCATCTTTCCCAGATAGGTCTTGACTCAGTCTGCTGGTTCACCATTGCCCTCTGGTAGACTGGTGAAAGTAGTGACTAAGCTGCATTTCAAAGCAATGTGTTTTGCACCCCCTCTGGGACTTAAAAGGTTAAAAGCTCCATTTCAGTAAAAAGGAAATTTGGGAACGTATTATATGCTCCATGAGATGCAGCTGACTTGGGCCAGAATTGGTCCCCTTTCTCTTCTACCAGCTGTAAGGAATCATACTTCTCCACTCTTCTCCCCTTCCTCTTCCCCTTCTGTTTTCTCATTTTAGAAACCAGAGCCTGTGGCATAAGGTTGGTCATGGTCAACTTACTCCAGAGTTTCATAACTATTACGAAAACTTGAGCAACACTACCTCCGAGTCTGGAAGCAAGCAATGCTGCATGCTTTCCTTCCACAGGTCACTGTAGACAATTTTGATGCTCTAGTCCTCCCAAATACATTGCTCCAGCTCTGTACACAATTCTGAGAGTTATTTGAGTCGCAGGATGGACACACACTTCAGTTGCCAGTTAGCTCTACTCCCAAAGTTTTTATCATAGCAGAAGTCTTCCCACACTAACCTGGGGTCACAGGAGCCAGAGCTCTATGGAGTGAAGTAGACCTCTGCATAGCTATGATCATTCCTGCTCAGCTCAGAACAGCAGTGTATGATATCTCTCACCTTTGTATTCTCTCAGCAGGGACTCCTCGTGTTCAGAGGGAAGAACATCCAAGAGCTGCCTCTTCAAATCCAGGATGTCTGCAACCATCTCCACTCAGGCTGCATCCTGCACATGCTGGTCCTGTTCTTGATATTATGAACATTTCCAGAGATGGACTCGCTCAATATAGGGCTAGTTAGGATCATATTTCTCAAGCTATTGTGATGTACTTGCCAACCCTGCTGTCACTTTCCACCATGTTACTACTGTATTGGTTACTTTGCAGACTTGCAATCAGTTAGCTTTTTCTTGGTCCACTGGATTGTGAAAGCTGTGGTGCTTCAGCTTTTGTTGGATTACAGTTTCCATCATCCACTGATGACAAATTCATGTGGATGATGGGAGTTTGAGAAAGGTCCATATCTACTACATTGGTAAACATTTTTTTATTGAGCTTTGTATTGTATTTGGTGAAATAGTGACTATCCTAAATTAACATCTGGATTGAATCTAACAAGCACCAACCTCTATATCTGTTTCCTTACAGAGGCGGTCATGTCCTGGATCTTTCTCACCCAACTATAGTTACTTCTCTGAATCAATATGTGAATATTCGATATTTCTGGCATCCAATGTTGAAGAAGTGAAATTGTTTAGAAAATACTAAAGGACCAAATTCATGGAGAATGTGGATTAAATCTGGTGCAACCAGCTGCATCACAGATAACACATAAAAGGTTCTCATTGATTTAAATGGGGCTTTAAATCTCCTGAATGCAAGAAGCATAGCCACTGCATCGATTCACAGTTTGGTTGAGACTCTTCTGACATCCAAGAGGTCAACATTCAATTGTAATTAATAGAAATATGTATTTGACCCATGTGATTCAGTTGGTTTGGCTCAGAACTGCACCTCTTCAAAATAGTGACTATGGGGGAGATTTATAAAACTGGAGTTAATCTAAAAGAAGAGTTAAAATGGCTGTAAGTTTGCCTCTGGTAGTTATGAAAGTATGAATCCGTTGAGTGCCAGAGGAGTACGGAATGCATTGCGTTCCGTACCCCTCTGGCACTCAAAGGGTTAAAGAGATATTAATGTTTCAAAATAAAAGCAGCTCCAATTAATCTTCATAGTATCTAGACCATGGAGAGTGTTATTTCAATACTGTCAGAGTTGTAGTTCAAGCATAATTGAATGATAAAGTGCCCCCTCCTGCCCTTTGTACCTAGTATAAGCCACCTCCCCTCAGATGTGGAATCTGGTCCTGGGACCCGACAGGTCATAGCAAGGGACAATCTTCTTACTGTGACAACAATGAAAACCCTGCCCCCCCGACAGGTTTTTCAGCTTTTTCTCCTTATTTTAAATGAGGATTGTCCCTCTCTGCAGGCCATCTGGACAACACCTTTATTCTCTGAGGTGAGCAATGTTATATCAGTAAAAGGGGCAGGAGGGGGATACTTTGTCATTCAATCACTCTCGAACTACAACTCTGATAGTATTGAAAAAACACTCTCCATGGCCCAAATACTATGAAGATTAATTGGAGCTGCTTTTATTGTGAAACATTACTATCCCTTTATGGACAGTTTGGAGGACATAACTCCGTGTAGTACATGTTTTAAAAAATGGTGTAACGAAGTTTGTAAGAAGTGGAGCAGAGTATTTATAAAGCAACTAGCTGAAGAGCCCGTTACACGGGCCACAGTGCCACTGGCAGCCGGTCGCGGGCCAGTCATGCACAGTAGAGACTGCCCATGCCGCGGCTGATACAGTGCCAGCCGGTCGCGGTGCAGTCTTGCTCAGCAGAGACTGCCCACGCCACAGCTGATACAGAGAGGGACGCTTCTTCGGAGCGGCCCGCTCTGTTTCAGCCTCGTCACTGGCAGTCTCTACTGTGCATGATGTGGCATTACACACGTTTTAGCGAATTATTATATAGGATTATTCTATTTGCAACAATTTAGCAACAGAATTTGCTCCAAATATTTAAGGTCATGTCTGGCCTGTTCTGATTCTTAATTGTCTCTACATTTATAAATGTATCCAGAATACTTTATCAATACCAACACTCATAACGAGGAATAAGGACATTTTAAGGATGCGTTCACTAAAACAAAAACACTTTTTTTTTTTTCCCCAAAGGCCACATGCAAAAAGAAAAATGAGAAACAATTCTGGGCAGAGCCTTTTGCATTGTATAGAGCATATATTATACGTTCCCAAATTTCAGTTTCCTTTTAATGAGACCTTTAACATTTTAATTCCCAGAGGTGTGCACAAAACATTGCTTTAGAATGCTTTGTGCAACCCTCTGGCACTCAAAGTGTTAACTCTCTTGAATGCTAGAGAGGTTCCAATATATTAATCTGTAATGCATTGGAGACTCCTCAAACATTCATGGGGTTAAAAGCCTTGTTTACATAAATAGTCAATTTTTTCTTTGCACCCCCCCCCCCAGTCACTTTTGGAATTGCTCAATTTCTGGTTTTGTCAATACGGCCTTAAATTAGCAAGTTAATGTGATATCAATGACATCCTTTTTAGAGAGCATATTTCACCAGATGGTCATTTTCATGTATATGCAACACTTAAAATGTTCCTCTTAAAAGTCAGTTGTGCTATTCATTAAAAAAGGCATTTTATGAAACATAATGCTATCCCTCCATCATCAATATATATTATGTACATAATAAACTTGCTTAATAGCCAGGGATTGTCATTCCTTCTTTCTAAATAGCTGTAGCAACATAAAAGCAGTTCATTTTGCTAAAGATACACACTGCTCAACGATCCTGCTTGCATCTGTTCATATTTAATTTGATGGAAAGGGAAAATTACACTTGCTCTAAAACTGAATACAATACAATACAATATCACTGTTAGGGTTCACATTCTAAGAGTCAATCCCTTTAAGTTAAGTGGCATGCACTTTCAAAGACAAGCATGAATCTATAATCTACAAACAAATCACATTCCTGCTGTTGTATATTATATGTTGTGTGTGCAATATATGTGTATAAAAGTATATACAAAAGTAAATAAAAGGCTATTAAAGAAACTAAAGAGTACACTACCATTTGGTACAATTATAGATATAAACAAAGGCAGGGATTTTTTATAGTAGAGGCAGAAACATTATGGAATCCTTTGCCTCTGGATCCTGTGCTCGCAGATACTGTAGTTGCTTTCCAAAAAGTAACTGATACCTTTCTAGCTCACAACAATATTGAGAATTATATAAAGAAATTTTGGGTTGCACAAATATGGAAAACTAGAGCAAACCTAGATCCGATAACCAATGAACTAAAACCTTTGTTTCTCAATTTAAAAAAAAAAAAGAACATACAATATCCCAGATGTTCAGCACTCAAAGGAAATGGGTTAGGAATAAATTGCCAAGAATCCTCTGATTTATATAAAAACTCAACTTATAATGATATTGAAATATTTTGATAACAATGTGTAAAGTGCATCCAAGAATGCAATGAAAATTGAGAAAAATAGATATTGACAAAATACCACAATAAAATTTTAGACAATAAATAATAAAAAAGTAATAAAAATGATGGGAACACAATGTTACAGCTTATCTTGGTTTCAGTGTCATCTACAGGAGCGAGGCTTCAAGCATGCAGCAGGCCTCTGTTTTATGTGTTTGCTTCCTGTAGTCTCCTCCTACCTACTTCCTCCTATCTACTTCCTCCCTCTGAGCTGCTCCTCCTACCTTCTTCCTGTGGAGGGGTTTAAAAGGCAGACTGAGTCCTGACTCAGTTGCCATTGCATTGTTGTTCATATAAGTTCTATTACCTTGGGTTCTGTGTATGACCTGGCAAGTCTTCCATCGAACCTGGTGCTGACCTGTGGCTCTGTCTGACTATTCTTTTGCTTATCCCTATAGTAGACACCCAACCTGGTGCAGACCTGTGGCTCTGGCTGACTACCTGAACTGTGTATGCCCTGGATTGTCTGACTACCCCCTCTGGTGCTGACTTGTGGCTCTGTCTGACTACTCTTACGTTTGTTCCTTGTACCTAGCAAACACCCAATCTAGTGCGGACCTGGGGCTCTGGTAGACCAGCTCTGATACTGACTGCAGGTGAGTCAACTATCTATTTCCCATTCTGACTGCACGTGTGAGTCAGAGTTCGCTCCATTCTGACTGCAGGCGTGAGTCAGATATCACTCCCTACTGACTGCAGGGTTGAGACGGTACGCCCGCTACGTCGGATCAAGATCCTGTGTTCCTGCTCCTGGCTCCAGCAGACACTACCAGTGGCTTAGGCCTAGTCTCCAGCACACTGGTCAGGCTCGGCAGCCTACTATTCCTGATAGCAGAGCTTGCTGGCCTGTAACCATCTGCTTGTTCCTGCTGTATATATCCTATATAATAATCCGCCAGATGTATGTTTGTCCTGTGCAGTCATGAGCAGTAGAGACTGTCCGAATGCACGCCAGACATGTTCAGTAAAGACTGCCCGAACGCAGGCCAGAGTTGCAGTCATGCACAGTAGACATAGCCACTGGTACCTGCAGTCACGCACTTTGGCCCGTGTACTCGGGCTTTTACACTAGTTGTATATATTTTGCTTGCCTTTCAGTTGTCAATAAATTGCATTTAACTATACCGTACTAACTCTTTAACTTCTTTGGGAACCGTGACACCCAAGGAAGCAGCACCCTAACCATAAAAAAGGAAATGTGCGCC
Organism: Rhinophrynus dorsalis; assembly: GCA_037306005.1. Taxonomy (NCBI): domain Eukaryota; kingdom Metazoa; phylum Chordata; class Amphibia; order Anura; family Rhinophrynidae; genus Rhinophrynus; species Rhinophrynus dorsalis. The sequence continues at coordinate 514,929,986 of CM074720.1, read as the reverse complement.
TTAAACTCAAACAATAATTTAATACAAAACACCATACATAGTTATATATACCGTAAAATCTCAGGTATAATACGCACCTGTGTATAATACGCAGGTGTTTATTATGCCCAAGATTTAGGGGAAAACAAGAGTGCCTATGTATAATACGCACCCTTGTTTTCCCCTTACTAAAAAAAAAAAAAAAAAAGAAAAGTTAGCGCTTCCTGCTCCCTCTCTCTCCCTGCAATCTGGTGATTAAGTAAGACTTACTTTTTGAAGCTTTTATGGTGTACCGATATCTGAAAAAATATCCCTCTCTCCCATCTTCCCTGCGGGCGGCACGATTGCATCTGCCGCCCGCTTCCTTCAATCGGTTTTCAGGACCTTCCTCCTATGTGAGGATCTCAAGGTCCTGAAAGCCGATTTGAAGGAAGCGGGTGGCAGATGCAAGCGTGCCGCCCGCAGGGAGATGGGAGAGAGGGATCTATTTTCAGATACCGGTACACCATAAAAGCTTCAAAAAGTAAGTCTTACTTAATCACCAGATTGCAGGGAGAGAGAGGGAGCAGGAAGCGCTAACTTTTCTTTTTTTTTTTAAAGTCTGTAAAAAACACTCGGGTATATACGCACCCCCCACTTCACATAAGGTGAAGAGGGGTAAAATTGTGCGTATTATACCTGAGATTTTACGGTAATAAGATGGGAAAAAATATATATATATATAGCAATCAAAAGGCAAGCACTCACGGGACTTTCAAATAAATTAAACAATACACTTTATTTTATCGACATTTTGGTCCAGTGAGGATCTTTCTCAGTCTTGATAAAGGTCCTTACTGGACCGAAACGTCGATAAAATAAAGTATATTATTTAATTTATTTATTTTTTGCTGTAACACTAATTTTGCTTAACACCCAGGCGATATGTGTAGGAGTTTATGTGAGTGCCAATCTCTGTTTAAAAAAAAAATATATATATATATATATATATATATATATATATATATATATATATATTTATAATAAACCTGGGCAGGGGCGGACTGGGCCGGGGGGAAGGGGGGCAATTGCCCCCCGGGCCGGTCATAAACCTGGGCTGGTGGGCCGCAGCCTCACTCCATGTCCTGCTTCTGCCAGCAGGGGGCGTGCATGAGATTGTCTGCCAGACCAGCAATTCGGACGATAAAAATGTTTTATGCATTGGGCATAGGCGTAGCGGAGGCCCTCCACCGAATTTTGGGGCCCTCAGAAAGTTTTGCCTGCTATGTTATATTGGATCCCAGGGGACCTCCATATGTTACAGAGCAGTGGCTTCACTTGTCTCTTAACCCTTTGAGTGCTAGAGGTTTATACAACACTTTTCTAAGCAATGTGTTGAATACCCTTCTGGCACTGAAAGCGTTAAGCTCCCCTCCGGACCCAGGTGAGTCTATGTGCACTCACTGCACTGCTCACCCTTGCTGCTGAATAATCTCGCGAGACTTGCAGGTCTACATCATTACATGCAGCCGCGCGGGCTGCTTCAATTCTGTAAGCACTTGCTATGCAGGCTGGTAGAATGTGAGCGGAGAGGATATCAGTGGCAGTAAGATAGTGGGACTTGGAGCAAGAGGCCGACATCAAGAGGGAAAAGGAGGAACTGTTGTCTCGGCAGGCAATGTATGCAGGCTGATAAGTAGTGTAGCTACATTTTACTTATATCCAACATCATCAATAGCTCTGAGTGATAAAATCATTTTAGTACAACAGTGGTGTGAAACTCATTGAGCTGCAATGCATTGCATACCACTGACACTCGAAGGGTTACTCCGTTTCCTGTTATTAAATACAGATGAAAAGAGAGAGAGTATGGACCAGTGTCTGACTGACTCCCTTTACATTGAGCCCCTTCTCAGACACTTAGATTCAAACAGGCTTCAAATGAAATGACTCTTGAGGGTTAATATTTTTTTGTCATTAAAGAAAGATGAGAGGAGAAAGAGAGAATGGCCCGGTGTCTGACTCGCTCGCTTTACATTCGGTCAGACACGGGGCCGTTCCCTCCCCTCTCATCTGTCTTTAATGACGGGAAACAGATTAACCCATGAGTGCCCTTTCATTTGAACTCTGTTTAAATATAGTGCACAGAGAAGGGACTGAATGTAAAAAGCAAGTCAGTTAGACACTGTGCCTTTCTCTTGCCTCTATTTTTTTATGACAGGAAACATATTAACTCTTCGGGGGCCAGATTAACCTTTTGCGTGCCAGCAACAGCACTGCACAATACATTACCCTCCCCTCTTTCACTAGAAGGGTTAAAACATCAGTGCAGTCAGACACCGGGCTGTCTGAGCTCATCTGTCCTTACTGAAAGGAAACAGAAAAACACAATAAAACATCGGAGCTGTAGGTGCAGTCAGATGTTATCTTAAGCTGAAGATGTTTTTTCAAATATTAATCACATGTTGGATACTTAACTGTCCTAATACTCACCCCACCCCTTACATTTCTTCACCTTTCTCTTCACCCTTACACTGAATGAAAATGGTATCAGGACGCTAGATTTCAATATACTTTAAATTAATGTTTAGACAAATAACTTGCTTGACAATAGCATCTGAACACCATCCTCACTTTAAAACCCCAGAATGTACCTTGTTCACTATCCGAACCTCCTGTGCTAACTAATTGTGTCTTTGGTTCTCACTGTGACAGCCTTGGTACCCTAGATGAGCGTTTCTCAACTGAAAGGACAGTGCAGTGGTTAGTAGGGTGTTTCTTTTTTCAGACAGGTAACCTCACATTGTTGTGCAAAGTTCAGGCATCATGTCAGTCACTGAGCAGTGTTTGAAACTGGCCCTCTAACTGAGGTTAAGTAGAGCTACTCAGCACACACTGCAGTTTGGAAGTTCTCATGGTGCTCTTCAAGTGAGGCACCGATATCTGCATATGGTGGGGGGAGAGGGGGTTAAAGAAAAAATACCTTCCCTTTAACCATTTGAGTGATGGTGGGTTGTGCAGTGCATTGAAGAGCAATGCTTTGCACAACCCACCATAATTCAGAAGGCTTCTGGAAAGGATAAAAAATGGAGCTGAGACTCATTGAACTTGTTCTTTATCCATTTTGGTTCTATCATTGTGTCAGCCATTATCCCACCCTCCTTTATCTCCCCACCCTATTGCCCATATTATTCCCATTTTCTCTCTCCTCCTCTTATCTGTCCATTGCCTTTATTCCTCACCTTGCTTTCCCCCATCTTGCCCTCCCCCTTTTATTTCTTCTTTCCCTTTCTCTCCTCTTTTGCCCTCTCTCTCCCCCCTCATTGGCACTCATAGAAAACTGTAAACTCTGTGGTATGACTAGAGTAGCTCCATTTCAATTGGAAGCTCTCTGGGATGACTAGTGTAGCTTCATTTGTAAGCTCTGTGGGATGACTAGCGTAGCTTCTTTTCTATTGTAAGCTCCGTAGTATCACTAGTGTAGCTTCTTTTCTATTGTAAGCTCTGCGATATCACTAGTGAAGCAATATTTCAATTGTGAGCTCTTTGGTATCTCAAAATTAATTATGTTGAACATTGAAATTATTTAAAAGTTAATAATCAGATCTGAGCATATGTGTGCGTGCATGTGTTTGTTTGTGTGTTTGTGTAAAGTGCCCTGGAGTGTGAATGTGTGTCAGTATAAGGTGCCCTGGGGTGTATATTTTATACACACATGACTTTAGGCCAGGAGTAGCCAACCTGGACCTCAAGAGCTACCAACAATGCATGTTTTCAGGATCTCCCTGAATAAGCACAGGTGGACTAATAATAATAATAACTAAGCCACTAATTAGTCCACCTTTGCTTTATCTGTGATATCTTGAAAACATGTATTATTGGTAACTCTTGAGGACCAGGTTTGGCTACCCTTTCTCAGGAAAAAGCAGGGATGGGCAACTTGTGGCCCTCCCACTGTTGGTGAACTACATCTCTATTTATCTAGAGCCAGCTATTTGCTGATTGAGAACAATGGGAGTTGTAGTCTGACAACATAGTACTAGTAGCCACAACAGCACCACCCACATGGTTTCTGCATTACTCTTTACCTGCCAAGTTCTTTCCCCTTTATTACCACAGCCCATGTCTGTCATCCCTGCTCCTACCTACATGACCTTCCCTGTTTTACTGCCTATTTTCCTCCCATTTCACATTGTCTCCCTAATGTTTATCTATAAACCAGCATAGGATATGTAGACATATTGACTTGTATTATGGATGGTTTGTAAAATAACTGCAGAGAGACAGTGGGAAATGGGAAGTAACGAGTGGCAGGAAGGATGGGGAAGAATATTGGTATGGGGTGGCAGAAAGAGATGAGGGAGGCAATCTGAAAAGGACATACAAGGGTAGAGTGGTGGCGATGGTAAAAGCTGCACTGACCAAAAAGGAGTTGGTGAGAATACCAATGACTCCTTGCTAGTAACAAGGTCAAAGATCCTATGTTACTAAAGTATGGGCACCCCTGTTCTGCAGAATGCAAACTCTCTGCTGAAGTTCCCTTTTAGATTGTCATCTCTGTGGGACAATTCATATGTAGATTGTAAGCTCTAGGCATAATTTATGAGTACAAAAACAATTCTCACCAACAACATAAAGTGGGTTGAGTTATACCTACTGCAACGCCACTTGAATTATAAGGTCTATGGTATCATTAGAATAGCTTAATTAACTAGTGCAACGCCACTTGAATTATAAGGTCTATGGTATCATTAGAATAGCTTAATTAACTAGTGCAACGCCATTTGAATTATAAGGTCTATGGTATCATTAGAATAGCTCCATTTCAATGGTAAGCTCTGTGGTATCACTAATGCAGCACCATTTCGACTGTAAGCTCTCTGATATCACTAGAGTAGCACAATTTCAATTGTAAGCTCTGTGGTATCACTATTGTTGCTCCACTTTGATTGTAATATCAGTGGTATCACTTTGTAGTTCCATTTCAATTGTAAGATCTGTGGTTTGTATTACTAGTATAGCTCCATTTCAATTGTAAGCTCTGTGGTATCGCCAACCTTAGGTCACAACATCAATGCCAATTAAAAACTTAACATAAGGGGGTAGGTTGGGACGATGGGCTGGAGTGATAGTAGAAATGGGCCACTGGATTGTACTTGCCCCCCAGGCCAAAGGTTGCCAGCCCTCCCCTGAACCTGGGTTTTAGGCATTCTCCAAATATTTGTGTCTCTTCTGCCCGGGTGCTACTGGTCAAAATTGTATATTAAAAGAAATGGTATGTATAGCCATGAAACCAGTGCACACACAGGACTTGAATGAACGTGTTAATTTATTGTGTCAACGTTTCGGCCCCCTGGAGGGCCTTTATCAAGACCAGTTTGATAAAGGCCCTCCAGGGGGCCGAAACGTTGACACAATAAATTAACACGTTCATTCAAGTCCTGTGTGTGCACTGGTTTCATGGCTATACATACCATTTCTTTTAATATACAATTATATATATATATATATGTGTGTGTGTGTGTGTATGTGTGTAATGTTCTCCATCAACTCCCATCAACTCCATCAACTCCCAGTGTGATACAATACACAATACAACTGTTTTATGATGTTTCTTCTTGTATCAGATATAAATAAAACAGTAGTTGCTATAAATGACAGCCTTTGCCCGTGTACACTAATTTCTTCAAATATTTTTTAGACAATATCGGCCACAAACATATTGAAGTAACCCTTTTACTCATATATTAAATCATGACTGTCACCCATATATAAATAGGAATAATCTCACTGGTATGTAAGGTCTCCAGTCACCTGCTTGAACTGGTATGTCCTCGGCCAGACTTCCACTTACTTTATGAGCAAAGATTTTCTTCCTTCTTGTTTGACGGGCTTCAGACTATACCACAGTATATTCCTGGTGACAGGGAAGATTTAACATTTGCGTAAAAGGGTTATTTTGGTATTTTTGTGGCTGATATTGTCTAATAAATATTTGAAGAAATTACTGTGCACACAGCCAGAGGCTATCATTTATCTCAACTACTGTTTCATTTATATCTGATACAAGAGGAAACATCAGAAAACAGTTATACTGTAAAATGTGTAATCTACAGTAACATTTATTATATAGAACAAATATCAGACTTTGCCTTTATGGATGTCTTCAAGAATGTTGTCTGCAGCCATGACTGTTTCACTAAACCTGGGTCTCTGATATAGAGAATATACCATATACAGTCACCAAAGCTTGTGATTGTTTCATATGAAGGCTTTCTAACTCGTAAAGCCTTGGATTTTTTTTGTGATCAATCGCTTGTTTCTGTAAAGGTCACCTAGTTTTTTATATACTGGCATTTAGTTAGTGTAGCGCAAGTAGGGAACATATAGGGTCACTTGTATATATATTTATTTTGCTCCCAACACCGCCAATGTGTCAGGAATGTGGGGGCTGCACACAATATAGAAGACTAATTTTAAAGGAGCAGTAAACTTTTTTTATGAAAAAATATATATTGTAGGGATTTTCCTATTGAGTAAAATAAGGGTACTCCCACTGCGGAGAGATTTATATTTCCAGAGTTATTACAGTTTAAACCCATGTTTTTTTACATTAGCAGTTCCCTCTAGTGGTCAAATTCTAATTAGATTTCCTGTTAGATTCTAATGGAGAGGAAAGTCAGAAAAGTCAGAGACATACAGTTCTCCACAGAATGTGATAGAAACTGCATGTCACTTCCTGTCAGTTATAACTATCAGGAAGTAAACAGACTAAATTCATTTCCTGGTTATTTAAACTGCTATAATTTTTGAATAAAATATCTGACAGCAGTGGGAGTGACCTTGTTTTATTCAGCAGGAAATGCTCTGTAAAATATGTGTTTTAATAAAAAAAGTTTACTGCTCCTTTAAAGCCTGTGTACACGGGCCAACACTGGCGACGCTGCAGTCATGCCCAGTACTGACTGCCTGCGCCGCGGCTGATATGGAGCGGGGTGCTCCGAATTCAGACCGTAGTCATCTCTGCTCACCTTCCTGGGACCAAGCGGTCTGAATTCGTAGCGCCCCGCACGCCATATCATCTGCGGCGCAGGCAGTCTGTACTGCAAATGACTGCAGCTCACGCAGCCATCTTTAGTGAATTAGAATATATATCCCACTCACTTGGGATAGTCACATTGGATGTTGTATGAGAACATTCATATTTCTCTATTTCTTTTTTGTCATCATATTATATTTATGTATGGTGTTTTATATTAAGTTATCATTTGGGTATAAGGCATGGCACATTTCCTTTTTTATGGTTAGGGTGCGGCTTCCTTGTGTTCCCATAATTTTTATTACTTTTTAATTATTTATCCTCTGATTTAAAATTTGATTGTGGTATTTTGTAAATATCAACATGTTACACATTGTTTGCTATTGAAATATTTTGATATTATAAGTTGATTTTTTATATAAATCAGAGGATTCTCTGCAATTTATTCCTAATCTACTTCCTTTGAGTGCTGAACATTTGGGATATAATACTGAGAATTATGACAGTTCTCACTGCAGATAGGATATTGATCCAGGGAAAGACCCAACTGCCATTTGGAGCCAGGAAGGATTTTTTTTTAACCACTTGGGGCCTAATGGAAATGGATTCAGTGTTTTTTGTTTTCCTTCCTCTGGATTAAAATGAGTGATATGGCATGGGCTGAACTTGACAGACAAGTTTACTTTATGTCTCATCATCAACTATGTTACTAAGTAAATGATTAAATCACCTAGCACCCCAATATGCTAGACTGGAGAAGGCACCATATGATGTAAACAAGGTAATTTTACTAGTAATTAAAATCACATAAATCAAAAGGTAATGGGGGGAGGATAAAAAAAAGACAAACACAGGTAAGGATCAGGATAAACATTGGTTATTATTGCTACATGTCTGCTACATATCTCTATACTTCATATACTCAAAAATGCCAACCTCAGCAAAGAGACTGTGTGCATTACTAAATGGAACGTGGTCACATATGCCGACACAGAGAAAATAGAAACAAATACATAATTATTCTGGGTATGTCATAATGTTATTTGGCCTCATCTGTACTACTATCAATAAAGACTCATGTAGCAAAAGTCAGGTATTGATATTGCAGAGCAATGTGTAAAAAATGGTGATTAATTCTCATTCGTATGATACTCAATAAATATATGTTGGCTGAAGGATGATCCATCCTTTTTCACCCATCTCTAAACAGGACGTTCTTGAAAATGAGAGACAATGTATCCTTCCTGGTAAAATACTTTCATAAAACAAAGTTCCCATGATGGTAATATATAAATGTATTATGTCCTAGTCATAATATAAATGTTACAAATATTTATGCATACATTTATATTAAACAAGATAAAAAGGTGAAATTCTGGTGCAAAACTGCTGCATCATAGTGGGAAATTCTATTCATTTAATGGAGGAGTTAACCCCTTGAATGACAAAGCGGTCTCTAATGAATTGCTTTGCAATGTGTTTGGTAGTGTTTCTAACATGAATAGTCTAATTTAGCTCAATGATCATTTCTAGAATTTTCATTTCAACCCTATGGTTCAGTTGGTTTGATCCAGACAGAATTGTACTTTTTAGCTTGATAAATAAGGCCCAAAGTGTAACTGATATTGTAAATAAAATAAATAATAAGCATATATTGTCATGGATCAAAGCAAAAGGAAAAGGGACAAGAACAATACATCATAAAGAAGATGATAATCTTTACATTGTAAAACTTATAACAATGCAGGTAATATACACATGACAAGTACAAAGCAATAATGGGCTCTCATGTAGACTAGATAATGTGATGATGGATATAGGTTTTTGAGGCTTTACAACTACTGCCAGGGTTCATCTCCCAACATCCTTTGTAAGCCAACAGTTATCAGAGGATGATACAATTTGCATTGTAACAGGAGTGGGGAGGCCTCATGTCACCCATTTCTGGTCCAGGCAAATCCTGGTCCACAAGAGATGCCATTCTATCTAAACTATGGCGTGATTTGCTTGTCCCATTTAACTGGCAGACAAATAGAGGAGCTTGGGCCTATAAAAATAAAGCTGGAGCTCCCTCATTGGTTGTAAGACAAGAGATTGAATTGCAAGTTTCAAGTCTTGCATAGAAGGGAATTTTTATTTACCACCTATGAGGCAGTTGGTTTGCTCCATAAACGCTCTACTTTGCCTTTACGCATAAGCCTCGCTGTCCTAAGGGGTTAAAATCCACATTTAAATCAATGGTAATTTTATTCACCCCTAAGATGCAGTTGTTATAATCCAGAATTGCTCCACTTTGCCTTTATAAAGAAAGTTCAGTGTTTTTGAATCTCTTCTATCTTCACATTATTTATTGCCGTGCTACTTTCTAAGCCATTTTAAATTCATTACTAGGTACCCCCTTGACAAACAGGAAAGAGGAATAATAAAAGAGAGTTATAAATTCTTCAAGGATACAACTAAAGCACATATTGGAAGCATTTTGTGAAAATAACAGAACAAATTGTTGTACTTTAAAGACAGAGGGGTGTATACTCAAGGGAAATGTTAGAAAATAACTCTTAATAGATGCTTGAACAGCTTAATTAATGTTAATAATTAGATCCATAAATTAAATATTATTTTGTCAGCATTAAATCAAAGTTGGCAGTTATCCCAAAACTCTGCTTAGTAATGAATCTACATCTGAACACCACTCAAAAAATGATCGTGAGGCACAATTAGAATTAATGGCATTGGTAACATGTCAAATATTTATCAAGGCATTAATAATATTCACTTGCTTAGGGGTTAGCTTGTTAGCACTCTTAAAGGGATAGCAATACTTCGTTTTATCTTTATTTTATTTTGTAGACATTAAAAAAACATGAAGAACGATATAAGTCTTATCTCTCAAACCTTTATGGTTTGAGAGATATTCACAAGCAAAGTTTCCTCTCCCGCCCCTTTTACCTAGTGTGAGCCATCTCTTCTCAGATGTGGAATGCAGTCCATAGACCAGACAGATAACAGCAGGGGACAATCTTCTTTCTATGAGAACAATGAAAGCCCTGCACCCCTTGACAAGTCTTTCAAGTTTTTCCCTTATCTTAATTGAAGATAGTCCCTCTCTGCAATTTTCCTAGGCACCTCCCTTCTGATCTGGCTGAGCAGTGTTACTTCAGTAAAAGGGGAGGGAGGAGGATACTTTGTCATTGAGTTACTCTTGAACTATAACTCTAACAGAATTGAAATAACACTCTCCAAAGTCCAAATACTATGATGATTAATTAGAGCTGCTTTTATTATGAAACATTACTATCCTATTAACGCCAAAAAACCCCAAATAGTACTGTTGGGTCAGTAAACTGGTACAAAGTAATGGCACTATGATTTAAAGGGGAACATACTCTAGGAATAAGGTGTCTTGATTTTCTATCTGAAGGATTTTATCTAGGTAGATATCCATCATACAGCAGTCTGGTATGTCAGTGTTTATGTGTTTTTGCATTGTACCTGCAGTAGCCTTTATCTACTAAGCTCCATTCTAGTTTGCCTTTTGTATACACTGACAACATGCAATAGGCTTTAGCAGTCAGAATGAGTAAAGCTATCAAGATAAGTCCCTCCCATGTCCCTTTACGACCGGGAAAATATTTTTGTAGGTATCAAAGTATCAGGAGCAAAACATCAGTGCATTTCTATGAGAATGTTTTTTTTTGTTTTTTTTTTAAAGAAGCTTTATTGTAACAAATATAAGTACAAGGTGAAAATACACGATGATGTAAATAGTCATGCAATATGGCATTATCACATAAGCTAGAGGTATGACATACATTATGTAAATCAGGTTCTAAGTATACTCCAATGGTTGTTCAGAAGGTATGAAGGAAAAATATAACAGTACGCAGGGAAAAATATGGATAAAACCCTGATTCTAGAAAAAATCTGAATAGACAAAGGAAGAAATCCAGAGAAATTATGATTTCACTTGGATGAAACAGGAATTAGCATATCTAGGAATAAAAATAGCAAAGGATCCACAGAGACTTCTTGAATTAAATGGTCTGCCTCTTTTGAAGCAGATGAACGTGAAATTAAAGACCTTAAGAAACTCTGAAATATCCTGAATGGGAAGGATTAATATAATTAAATCTTATATCCTCCCAAAGTGGATATATTTATTTCGGTTAATCCCAAGAAAATTTCCTAAAACCTGGTTGAATATGATACAAACGGCATTCTGTAGATTTATATGGAAGAACAGAAGACCTAGAATAAGTCAGAAGTTTCTTGCACGGAGCTTAAAGGAGGGAGGACTTGGGATGCCTATGATGATGGAGATACAGAATGCTTGCTTATTAGCTCATGTAATTATTTCAATGAAAGAGAGTGCATTGAATACATCATGGTTCCATATTGAATCTAACAAAAACAGCTATAAAGACATACAGGCCATTTTCTGGAATTTAAATATTCCTCAGAACCCACGGGAACAATTTGACTTAGGGTCAATAGAACACCTATTTAGTTTCTGGGACAATTTTAGGAAACAGATAAAGCTACAGGGAAAGATATTAGAATGTCTATCTATCAAGGTCTTGGAAGGTATTATACCAGATTTAAATTTATTAAACTGGAAAAACAGAGGTATTAAATTGATTGACGATTTGATAGTAAACAACAATATGAAAACTTTTGATGATCTAGGTGCTGAGTGTGGGATTCCCATAACGGAGGTATTTACATATATACGTATGAATGCCTTTCTAAATAAACACAGAGTGAAAAACATGTCGAAACATGTAAGAGAGTTTCAGGGGATATTAAATAATCCACTTAATAAAAATATAATACCTCACTGTTCTAGTCTTTTAAAAAATATGAATATTAAACCAAATTTACTGGTTATAAAACAATGGGAACAAGATTTGCAAGTAAATATTAACTATATAGACTGGATTCAAGCATTGAAACATCTAAATTCTGGAATCTACTGTCTTAATTTAAATTAAATGCAGTATAAATTAATAAATAGATGGCATCATGTTCCATCAAGACTATAAAGAATGTTTAATTCAATCTCTCATCATTGCTGGAGATGTAATGCTCCATATGCAGATCATGTCCATATTTGGTGGTCATGTCCGCAAATTCAACTGCTATGGAAGGATATATTAGGTAATATTAATAGGATTTTTAATCTTTCTATGGATCTCTCTCCATCTCAAATCCTGTTTCATTTGTTTCTCCCTGCGATAGGACACATAAAAAGATTAATATTAACACATATTCTAATAGCTACCAAACTAGAAATTGCTAAATGCTGGAAGATGGATATTCTCCCAAATTGGGCAGTTATTAAGCAAAATTGTTTATATCAATTTAAAATGGAACAGAAGATAGGCTCCTGGGGCATGGTAAAAAAAGGATTGTTTGAGACCTGGCAGAAAGCGATAGATGTAATCACTACAATACACTGACTCTCGCTTAAAGGATCTATCCAATTTGTTTCCCGCTCCTGATCTTGTTGTCGTTTTTATATGTTTAGTCTATTTTTCTATGTACTATGTACTAATCAATTTAGCGATTATATAAAAGACATTTTCTTTGTATGTATATTTTTCTAAATATTTGTGTATAAAATATAAAAAAACAGTACGCAGGGAAAAGAAGTAAAAGAAATAGAGATAGGAGAAGATATAAAAGATGAAAAGTGGTGCAAAGTGCAGGGGGAAGAGAAGGGGGGATGAGGGGGAGGGGAGGGAAGGATGCAGGCATGGTACCATGGGACAATCACTGAGGAGGGCTAGGCATCAAGGGTGTCTCAAAATGGACAAGTAAGCTATTTTGAAAATTGAGCTATCCAGAGGGACCAAGTTCACACAAATTTGTCTAGCTTGTCCATCCTTAAAGGGATAGTAATACTTAAAATGTAAAAAAAACATATGTTACTCAGGGGGATAAACCCTACAACATATGTTTTTTTACATTTTAAATATTACTATCTTGAGGATGGACCTCTTCAGGTCAATATATTTCTGAAATTTCCACAAATTAATGGTAGGAGCTGAGGTAGAATGCCACAGATGGGGAGTGCATGCCTTGGCAATCGCCAAGCCAGTGAACCAGGGTTTTAACTAATTGTCTCTGTTCATCCATTCTTCAGTAGTAAGCATGGGTGGGTGAGATTTTCTAGTGTATTAGCTGGGGTCAGGTCAATGGTGACATGGAAATCATCAGTAATTGAGTTTTGTATGTCTGTCCAGAAGTTTACAATAAGCAGGCAATGCCATCAAATATGCAAATATGACAGAGTTGCTTCAACAACATAAGTCTGAAAGTGTGGGAAAGATCCTAGCTAATCTGGCTGTGGTACTGGTCATAATCTTACAGTTGAGTTCCCTGAGTGCTATATCTGTGGGGATTAAATGTATGAGGGAAAGTGCCTTCATCTAATCTGCAATAAGGATAGTAATACTCAGGTCTACCTGCCATTACCTTACAAATGGAAGGGTATCTTTTGGTACTCCTAGAAGCTTATTCATTTTGGTGTTTCCATACCATAAACCAAGGTTCCCTGGCAACCGCTGTTCAAAATATGTCATATCTCAGAGGGGAGAGCTGCCGCTTAAAATGCAGGACAAAAAACAGTGAACTTGCCTGTAGTGCCAGTTCTCACAGCTGGGGAGTACAACATCTCTACGGAGTTCTGCAAAGGGAAGGTTGTTCCCATCCTACATCAACATTTGTGTGTATGTAAAATGAGGTGGTCCCAAACCACGAAGGGACCAAACCTGGGGTAAATGCTGGATTCAGCAAGAAGGATAAGAGTAGTGAGGGAAAATAAACCAACTGGAATTTGGCATTGTAAGTATGCCAAATACATAAACAGGTGTCCATTACCATATGGGGGTTGGCTTAATTAATAGTTTGAAAGTGTTTCATCCACAGTACTTGAACTGAGGTGGAGTTTCTGATAGACGCAATACATATCAGTGCCCAGTCCAGGGGAGACTAGTTAGCCAACAGGTCCTTCAATGTGCATAGGGTGTGAATGTAAAAACAAAACAGAATTAACCCCATGGGTGCCAGTAGAGTATACAATGCATTGCACATCATTGACTACCCAACTGGGGCTCAAAGGGTTAATCAATCATAAAATAAAAGACCAAAAAAGTAAAAACAACACTTACCGGAAATCCTGATGTCCAGCAGGGTCTTCTGCAGCCAGATCTTCTTTTTCAATTCTTCTTCTGTAATCTTCTATCTTCTTTCTTCTTCATCTGTTACCCCCTTCTTTCTTCTTCATCTGTTATATTCATCTGTCATTTTTTTCTTCAACTATGCTCCTCTTCTTTCTTCCTCTTCAAACTTATTGTGGAACCTGCAAAAGGAAAATAAAAGTATTAAAATAAATGAACATGCTGCTGCTGCTGTCACCGGTGGTGTCAGGAAACAATTGCAAAAATCACCCCTCCTTTTGCCTGATCCGCACCGAGGGATATTTGAATAGCGAAGGTCTTTTATATGGCCAGTCCCTGTTCAAACTAATTCACATGCTCCTATCAGCTTCTAGAGCATTGAGTCATCTCTCATGCTTGAAGCTGATTATGTCCTGCTGCCAGTGACAGCACAAGCCCTGAGGAATCATTGTTTTGTTGGACTTAGGCTGATTGGAAACAATTCCTGAAAAAACGTCATTTTATAGGCCTCTGGCTTATATAAAGAACAGGCTCTGAGAAAAACAAAATATGCCCTACTGGAGTAGTGCCAGCTAGTCATGTTATGGTGGCCACTGGGCATTGGGAAATGTCATTGTGGCATTTGTGACTGCTATGCTTGCTGCTGAGTTGTATAGGCAGCAGAACAATAAGGCAGATCAAAGTGAATGGGATCAACAGCAGTGATATGGGTGATGATCATGGTTCGACTTGTCCCTTGTTCCAGTGATGCTCTTGAGGCAGTAGCAGCACCACAACTAGCCCCCAGCACTTCAGGTATATGTAGAGAAAATATGTGGACCACTCATGCTTCTTCTCCTGCAATTTGTCCAAAATCATGGGTGTGTCTGAATTCTAATTTTTCCCTTGACAGCAGGAAGGAATTATGCCTTTTATCAGCAACTGCAATACGCACAGTGTGTGTGTAAGAAATAGGGGAGCAATGGACACATATGCGATCACATAAAAAACTGGCACGACTGAAAGCAAACGCCCAGAAACCAAGTACTGCTGCTGTCACTATGTCCCTTGTCAGCTCCACTAAGGACACATGACAATAATGCAGAATTAATAATAATGATGAATCCTCCATGCCACCAGCTTAGCATATTCTGCGGAATGGAATCTTCTCAGATGCTGCTTGAATCTATGATTATACTCCACCACATTGCTATGTGTGGGCAGAAAACCACACAATGCGCAGTGAGTGGACACAAGCTGCTACATTCTCACATCTACAGAAATTCTATCAGCTGGTGGAGGACATAATGTCGACAGAGGTGGATCAGCAGAAGACATTGCTATGTCTTCCTGTGCCCAGACCCTACCGCAAGAAGCTGATAGAGAGCCAGGTGTTTCGTCACCATCAAATTTTCAGGTTCAGGCTGGGTTTCTCTATTCTTCCTCTTAGATTTCCACCTAGATTCTTTGTGCCCTTGGGAAGAGACAGGGGGTACAGCAACATCGGCTCCCATTTCTTTTGTGGGGGTTTGGCTTTTACATGTTTCACATAAATGTCATGGTGTCTGTATTTCATGGGTGTTATCAGGGCAGTTGTGACAAGGTGTGTTCCCTCCCTTCCACTTTTCACTGCTTTTTTCACACAAAGTGCACAGTGTTAATGCTGATGACTGCACTGTGCCTGCCCCAAGAGAAAAATAGTCCCAAATCCATGACCTCAGGGGATAGGGGAAAGGTGGAGAAGAATGGCCTTTTTCTTCTACTCACCAAATTCCATTAACTGGATGGGGCAGAGGATGCTGTTGTTGCTGCTGTCTCAGAATCAGCACTAGAATTAGGGCCAGGATTATTTCTGGCAAGGGGAACCTGTTCTAGTCCTGCATCACTGCTGTACACCATTCCCACTGTGGCCATGGTGGTCTGTGGCACACCAGCCTGCTCATCCTCATCAGCCTTCCTTTCAACTCCGTAGCAGTAGGAATAACAGCAACAACAAACTCTGCAGTCTCACTGTTGGTAGCGGTGGTGATGCCCATTCCCATTTGCTTAACTGTATCCCGTTCTTTCTTTCTTTCTGCTAAAAAGGCCCTTACTGTATCTACCACCTCAGCTGCTCCACCATCACAATCATCCCCACCACCCTCAATCTCTTCTTGCTGCTGCTCTATGACAGTCACACTGGTTGTCAATGATGACAATTGTGACAGAGGGTTTGTTACTGTCACATTTGCCATCTCTTAAGGTGAAGGCTCTTTCTCAAGCTCAAAAAGTATGAAATAATTGTTGTAAGGGAAAGCTCTGTGTCCTTACTTCAGCACTGGAATCAAGAACCTTTTGATCTTAAAGGAGCAGTAAACTTTTTTTTATGAAAACACATATTTCATAGAGCATTTCCTGCTGAATAAAACAAGGTCACTCCCAACGCTGTCAGATGTTTTATTCAAAATTTATAGCAGTTTAAGTAACCAGGAAGTGAATTTACTGTGTTTACTTCCTGATAGTTCTAACTGACAGGAAGTGACTGGCAGTTTCTATCACATTCTATGGAGAACTGTATGTCTCTGACTTTTCTGACTTTCCTCTCCATTAGAATCGAACAGGAAATCTAATTAGAATTTGACCACTAGAGGGAACTGCTAATGTAAAAAAACATGGGTTTAAACTGTAATAACTCTGGAAATATAAATCTCTCGGCAGTGGGAGTACCCTTATTTTACTCAGTAGGAAAATCCCTACAATATATAGTTTTTCATAAAAAATGTTTACTGCTCCTTTAAGAAAGGTCTTTGCTGGAGTAAAATACTGTTCTAACTATATACATTTCCATTTTAATCTCTATTATTCTGAATTGCACACTGATTTTCCTGAATTAGGACATTATAGTTTAAAGTAGACTAGTTATAAAGTTATTATGAAAAAAGTATGAAAAAAAAAACATGTGTACAGCAAATTCAGCATTTTACTACATCTCCTATTGTTGATCCAGAGGAAGGAAAAACAAACCAACGCTAAAGACATTTACAGATTGACCCTGAGAGGGGATTCCTTCTTGACCTCAAAAACAGAAGTTTAATTTCTTACTGCATCTACTCCATGCCTGCATTTTAAAAAAGTAATTGTCTTCTATATTGTTCTTAGCAAAAACATATACAAAATGTTTGCAACATAGCTATAAGATCTTCCAATGCAATTTACCAAGAAAAGGAATTTTCAAATTTGCTTCCTTTACTGTACAAAATCCTTACTTTTTCTGTAAACAAAAGTGTATTTATGTTAGGAACTGTCAATTGTCCAACTTATATCTTGACAAAATGTACATGATTACTCCTCCCCAATTTACTTGACCCATTGGGTGAAGCTGATATGCTCTGGCAGTCTCAGAAAGAGGAGTGAGGAAAAGGATGAGAAAGGTAATTTCAGGACAGGTGAGTAAAAAATTATGCAGGCTGCACCATAAGGGTCATAGAACGTAGTAGCTAATTATTAAACCAAAAATCTCACAAAAGTACAGTACAGCACTGATTAAGAACAAAAATCATAAGATCAGCAGTTTATAGAGATATCTTTAATGAACTAAAAACTGTTAGGTGGACGATGCAATTTAATGAGTCTCCTGTGTTTTGACACCCTGTTACTCTGTATGTGTGAAGCAAACATTGCTACATAGATTTTGATGGCAGATAAGAAGCAGTTTGTTCATCTATTTACTGACTAGGCAGAGCAGTACTTACTCCAGCTTTTTATATCTAAGTAAATCAATAATGATGTTGCTGTTGTTATATTCACACTGCTATGCCTATATAATGCACATGAGCACATTTACATTTTTGTAACAGATCAGAAAACCAGTCTCCACAAATAATACAAAACTGTTTTGACTATTTGTAGTGCATTCCCAGAATTCCATTTGGAAGCACACAAATGAGGGCACACAGGGAACACATTTATGACATTTAAGAGTAATCAATAAAGTGAAAATAACATGACAAATTAAATTCTATGGATTAGATCTCCCAGGTGATGTGAATAATCTCTACTATTAAATCTCCCATTTCTAATGGTATTGTTATGATATCCATATTAAATGTTAAATGGATGTATTGAAATAATATTTCAGTGTTTAGTCTCACTTGAAGGTTTTTTCCACAGTTTATTAAACCAGAACTAACATATAAACAGTGGCTAATTAGTTGACAGCACTTAAATCATAGCTAGGCAATGATACAATGTCCTATGTCAGTAGTTCCCATTTAGGGCCTCAAGTATCACCAGCAATGAGGGATTTCAGAATTCACTCATGCACACTCAGATTGATTAATCAGAGGATGAGTGATTTTGATTGATCCAGCTGTGTGTTAATCATAAACTCAAATGAAGAGACAGTTACGATCTGCACTGCTAAACGTTGGTGTTCTAGACCAAGGTTCTCTGCTAAGATCCTGAGAAAGGTGTTGTGTAATACCATCAGGTAATTAAGGCTATTATTTTATATTTTAAATCAAGGATAGTCAAATGATGGACCTCCAGCAATTTTGTGTGTAGTGCAACTTTCATCATTCCCAGCCAGCAAACCAACAGTTATTTGGATGATGGGAGTTATAGTTTCCAAGAGCTGGAGGTTTAACAATTGACTACTCTAGTCTTAAATGCTCTGCTCATAATATATATGATGAGCAATAAAAACTGGGCAGCTTGCTCCAATTTAATTTAATATTGGAAACATCTCTGACAGTGAAAGGGAAATTGTCTACAGTAATGCCATTTGAGAAGACAACAAGTTATCTACAGTAATTTTAACAGTTGATTCAGCTAGTAGTCCAAGTCAAGGGACACTTTCACCTCCTAATAATACACTTCACATACATTAATTTGGACAAAAAATCTAACGGCAAAATTCTTTATTGATTGGCTCTACAAAATCAGTCTTTAACTAGCATAGGATATTATTTCCGTGGAGGAGTACATGATTCTGTGTTTCTGAACACAAGGAACCAAAACTTCTCCCACAGAAATCATCCTTTACTTCACTGTGGTAACCTTGTACATGAATAAGTAAAGAGGGGTTAAAGGATCAAAGGGTTAAAGGATCAGTAAACTTTTCATGAAAAAATATTTTAAAAAACTCAAATATGAAGTAGAAAATTATATGATAGCAGACAAACAACAGAATACATACAAGATTCTGTATTACATTAGTGACTCTCACACTGGGTTCTAATTAAACTGTAGGGTTCCCTGAAAAGAGGGGCTGATTTTCCATTTGTCAGCCACTTAGAGGGTCAGATGTTAAGAAGAGCCTCAGCTGTGCTGTCCACACCAACATTCTGACTTGTGTGTCTATAGCAATCTCAGTGCCTTGGTGGGGGTTATGCACTAATGTGTGATAAAGGCATGATAAAGGGGGGATAAAGTCTCCAGCAAGGAGAACTCTCCAATTCCTGTGGTATTCTATGGAGTCTATGCACTGATATCTTGAACTTAAGAGATATTAGTGCACAGACTCCACAGAATAACATAGGGATTGGTGATATTATCACATTGGAGAGGTTATCTCATCCTTATTACACTTGTGCATCTCCCCCTGCTCTCCTACTCTTTGTTTATGGTGACTGTTATCTAGTGTTCTGGAACAAGTTCCTTTATTTGTTATTTCCCTCTCCCCCCTATTTAGTAACTGGTTGCCATGGCAACCTTCCTATTCTCATAACTGAGATGGGCCATTCCATCCTCCCTGTCTTTTTCTAACAAGATAGTTTGTTCCTTAGTCACTTCCTGTTATCCCTGCTAGGCCTCTCGCTTGGCTTGTTTTCTTTTTACCCTGTTGCCTCTGAGAGTACACTTCTGACTTTACC
This sequence comes from Rhinophrynus dorsalis, assembly GCA_037306005.1. NCBI lineage: Eukaryota > Metazoa > Chordata > Amphibia > Anura > Rhinophrynidae > Rhinophrynus > Rhinophrynus dorsalis. Next base: position 514,909,977 of record CM074720.1, on the reverse strand, counting down.
TCTCTCTTGCAAAGCAATCCGTTTTTACCTTCCCCCAGAGAAGCACTCTCTCACACAATATGCCATCTGCAAATGCCTTTTATTTTTGTGACTTCTCCAATAAAAGTTAAGAAAATATCCTGGACTTTGTGTGCTTTCAGAGGGGATGAGTTAAGCTATCTGACCTTATTCATATCCTCGCATGTGACCCTGAGGTTCCAGAATATCTAGGCCTAGATTCTATTTAACATGATAACTTGATTACTGGTCCACGTGGGACATCTCACAGGAATCTGTGAGATAAAACCAGCAATAACAAGCATCACTCAAAATGGAATCTATAACTTAGATTATTTTCCCATTTACATACCCATTTTCTGGCCATTATTAAACCCTTTCAATGCTATAGAAGTTTTTTCAGTTCACAGAAGTGAATGCACTAGAGAGCTGGCACAGCTAATTTTCTGCATTTGGACCTTGGCCTTCTAATCATTTGATTTCACTTCCAGGTATGTACTAGAGCGTATGATTGCTTTAGTGTACACTGCTCAGTAACTAAGACTTCCCTATATCATGTGCTTGAAATCTGAGCAATGCACAACTTTCCACTGCACCTGTTGTCAGTACATAGTGTTAAACAAGGTGTAGAAGAATGGGGCACTTCGAAATGCCCATACACTCCCCAACTGCCCTCCTTTTGGTATAGGAGAGACATTTCCAGCGTAAGTAGCTTAGTAAATGACCATCAGGCAGGTGTAGCACTAACAGTGGTTCTTATCTATTACCACATCCCCACATGTTGAAAAGCAATGCATTGGAGACCTCTCTAGCATCAATAGGGTTGAGAACTTTATAATACATTTGTGTGATATAAGATAATGGTATATTATGTTGCACTGGGGCTATGTTTAGAAAGTGGCATGGAGATAGGCATTGTTAAGGTTGTCTAAGTTATGTTCCCAAGTGTGCCTGAGATGGAAATCTTGCCCTGCCTGAAGAAGTACCAAGAGATTCATAGAAGAAATGTAAGTAATGTTCAACTTATAATCTACACTCCATCTCTGTTCTATTATAACATGGCTGGAGTGGTACACACTATGGGTTTGATTATGTAACGGTTTGTTTGACACTCAGAAACAGTAGGTTTAGATAAAACACAGTTTTATTGAACAGTTGCAGTAAACAATAACCTTCACGGGTCCAGTAATATATGACACAACATAGTACTGACACAGGACAGGTTACAGTGAGATATACCCACACGGGTCCAGTATATGCAAAGTACAACAGCACAATATACTGACACAGGTCAGATAACTTTCGTGTGATTCTCAAGCTAGGCAGCACTGAATGGGTTACTATTAGGCCAGGAGGACTGACAGGCCCTAATAGCGTGAGGCCCTTTAAGACTCTAACTCTAAAGAGAGTGCACAATATCGAGTAACGCCTAAATAGACAACGGAGACCAGAGCAACTTGTGGACTGCCGTAGCAGTAGTGGAGGACTGGCAACAAGCCCGGAGAAGCACCCAACCGGAGACTGCATGGATAGATAGCTGGTGACTGGCACCTACCCCGAAGGGTTAACAATGCTCAGACCAATGTCGACTGCATGATCAGGTGAACTGCCTGAGGCACCCAGAGTAAACCCAACCTCTTCATGAATGGCAGGAAGAGGACAAGTGTATCGTGTTGCATGGATGGAAGGAACACACCAGCAATGTCGCCTGGGCGACACCGACATTAATGGAGACTAGACTGCAAGCGTATGATGGTAGGAGGTACTGTCCGGAGGCAGAGAGGATCCTGGATAACAACCCCAACTGGAGACCGGATGGGGCGTCAGCAGGAGAGATGCACAGCCAAAGGAGCCCAACCGGGCCGGGTCGGTACACAGGCAGGAACGTCAGCCAATCCAAGTTGGTACACAGAGCAGGAACGTCAGCCGGGCTAGGTCGGTACACAGAGCAGGAATGCCAGCCAATCCGGGGCGGTACACAGAGCAGGAAAGTCAGCCAGGCTGGGTCGGTACACAGAGCAGGAACGTCCGCCAATCTGGGTCGGTACACAGGCAGGAACGAGATGCAGAGTAGTCAGGCAATCTGGGTCGGTACACAGAAATCACACGAAAACAGGAACAAGCGATGGTAATGGAAACATCACGAAAGGGCACTGGAGAAGTGACAAGACCCAGTATTTAAGGACAAATACTGGGCGGGACAAAGTCACTTCAACCAATAGGAGTAAGCAGGAGTGGAAACTGACAGAATGTCGCCAGCATAGCACGGGCACCATGATAGATTAATACAATTGCACTATAGAAGTGCAAGAATATTAGGGCCAGTAACTAAAATAAAGATCCCTAAATAACTCTATGCAGAAAAAGTGTATGTTCAACTGCTGCTGAGGAAGACCCTTGTGAGGACTGAAAATGTTTGGCAATAAACCTTCGATGTTTCTGTTCACATCCACTGATTGTTGACCCAGTTCTTCTTACTTGAGTCCCAGGAAGGGGAAAACTGTGTGGGTATATGAGCTATGGGTCGAGAATACACTCATCTCTAATAGACTGCAGTAATCTCCAAGATGCATCTTTAAAGCAAGTCCTGCTACTTTAGTGCAGAAATATTCACTTTTAATCCCTTGAATGTGGGAGAGGTCTCCAACAAATTTCAAAGCAATGCTTTGGAGATCTCACTAACATTAATGGGGTTAAAAGGCCCATTTCAATTAATTTCTCTTTGTTGCAGCTGGTTAGTTAATTAAATCACATCTCAAAGTGGTTCTTTCACAGCCCATAGTTTATGAACCACTATACGCTTTAGTAGTGAGATGTTTTTTCACATGAGGTAAAATTACTGTATTTGGCAAGTGTGAGTCTTAGTGTGCAGTTTTATAATAACTACTCCATGTCAGCAGAAGTGACACTTCCAGACTGGAATATGTGTTAGCAAAGTCATTGAGATGATATCATTAGAATTTGTAATGGTGACAGGAATATTTCTGACAAATTTCTCGAATATTTGAATAATAATGAACTGTGACTAGCATGTAGTTGTACAGTTAATGAGAAGGAAATCATTGCATTTTAAATTATGAAACTTTTTTCCCACAGGTGACAGCAATATGGCTTATGTTTCATTTGGTAAATATCTAAAAGTGAGTTAAGCACAAAAAAGAGAGAAAATAAATATACCAGAGGGAGGAATTATTTATAAAAGGGCCCTAAGCTTAGAGGTCATAATGAGCCATTAGGGTTATATTCAGGAAGTTAGGGTTGAGCATTTATGGAGCAATCCAACTGCAGGGGACAAATACCCCCCCCCCCCCAATTGATTTTCAACTCCTCAAATGCTAGAATGGTCTCTAAAAGCTGAGTGGCTAACTTCAACCTAGCAGCTATGTCTAAATAACCTTATTTGCCTGAAATGCTACTCTATTTGTCTGAAAACATAGCTCAAGCATCCCACACTATCAGTTGTTACAGGCTAGTAACTTGTCATGAACCACACCCATTCCAATGCTGTAGTTCTTCAATGCTATCTTGCAGTTCATCGAGACTACTGGCAAAGAGCATGATATCTTCTGAAAAACATAAATGATGTAGTTAATCTCCATTGATCGGAAGTCCTTTTTGTCCCAATTTAGACCTCAATTCAGTTGTGGATTGTAAAACAGTCAGTAGGGAAAAAATGATTACCGACTGTTACACACACACACTGTGTCACCAAAGGTATTCTACTGCCTTACCAACAGAAACCACAACGAATGTTGGGCCAAAGAACCTGACTTTTGGCCAAACCATATGCATCAAAGATATCCTGGTCGAAACTTTTTGAGTGCTGGAGGGGTACGCAATGCATTGCAGAGCAATACTTTAAGTACCGCTCTGGCACTCAAAGAGTTAACTTGTGCAGGCAGTCCAAATCAAAAATATCCAGTGGCAGTCCAAGTATTAAAATATACCTGGTGGCAGTCTAAGTGTTAATATATATTGCTCTGCAAAGCGTTGCATACCCCGCCAGCACTCAAAGTTTTTTGGCCTGCATATATATTTGATGCATACGTTTTAGGGACATATTTGGCCTTTTTATTTTATTTCAGGGAATTAGATATGCCACAAAGAAGATCAGAAGATATGAAGAATGAAGGTGCAGAGAAAGAAGAAAATGGAACATAGATGATGACAGAAGACTGATAGCTGACCAGGGTCCTGAAGACCCCGCTGGACATTAGGATTACAGGTAAGTGTTCATGGTCAGTTTTTTGCAAAAAGTCATGCAGGAAAATTTTCTCACTTTTCGCACACCCCTACTAATGAATTAAATTTTATGCCAGTACATGAAAGTTAAATATATGATCACCTCTTCAATCCAAAAGTGAAATCATAATCTGGCCCTGTCCAGCTGCCGGTAATGTTATTAAAGCTCAGTTCCTTGCTCACTGCCCATCCTATTACATGGTTAATTAATGTCTCCCTGTCATCTTGGTGTGTTCCCAAAGCCTAGAAAGTGGCTAGAGTTGTGCTTATCCACAAAGTGGGGAAAAATGTAGTATCAAATTACAGACTGTACTCTCCAGAAAGGCAACAAGAGGCGAAGCGGAGATCAAAGAGGAGGAAGAATAAAGAAACCAAGATAAAGGCTGGAAGTTCGATGATGAGCGAAACAACTGGTTCGCCGTCACCTTCTTGCTCTAGGCTAACTAGTAAGTAACTACATCTTCTGCCAATCCACCCTATTCATCATTATCTCCCTCAGCAAATGTTAGCCACTCTGTAGATGTTATGATATGGCTGTTCATGTCTACCCATTGCATACTGTGTGGTGCACTGACCACACATGGCAGTGTGGTGCAGGAGAAACGCAAGCAGGACATCAAGCAGCATCTGAGGAGATTCCATCGCACAGAAAATGCTAAGCTGGTGGCAGAGAGGGTTCATCATTACTATTAAATAGTGATGAGCGAGCATGCTCGGCCGAAGCTCGGTTCGGCTCGAGCATCGCTCTGCTCGGCACATGGCGGTACTCGTACGAGTACCGCATGTGCTCGCCCGCCATGTTCGGGTCTCCTCCCCGCACGTTTCGCAGCTGCTGCGCAGCCAATAAACGTGCAGGGAGGCTCTGACATCAGTGTAATGCCAGCAGCCATGTTGGCTGCTGGCATTACACTGATTGGCTGGCCAGAACCCGTGATCGGGTGCTGTATAGCACCCGACGCGCGAGTTCGGCTCATTCTTAGCCAGGGAGAGATGCGCTTAGGCAGGGAAAGTCAGTGTAGGGAGAATAAAATTGTTGAAACTCTTTCAAGACCCAAAAGTCCTTTTTAGGACTGTTGTGTGTGGGGGCAGCATTTATATTTTGTTTGGGGGGGCACAATTTCCTTTTTTTTGTGGGGGGGATATTTGTAAGGTGACATATAATACTAGATGCACAGGAAGTCAGTGTAGGGAGAATAAAATTGTTGAAACTCTTTCAAGACCCAAAAGTCCTTTTTAGGACTGTTGTGTGTGGGGGCAGCATTTAATTTTTTTTGGGGGTGGCAGAATTTCATTTTTTTGTGGGGGGGGACATGTTCTAAGGTGACATTGTACTAGGTGCACAGGGACAAATATTTCACAGTGCAGTGACAAGCTGACATATTCTGTTAGGTGCACAGGGCCAATGATTTTACAACGCAACGACAAAAAGGGCCATTTTAAACGTGTGCCTAGCCATAGATTATTGTCACATTCTGTTTAGTGTGCAAATTCACAAATTAACATCACATATTCCGTTCACTGTGCCTAGCCGCAGATTAGCGTCACATTCTGTTTCGTGTGCCTAGCCGCAGATTAGCGTCATATTCTGTTTCGTGTGCCTAGCCGCAGATTAGCGTCACATATTGTTTAGTGTGCCTAGCCGCAGATTAACGTCACATATTGTTTAGTGTGCCTAGCCGCAGATTAGCGTCACATATTGTTTAGTGTGCCTAGCCGCAGATTAGCACCACATTCTGTTTCGTGTGCCTAGCCGCAGATTACCGGCATATATTCCGTTTAATATGAAGAAGGCGGGTAAAAAGGGACGGGGAAGTGGACGTGATCCTGATAGTTCAGGGCGCGGGTCAGGACGCGTAGAAACTGTGCCTGTTGCCAGAGCACAAGAAAGAAAGACATCCACCATACCTAGCTTCATGTCTCAGTTTACAGGGCGTCGCAGGACATCACTCTCGAGGTCAGACCACTGCGAACAGGTGGTCGGTTGGATTTCAGCTGATACTGCTTCCAGTCGGTTAAGCACCACCCTGTCTTCCACCAAGTCCACTCTCACTAGCCAAGAGTCTGGTCAACATAATCCTCACCCTGATCATCCTTCCTCCCACCATAGAGGGTCTGGCCAAAGAAGTGATCCCACACTGGGATATAGTGAGGAGCTCTTCTCATCACCAATCCTTGATTTGAACCTCTCTCCAAGCACGCTTGCAGAGGAACATGAGATCTTGTGCCCTGATTCACAACCTCTAGAGGGTACCCAATCACAAGAAGATGACAGAGGGGAACGGCATTTAAGGTCAAAGGAAGTGGATGATGATGATGAGACACAGTTGCCATCAAATCAACCACAATTACTGTCTCAAGACCTTGATGAGGAGGATGATACACAGTTGTCAATGACTGAGGATGTGGTGGGATCAAGAAATGAGGAGGATGATCAGAGTGAGGAAGTGGAGGAGGACTTGGTGGACGATGAGGTCACTGACCCCACCTGGGAAGGTGGAAAGCCGAGCGATGACAGCAGTCCTGAGGGTGAGCCATCTGCAGCACCGCAACAGGCTGGAAGAGGCAGTGGTGTGGCTACAGAAAGAAGGCGGACCGCACCAAACCGGCCCGCAAATGTTCCACGGAGCACCCCCTTGCGTAAATCTACCTTGCCAAGGGGTAGGTGTTCCGCGGTATGGCGTTTTTTTAAGGAAAGTGCGGACGACAAAAGAATTGTAGTTTGCAACCTGTGCCACACCAGAATGAGCCGAGGCATGAACACTAGCAACCTCACCACCACCAGCATGATCCGATACATGGCATCCAAGCACCGTAATAAGTGGGAGGAACGCCCGGATCGCCAATCTGTGTCTGCAGGCCACACCACTGCCTCCTCTTCCCCTGTTTTCGGTGCCGGCCAATCGCCTGTCGAAGGCGCAGGCCCGCATACCTCCCGCCCTGCACCTGTACCATCTGAAGCACCATCAGCGACCACATCCACTTCCCTGTCCCAGCGCAGCGTCCAAATGTCGTTACCCCAGGCATTTGAGCGCAAGCGAAAATACCCAGCCACCTACCCACAGGCCATAGCACTAACCTCACACCTTTCCAAATTACTGGCCATCGAAATGCTGCCATTTAGGCTTGTGGACACTGAGTCCTTCCGCAGCCTGATGGCAGCAGCTGTCCCTCGGTACGCAGTCCCCAGCCGCCACTACTTTTCCCGTTGTGCCGTCCCCGCCTTACACCACCATGTGTCCCTTAACATCACCCGTGCCCTGACCAACGCAGTTACTGGGAAGGTCCACTTAACGACTGACACATGGACAAGTGCTTGTGGCCAGGGACGCTACATTTCCCTGACGGCACACTGGGTGAATGTCGTGGAGGCTGGGAGCGACTCGGACCCTGGGATGGCACAGGTGCTACCCACGCCGAGGATTGCGGGCCCTACCTCCATCAGGGTTTCCGCCAGCACCTACGTTATTGGCTCCTCCTCCTCCGTTTCCACCTCCGAATTCTCTGCGCGCAGCGCCACTCACCCATCAGCCGGTAGCTGGAAGCAGTGTAGCACTGCAGTGGGGAAGCGTCAACAGGCCGTGCTGAAGCTGATCTGCCTTGGGGACAAACAGCACACGGCCTCAGAGCTGTTGCAGGGGATTAGTCACCAGACCGAGCAGTGGCTCTCGCCACTCAACCTGCAACCAGGCATGGTTGTGTGTGATAACTTGGTGGCGGCTTTGGAGCTCGGCAAGCTCACACACGTACCATGCCTAGCGCATGTATTTAATTTAGTGGTTCAGCGATTTCTAAAAACCTACCCCAATTTGCATGATCTCTTGACGAAGGTGCGCCGCGTGTGTGCACATTTCCATAAGTCATCTACAGCTTCAGCCGGCCTGTTGATGCTGCAGCAGCGCTTACAATTGCCAGCTCACCGGCTGCTGTGTGACGTGAGCACGCGCTGGAACTCCACCTTCCACATGTTGGCCCGGCTTTGTGAGCAGCAGAGGGCAGTAGTGGAGTACCAGCTGTTACGCGGTCGTCGCCTCTCCGTTCAACTTCCTCTAATCAGAAGTGAGGAGTGGGAATGGATGTCAGACCTCTGTGAGGTTTTACGCAATTTTGAGGAATCGACACAGATGGTGTGCGGCGATAACGCTATTATCAGTGTAACCATCCCACTTCTGTGTCTACTGAAATGCTCGCTGCTCACAATTAAAACCGACGCTTTGCATGTGGAAGAGGTGGAAATGGGGGAGGAAGAGCTTACACAAGGTGATAGCCAGATCACCCTCACTTCGTCTTCTCAGCGACAATTGGAGGAGGCGGAGGAGGAGGAGGAGGAGGAGGAAGACACGGTTGCCTCCGCTACAGAGGGTAGCCATGGAACTTTATTTCCATCTCTTCAGCGTGGGTGGGCAGAAGAGGAGGAAGAGGATGAGGAGATTGAGAGTCATCCTCCTGGTGAGGACAGCGAAATCTTGCCTGTTGGTACTCTGGCACACATGGCTGACTTTATGTTAGGCTGCCTTTCCCGTGACCCACGCGTTATACGCATTTTAGACAACACGGATTACTGGGTGTTCACCCTTCTGGACCCCTGCTACAAAGAGAATTTCTCATCTCTCATTCCTCCGGTGGAGAGGACAAGCAAAATGGTGCAATACCAGAAGGTTCTTGTCGAAAAATTGCTCCAAAATTTTCCATCTGACAACGCTGGCGGCAGAGTACGTGCTACCTTGAAGAGAAAAGGGGAGCACACAGCAGTTCCGACAAAGGCAGGGCAACACTCTCCAAGGCGTGGGACACCTTCATGACACCCCGCCAGCACCCTCACCCTGATGCGCGGCCTAGTGTCACAAGGAGGGAAAAGTTTTGGAAGATGGTGAAGGAGTACGTAGCAGACCGTGTTAGCGTCCTCAATGATCCCTCTGTGCCTTACAACTACTGGGTGTCCAAGCTGGACACGTGGTATGAACTGGCACTCTACGCCTTGGAGGTGCTGGCCTGCCCTGCCGCCAGCGTTCTGTCTGAGCGGGTATTTAGTGCTGCTGGTGGCATCATAACAGATAAGCGTATCCGCCTTTCCACCGAAAATGCTGATAGGTTGACACTTATAAAAATGAACAAGGCCTGGATTTCCCCTGACTTCTCCACTCCACTGGAGGAAAGCCCCGGGTGAACATAAAGTCACTTTAGATATCTTATTTACAATGATGGGAATACTCTGTATTCCCATTCACCCCTTCCACCCAAAAAACGGGTATATGGTTGACTCTTAATCTTCTCATCCTCCTCCTCCTCTTCCATATGCCCTGTGATATAATTTTTATATAGGGCCAGCTCACCAGCGGGCCCTGTGATATAATTTTTATATAGGGCCAGCTCACCAGCGGGCCCTGTTTGACAATTTTTGTATAGGTCAGCTCACCAGCGGGCCTTCTCATATAATGTTTTATTGGGTCAGCTCTCTAGCGGGCCCTCTCATATAATGTTTTATAGCGTCAGCTCACTAGCGGGCCTTCGCATATAATGTTTAGGATGGTCAGCTCCGCAGCAGACCCTCACCCATAATGTTTTAGATGGTCGGCTCAGCAGCAGACCCTCATTCCTAATGTTTTAGATGGTCACCTTAGCGGCATGCCCTCGCCCCTAATGTTTTAGAGGGTCACCAGCAGGCCATTAATCCTAATTTTTCAAGGCTGTGTATGATGCCCTCCTTTATGTGTAATAAAGGGTGTATTGGAGTGACATTTCAGTCTAATTTTTGGCAGCCCTTTCACTTAGTGCATAGGCTTTATGAGTGTTGGACCACTACCTGAACTATTGTACCACAATGTGAATGAGGCCCTCCATTTTGTGATATACAGGTTGTATCGGAGTGCCTCAGGTCCTCCCATTGAATTAAATAGGGCTGGGGTGTTCGACAGAGCAGAAGGTAGTTCTTGGCTTCATCCACTAAGTCACTTCGTCACTTTTACTCAATGGATCAGACCCCACTGTTCCGACTATAAATTTTGGACTTAACAAGGGCAAACGGACATGTTGTAAAACCTGTGGTAGCTGCGGCCTCCGTTCCTGAATGCTGTACCTTACCCGGGCCATAACCACGTTGAACACCTGCTTTACGCTGCGCACGTTTCCCTCTTAATCATGGCCCCAGTTCCGAAAAATCGATGAAATTTTTTGCAGAATTTGCAGATGATATACAAGTAAATATACAGCAAATACTGTTTGGTAACAATTTTTCGCCTAAAATCGTTTTTATCTTCCTTTTTGTGTGTTTTACGGTCAGTCTGTAAAAATGGCGTACTACGGGCAAAACATCGTTCCCAGCAGCGACGTTGGAGTCCAAGATGCATCCAGACATCCTCCCTATGCTGTCCCTGAACCATTTCTGTGGTGTTTCCATCATTTTCTGACCTTTTCCTTTGAACCAGGCACCCTCCCCTCATCAGAGCAGGGGGTGCCTGGTGTAATGCTCGAGTCCTCCCATTGACTTCAATGGGGCTCGGGTGCTCGGCCGAGCACTCGAGCCTCCGGGGGTGCTCGGCCAGAGCACCCAAAACACCCGAGCATCGGGGTGCTCGATCATCACTACTATTAAACTGTTGTTAAGTTGTTATGTGTCCTTAGTGGTGTGTGGACAAGGGGCATAGTAACAGCAGCAGTACTTGGTTTCTAGTGTCATGATGTTTGGATAGAGTTGTGTCAGGTGTTATTTACCATACACACTGTGGACATTGCAGTTGCTGATGAGAGGCACAGTTTCTGCTCTCAAGGGCAACATTTCCATTCTAGTAACAACACTCCCATGATTTTATCTTTTCTACACATATACCTGAAGTGGTGGGGGCTAGTTACGGTGCTGCTACTGCCTCAGGCGCATCACTGGAGCTAGTCGTGGCAAGTGGAACCTTCATCATCCATCACCCATGTTACTGCTGTTGGTGATCCCATTCCCTTTGAGCTGCCTAATCATTTTGCTGCTTAAACAACTCCGCAGCAGTAGCAGCAGGAACAGCAGTCGCAAAGTCCGCATCTACATCAGGGCATTTGATAGCAGCCACTGTTCAATACGACATGACCTGCTGGCAATAGGCCAGTAGGGCTTTTTTTTGTTCAGGGCTTTTGCTTAAAAAAAAAAAAAAAGAACATAGGTCTACAAAAAAACCACCCAAACAATTTGGGGGCTTGTTTCTAACAGCCTAAGTCCTACAAATCAGTGTTTCCTTAGGGCTTGTGCTAAACAAGTCTAAGTCCTACAAATCAATGTTTCCTCAGTGCTTGGGCCTCTAACAAAAAAGTCTTACAAATCATCCTCTACAAAATACAATGTCACATCAAGTATCAGTCTACCCCAGTGGAAGCTTACGTGAGGGGGTCCTTGTCTCTATCACGTTACATACAAATTTCTTATTTTATTATATTTATTTATTTTTATTAACTGTCCCCCAATACAATTCAAGAACCCCCCCAAAAAACAAATTCCCTGTTCCACTGATTCTTTCCCCAGACTCCATCCACCAACACAGGCACCCTTCTCAGATCCATTTTATACCATGTCTTATGACATATTTTTAATTGTATTTAGGATTTATTTTTTATTAACTGCACCCCAATCCCAGTAAACAAACCCCCCAAAAATAATTCCCTGTTCAAATAATTCTTTTCCCACACTCTACCGACACAGGCACCCTCATGCCCCTTTGGGGAAAAAAGATAACATTTTCAATGTGTTCTCTGTAAATTCAATGTTCCCATTGATTTCAATGGAATGATCTAGGTGAAAAAACAAGAAAAACGTCACTTTTCACAAGAAATTATTTGTCAGTTGGGAAATGCCATTATTTGCCGATTTTGGTTTGAGGCAAAAATTTTCGCCCATGCCTAGTGGGCAGGAGAGAAAGACAGCTACTGTAGCGCAACCACTTAAAGACAATAGGAAAGTACTGTAAAATCTCATGTGTAATACTCACGTTGTCCTTTTTTACCTTATGTGAAGTGGGGGGATGTATTATACACAAGAGAAAAAAATATATACAGTATCTCACATAAGTGAGTACACCCCTCACATTTTTGTAAATATTTTTACTTCATCTTTCGGGTGACAACACTGAAGAAATGACACTCTGCTACAATGTAAATTAGTGAGTGTATAGCCTGTATAACAGTGTAAATTTGCTGTCCCCCTCAAAATAACTCAACACACATCCATTAATGTCTAAACCTTTGCAACAAAAGTGAGTGAGTGAGTGAGTGCGTGAGTGAATAAAAGGCTGAGAGGAGACAGCAGCATGTTTTTGAGCTAGAGGAGACAGGCAAATAAAGGGGAATTGACGCTTACTTTAGGGAGTCATTTAGGTAGGACATTTGTTCTCTGTAGTAGGGAAGTCTGGGAGCACAATGGGGGAGAAGAAGGGAGGAAGGAGATTGACCCAAAATACCCCCAAATTTGGTGTGACTGACTGCAAAGACACAGGCAGCTGGGGTCCAAATTGATGATTTTACTTTTATTGTCTCTTTGCTGGGGAAGTCTGGGGAAATAAGTTGTTGACTTGGTTTTTAGTTATATATTTTATTATTTTATAAGATAGGGTGGACAACTTAAAAAAAATAAATAAATAAATACAAATAAAAAATACATAAATAATTAAACAAATAAATCTATTAGACAGCTGACTGGGAGCTCTATGACTGAGGCAGACTTGATAGACAGCAGATGACATTGAGAATTTTGTTGAGAGCCAAGGCAAGACATCTCCATCATTTGTGTACTGTAGAGAGTAAAAACACAAACAGTAGTTGAGTAATGTCTAGCAAAGGCACAAGCGGGAGGGGGAAAGGTGGAGCAGTGGAGGGACATGGGAGTAAAGTGGCAGTACAAAAACTGACTGAAGCAGTTGGAATAGGCAAAACATTTGCTGTAATAGGCAAAAAGGAGGACAATTTTGAATTGGAAAAAAGGAGAAAACTTTAGTGAAAAAAGAGAAAAGTCGTCAGTTTTTCGCAAAAAGTCACGCAGGAAATTTTTCTCACTTTTCAACCACCCCTACTAATAAATTCAATTTTATGCCAGCACACGAAAGTTAAATATATAATCATAACCTGATCATAATCTGGCCCTGACCAGCTGCCAGTAATGTTATTAAAGCTCAGTTCCTTGCTCACTGCCCATCCTATTACATTGTTAATTAATGTCTCCCTGTCATCTTGGTGTATGCCCAAAGTCTAGAAAGTGGCTAGAGTTGTGCTTATCCACAAAGTGGGGAAAAATGTAGTAATAAATTATAGACCGTTATCCCTACCGCTCAAATTATCTAAAATCCTACAGAAATGTGTCCTTGTTCAAATATGTAACTCTTAACTTCATACCAGTTTTTACACCCCCTCTTCAATCAGGCTTTCATCCAAATCACTCAGCAGTCACTGCCCTCAAAAAAGTAAGCAATGATATCCAGACTAACATGGAAAATGCTGAGTAAGTTTCCTAGTTTTGCAAAGGCCTTTGATACAGTAGACCATAATATTCTGATAAGCAGACTCCAAAGTTCAGGATTGGGTAATCTTTTTCTAAACTGTTTCTGATCCTAAAATAGGTACTCTGTTTAGAAACAAATCCTGTTTGAGTCCCCTGGTAAGAAAACATATTGTACAACAGATGTTACTACCAGTCATAGACTATGCGGATGTAGTATATGATCCCACATTATAAATTCATCTTAGTAAACTTGACACTCTGTATAATTCATTATGCTGCTTTATGCTCCAATGCAATTACACTACCCATTGTTGTGATATGCTTAAAGATCAAAATTGGTTAACACTCAAATCTAGATGTGTCCTTCACCTTTCTTGCATAGTATACAATCATTTCTCTGTAAAGCTACTGGACTACCTGATGCTTACTCCAGCTCTCCATACTAACTATAACCTCCACTGCTCTGCTAACACCTCACTGTGTATACCACAATTCAAGAAAGAACCAGTTGATCTGCCTTCTTCTTCAGAGCTCCAAAAGCCTGGAATAACCTACCCATAAAAATATCAGATCTTCTCCCAATCTAAAATTCTTAAAAATAAATGCTTCTTTATATCTAAAAACAATATGTAACTGTGTATTATTGTATATTTGTGTGTGTGTGTATATAATGTTTCTCTATTTGTGTAAATATGTAAACATACTGTTAAGTCTCCAGGATATACTTGAAATTGCAATGTATTCTTCCTGGTAAACCATTTTCTAAATAATAAATAAATAATAGTTTTGGAGAAATTGTGTCTCCTTATCAGATGTCTTTTCTAAGTTGATCTGAATGGTTTCATTGTTGGTCTATATTGATGCAGTTGCATTTCCATATATTGTTTGGAGGATATTGATTTTCTATTCCAGGGCATTGGTTATTGCTTGATTTTTCTCTGAGTCAAAAGGCTTTTTAGTAGTCACACAACACTATGCATAATGGAGGACTCTATTCATTATGCTGCTCATTAAATATGGTTCATTGCACTGAAACCAGTTCTGAATCTTGGTTGTGCCACATCAAGCATTGTGTTAATTCTTCTTGATAGTACCTTCTTTAAACCTTGCATATAACTGGCAATAGGCTTACTGGTAGGTAATTTTTTAGATCCACCTTATCACCTTTTTTATGTATAAGGATGCATGTTCCCATGTTGCAGGCATTCTGTTGAGTAGCCAGTATTTTGAAAACAATTTATGTAAGGCTCTGAACAAGCCCTCACCTCCAGCTTTCAACATTTCAATAGTGACCTTATCACGTCCAGCTGCTTTGCCATTTCTCATCAATTTTATTACAGCTTCTACTTCTTCTATCAAAACATCTGGCACAGCTTCAGCCCCTGGCACTACATTCAGTTGCTATCCTTCATACTTATAAAGATTTGAATAAAATTCATCCACTCGTTTTAGTTTGTGTTATTGAGTTTTTGCTGTTGTTCCATCGTCACGCTTTAATGCAAACACTTGGATCATCTTTTGTTTTGCTTTCTTCAGGCCTTGATTTTCTTCCTATGTCCTTTGTCCTGTGTCCTTTTGATGAGCTCTGTCAAAGATATTCAGGAAAAGGTTAAACAGGCGACCCAATTATGTTGTATATCTTCACATAAATAGATAAATAAAAATATTAAATTAATTTGAGAACTTTACACAATACTAGGTATTGACATGTTGATTTCACAGTAAAGAATTGATTAAAATAAAAAATTACGCATATCTGTGCAAAAATGTATATATTTAAGTAAAATATACTATATATAAAGTGTAATAAAGAATGAGATAAATGAGTGAACACCAATTGAAATAGACATACAGTAACTCAAAAAACAGTATCACAAAATAGTATTACCAGCACCAACAGGGTTAACATACACAGGTGTATCCAGAGGTATTAGATAACAATAATTGAACACAGCAGCATAGAAAAGGTTAATTGATCCTACAATTAATTAAAATACAGTTGGCAGAAGCATATATACCTCTGCCCTGTATAAACTATGCTAATTAACCCCTTAAGGACCGGCGGTCACAGGACATTTCCGTCCCATAATGACGGCATAGGGGCACTTTGACGCGCCGGTACACGTGACCTGTCACGTGTATCAGCGCATCATTATGGGGCCTGATAGAGATCGCTCCGATCTTGGAGCGGTCTATTTCAGGCCCTATTTTTACTTACAGCGCTCCTGGTAGAGCGCTGTAAGTAAAAAGTACGTGACGTACTATGACCGTCATCGATCCTTGAGTAGTTCAAGGACCGTGACGGTCCTGGTACGTCAAGGGTCCTTAAGGGGTTAAGGTCTAAGGTATTTAGTCATGTGAGTGTTTGTAATAAACAAAACAGGCCACATAACTATTTACTTATACCAAATAAAAAATAGCAACATTTAGAAAAACTATCTGGCATAAAATTCCAGATTTAGATAAATATAATTTAATTATCTACTGTTTTCAACATTGCATACCTTCTGGATAAAACATATAAATTGCATTTATATTTGTCAATTATATATTATACCAAATAAATCTAATAATATATGTCTAGAAAGTACCACAAAACTTCATGCAACATATACTATAAACATGACAATAGCAATCCTATATAACACCTACACGGTACTCCTAGGGTTAATCCACAGATGTAAAGTATATGGATGCCCCACCCAAGATGGCGCTTCTTTTGTCTAGTGAAAGGTTTAAATAAAATTCCCACTGTACAAAAGTTAGGCCCAAAGACACATGCAGCAAAAAAAAAAAAAAAATCCCTTGAAACACACACCAACATAGACAAATAGCAGATTAAGGGTTAATAAAAGAATACAAAGAATTCCCCAGATCAAATATTAGCTAAAATAACCTTTTCAGAGACACGTTATATTATTCTAGAAGTGTCAATAACTAATATATAAACAAGGCAACATTGATCTAACTGCTATCAAATATTTCTACAATTATCTGGATAAAATGTGTAATTAATTAATTCTGCTTAATTCCAGAATTAACTAAAGCCAAATATAGCTTATGATATATTTTGCTGCATACAGCTGGCCAGGACTATATTTACCAAAACTATATAAATATTTTTCCTGAAATAGAGAATATATATATATATATATATATATATATATATATATATATATGATTCTGAATTTTTGCAGAATTAAAATAAAGAAAAATATAGTTATCAGACAGTAAGTGTGGGTTTTCTTAGATTTTCTTTGGGGCCTAGAAAGAACACTTCATGAAACAGAACAAGGAAACCCTATCTATAGTCATTCAGTACCTTTTAAAATAAGATTACTCTTATCAGAAAAGCACAGCCCAACCTACTCTGAATGATATGACATCAGCTGTACTTCTGATTAGCTGATCAGTCCCCTCATTTTAAAATGTCAGCATTATCTAGACTATCTGATTGGATAATCTAGACTCCATTCTGTTAATACTTAGGACTTGTTCTTGCAGTGATTCTATTAGTGCTGCAGATGACGCAATCACACCATACTAAAATATGTACATACATCTGACGTGATCTGTATTCTATCACAAGTGATATGGTCAAAAGGTCATCACATTTCATATAAACATGCCATCCTCCCAGACTTTCTCACAGGTCATGAACCAAAATCCCAGAAATTGTATCTTCCCCCATAGCCATTAGACTGTGGTTGTCTGCAACTCAGCCATAATTTACCATAAAGTGTCCTTAAAATATTTCTATCCCCCATTGAGGTAAAGAGGCCCGTTGTTTCTAACATGAGCTCATTTAAACATATTTTAAAACAGACTTGAATTTGGCTTGAAAAAAAATTAACCATCTCCTTTCAATCATGGCAATGTCTCTGATAGCTCAACAGTGAACATACGCATTTCTTCTTTTATGAGCTTCCTTGCACATTTCTACAAATTCTACCTTGTTTTTAATATTGCCATTTTGCTTAAAAGATCAGTAAACTTATTTTTATGAAAACATATTTTACAGAACATTTCCTGCTGAATAAAACAAGGTCACTCCCATCGCTGTCAGATGTTTTATTCAAAAATTATAGCAGTTTAAAAAATCAGGAAGTGAATTTACTGTGTTTACTTCCTGATAGTTCTAACTGACAGGAAGTGACAGGCAGTTTCTATCACATTCTATGGAGAACTGTATGTCTCTGACTTTTCTGACTTTCCTCTCCATTAGAATCTAACAGGAAATCTAATTAGAATTTGACCACTAGAGGGCACTGCTAATGTAAAAAAAACATGGGTTTAAACTGTAATAACTCTGGAAATATAAATCTCTTGGCAGTGGGAGTACCCTTATTTTACTTAATAGGAAAATCCTTACAATATATATTTTTTCATTAAAAAAAGATTACTGCTCCTTTAATTACTCTTCGGGTTTTCATCAAGGCAACTGTTTCTTTTGATATTCAAGTTGGTTCTTCTTGTTTCACATAGGTACAAGGAAATGGGCAGTGTCAATGATGGTCTCAATAACTTTTTCATAGTGGTTTGAAATGTCTGTGTCTGGGAGGTCTTGCAGCACATTGAAGCAATAGGATTGGATTCAAAATGCATATGATTTCTCAATAGCTGGCTAGTGTTGGTCTTTATGTCTGTTTAATTGTCTTTCTTTCTTGCAGTCATTTTTGATATTTGCTTTCACTAGATGGTATCATTCTATAACATTACTGACAAAGAGACCAATATGGTCTTTAAAGCTTGCACTTTAAGCCTACTAAGCCAAGAACAGTATCACTAATCTCCTGATTTATCCATGACAAACACTGTACAACCCTATACCTATAGAAATCAAGCTGTCACTCACATTGACTTGTCCCACAAATGAAAAAAAAAAACTGAGCACTAAAATATGACATTGCAAATTAATCTGAAGGGAGAGAAACATTAAAAATGCATAATTTATGTGATCCTGAATAATTGATAACATGTTTTCTTGTTATTTTCTTTGGACAGAATAGTTCTAACTCTGCTCAACATTAAAATTTGCTTCAAGCAAGGAAAGTCACAGAAAGAAGTTAATATCAATAGTATGTACACTGTTTTCTGCAACTCTGCAGGTTGCAAAACAGCCCTCATCATTTAATCTCAGCATCTAGAACAACATGGTAATTTTCCTTCAACATAAAAAAAACATTTCTGTATTCAGTGTTTTTTTTCCTCTGCAAAACCTGAAGAAACAAGGACTTAGCGTAAGAAATGTATATAATAGGATTACTCAAGTACACTTGTACAGCATTTGAAATCTTTTTCCAAACTTTTTTGCTGGGCTTGTACAAGTAACTAGTTTATGTTTATTTTTTCTTGTTTCGACAAACAAAAATTGGAGATTATGCTAACGTAGTGTACAGATAATCTTAATTTTAATAATGACAGGAGGCGAATATTTTGCTATACTTCCTTTACTTCAAACTCCAATAGCAGCACAGGATACAACAACCAATGAAAACCAAGAAAACTCCCCCCATATAAACCCTGGAGCAGATAGGCCACTCCTCTTTCTTTGAGTAACCATGAACAAACATAAAGGGAACTAATAAACTCGCTCCAGCCGTCCTTCAGCCCAGCCTTCACCAAAACCTGTAGAGATCTTCATCCCTAGGTCATCTGCCCAGGAAAAGTCACACTGGAAAAAAGAGAAAACACATGAAAGACTAATGTCCTGGAAAAACGCACGTTATACAAGTATGAGACACAAACAGTGCATAACAATGTCAGTAATGAAAAAACCCCGTCAATAGGACATAGTATCTCATCTGAACTCCCGTTCCCCCCCCCAAATACTCACCTTATAGGTAGCGCCAACCAAGGGAGGGTAGGGTGGGAAAATATTCGCCTCCTGTCATTATTAAAATTAAGATTATCTGTACACTACGTTAGCATAATCTCCAATTTTATTACATGACAGGAGGCCTCATATTTTGCAATTTTAACGCTGTGAATGAAGAAGCGCATGAGACGCATGCTCCGCCGGACGAAAATAGAAAGTACGAAACGTATGCTCTCTAGACCAATCAGCAGCCCTTAAAATGTCTGAAATGGAAGCCCCAGCCGAAACTGCCTGGGAGGCCGCCGCACCCCTAACTGAGTGGGCTCCAAAGTTAGTATCCACACCCGCTAGAGATAACACCCATCGGACCCATCTAGCGAGGGAGATAACTGAAACCGGCCTATGAGGACGAACGTAAGAGATCAAAAGTTGGCCCGTCTGAGAACAACGCAAAGCGGAAGTAACCTGCACGTACTGGAGCAGAGTCTCTACCACACACAATTTAGGAACTTCCCTAAAGTAAGGATAAAAGACGGATGAAGAATCCGTCTTTGTGCGTCTGGAAATAGAAAAAGACACCCCGTCCGGAAGGATAGAGAACCCATTCACATCAAACGCCCGAACATCAGCCACCCGCCGAAAGGAGACTAAACACAATAACAACGTCAGCTTAGCCGAGAGCTGACGGAGTGACAAAAACTCATTCCGCGGCCAAGTTCTAAATAACTGTAACACCTTATCGACATCCCAAAACGTAGAATATTTGGGAACCGGCGGTCTCGACATTTTAATGCCCCTCAACAAACGACAGACCAAAGGGTCTTTACCAACCGGGAGACCTGCCACTGGAACATGCGCCGCTGAAATAGCGGAACGCATGACATTAATAGAGCGATAAGACAAACCAGTAACAAAGCGAGAAGACAAGAAATTCAAGATTGCAGGCACAGGTGCTGTAAAGGGATCGCAACCCCTCTCCACACACCAGCCAACCCAGGAGGACCACGCGGAAAGATAACATCTCCGTGTGCCGGGAGCCCATGAGTCCCACAAAAGGTCTCTAGATTCCTGCGATAACCCGTCGACTGACCAGGAACCCCTGAAATCGCCCAGGCCACCAGAGGCAGCCGATCTTGCAGCACCAGAGGATGTGGTTCGCCCTGATGATCCGTGAGCAACAGCGGAAAAAGCGGAAGTAGAAGAGGATTCTGATAAGATAGCTCCAGAACCTCCGGAAACCAAGCCTGACTGGGCCACAACGGTGCCACTAACAGTAACTCCACCTTCTGGACACGTACCTGATGAAGTACCCTCGCCAGCATTGCAAACGGAGGAAAAGCATATGCTCCCGTCACGGGCCACACCTGCAGAAACGCGTCCACCGCTTTGCACTCCGGATCCGGAAGCCAACTGAAAAAAACTGGAAGCTGCTTGTTGGTCCTGGAAGCAAAAAGATCCAGCGTGAGAGGACCCCTGTGGAGACAGAGCAGCCGGAACACTGTCACATCTAGTTTCCAGTCGCTGCTGTCTCGCCAGTGTCGAGAGAACCAATCCGCTGTAAAATTTGACGCCCCTGGCAGATACTCGGCCCTCAGAGCGATGTTGCGCTTGAAGCAAAACCGGTAAAGATCCTTCGCCGCCTCTGTTAAGGCTCGCGACCGAGCCCCCCCCAGCTTGTTGACATACTGCACCGCCGAAACGTTGTCCATGCGTAACATGATGCAGCAATCTGACTTGTCCTTGGCAAAGCTGCGCACGGCAAAGGATCCCGCAATCAGTTCCAGGCAGTTGATGTGCAAACCTTCTTCTGCCTCCGACCATGGTCCGCCGGTTGAGAAAGCCTCGCAATGGGCTCCCCAACCCCACAGACTGGCGTCTGACTCTACCACAAAGTCCGGAACCGGCCCGAACACCGCCCTGCCGTTCCAGGCCTGCATGTGCAGAAGCCACCATCTGAGTTCCGCTCGAGCGTCCGAAGAGAGCACAATAGGATGATCGTAAGAGCGACCCTGCCGCAAATGTAGAGCCTTCAGGCGTTGAAGAGCCCTGTAGTGAAGGGGACCTGGAAAGATCGCTTGAATAGACGAAGAAAGAAGGCCCACCAGCCGGGCGAGCCCTCTCAACGGAATCCGTTCTTGTCTCAAGATCTTCCGAATTTCCTTGCGAATAGCCGTCACCTTGGACATAGGGAGACGAAGAAGACACTGAAGTGAATCGATCTCGAACCCCAAAAATTGAACGATTTGCGACGGTTCCAGGGCCGACTTGTCTCTGTTGACGACGAACCCCAAAGATTCCAGAAAGTTCACCACAAAGCAAGTCTGAAACCGAAGTCTGGAGATATCGTTGCAAAAGAGCAACAAATCGTCTAGATAAATGAGGCAACGAATACCGAGTGACCGTAGCCTGGATACCACTGGTTTCATCAGCTTCGTGAAACACCACGGAGCCGAACTGAGACCGAATGGCAGACAAGAGAACTGGCAAGGGAGACCCTGCCAGCGGAACCGGAGAAACTGACGGCAACTCCGCTCGATGGGAACAGATAGATAAGCATCCTTGAGATCCAGCCGTGTGAACCAATCCCCCTGAACTAACAGATCTCTTAACAGATGAATTCCTTCCATCTTGAAATGTCGATATATGACGAACGAATTGAGATCTCTGAGATTGATGACGGGACGAAAATCGCCTGTCTTCTTGCGGACGAGGAAAATGTTGCTGAAGAAGCCGGACTCGTCTGGAGCCAGTTGCACCGCGCCCTTTGAAAAAAGAGAGCGAATCTCGGCATCTATAAGCGCCTGATCTGCCGCTGGTAACACCGGGACCGGAGGTCGCACCACCTGCACTGGGGGAGAAGAAAATTCTATGACATACCCTACCACCGTCTGTAGGACCCAAGCATCTGACGTAATTGTCTCCCATACCTGCACCTGAGAAGCAATCATGCCTGCAGTGAAAACCTTTGGGACAGAGACAGGAAAAAGAGGTAAACTCACCGGAAGAGACACGGCCACGTCCTCTGCCTCTCTGACCCCTCGCCCGGTCCATGCCTCTGGTATATGATGTAGGACGGAAGGAGTTGGACGGGAAGAAGTTGGTGGAAGCTGAGGAGAACCTGGAGCCTGTCGACCAAAATCTGCTGGCGGCACGACCCCGCTGCCGGCCAGCTCTCCCAAAAACACCCCTGGAAGAGGGTGGACGAAACACTTGTCTCATAGAGGATTGGGCCTTGTTCAAGGTGGTGTACAAATTAACATGCCGCTTTAACTCCGCAATGAAGGGATCCCCAAACAACTGGCCATTGGCGGAAGGCCCAAGCTCCTTAGCTCCCAAGTCCGCCAGCTTAGCGTTGATGCGTAGAAGAGCAGCCTTTCTCCTTTCCGTAGAAATAGCGGTATTGGCATTACCCAATAGACAGACAGCGCGTTGGGCCCATTCTCTGATGGCATCCGCATCCAAAGGCTCCCCATCCGATAAGGCCAAATCAGAAAAACATAAGATTTTCGCCAAGGGTCCCAGTACATCCAGGAGCTTATCTTGGGCGGATTTCAGCCCTTTCTCAATTCCTTTGCGAGGATCTCGGCCAGATCGGGACATGAATGTAAGAACAGTCTGGTCGAAATCCGGGGTCAGCGCCACCTTGTCAGGAAGAACCGGTCTTGGACATTCCGCCCTCAAGCGACTCCGCACCTCACGATCAAGGGAATGCCGCAGCCAGAAGTGGACATAACGGGATAGGTGATCCGGAAGGTTCCATTCTGATGAACGCGGATGGCGGATGAATCGAGGATCAAACAACCTGACCCCTTTGGCATCGAAAAAACCTTCCTCCTCCGGACCAGAAGAACCGGAAGCCTCTCCGGGCGGGAACAAATCAGAAACCACCGACTCTTTCACATAAGGGGAACCAGAATCTTGATGGGAAATCCAACAATCATCGTCGTCAGAGGCCGAACCTTTGGCTTGCCATTCATCGACCACCGCCAAAGGAGAAGGAGCAGGAGAAAGGTCTGCGTCTGGAAGGTGGGTAGACGGGAACTCTGCAGAGACGTCCGCCAGTCTCACTTTCTTTGCAGGTGACTTCCCCTTGGAACCTCCCGCCGAAGCAGTTGGACGGCCCCGCTTGGTCAAACGGCCATCGTCAGAGACAGGAGAAGGCAGACGATCGTCTTCAGCCCGGGGAAGATCCACAGAGGACCCAGATGGAGAACGGGACAGCACACGGGCCAACGCCTTCTCCACCGAAGCAGCCACCGCGGCATCAATCAAAGCTTGGAAGTCCGGAGACTCAGCCATCTATGAAAAAACAAAGTGCCCAGTAAGCACTAAGATAACTCCCAGAGGATGACCCCCTGGTACCTCAACTGGGGCTCACCCAGGCCAAGTAACAAGCCGCACAGGCTCAAAGGTGGAAGATATACAAGTGAGTATGAGGTAGTAGTGAGTAATACTCTTATAATGTTTTTTTTTTTTTTTTTTTTTTTTTTTTTTTTTTTTTATTGTTACTATATGCAGAAAGGAGAAGTAACTAGAGAGGGAGAAACCCTCGCCAAATAGGCCAAAGGGGGCTCACCCCTGCATGCAGCATGATAACAGTCAAACCCAGCAGGGTACCTTGACCAGAAAACAGCTGCATAAAAGCAGCCAATCTGAGGCTTATAAGAAAGCTCCACAAGGGGCTCACCCAAACAACACAGAGGGGCTCACCCTAATCAACCTCCAAATGGAGAAGCATTAGACACAGAAAATCGTGTGTTGTCTATATATTTTTTTTTTTTTTTTTTTTTTTTTTTTTTTCTCTTTATATGATGACAATTATGTGTGAATGTGGTGGTAAGCCGAGGCGGTGCACACCAGAAGAAATAACAGGGGCTCACCCAGTACAGAACAGCATGTTTTAACCACAGTGCATAAATCTAGGACAAACAGAAACCAACCCCTACGGAGCTACAAAGACTCCGCAGGAGATCCGTGCCCAGAAGGAAGGCAGGGACTCACCCCGCGTCCGAACTGAGTTAGGAAAGGTCCCCCTTGCAGAGCTCCGTAACCGGAGCCACCCGGACACGGAGGAGCAAGAGAAAAAATGGCCGCCGAGAATCTCGTTTAAAACGAGATTCAAGATGGCCGCCGAACAAACGGTCCGCGGACCGCAACTGCCACAAGCCGACAAGCGGGGAGGCGAGTTAGGCAGCGAACCATGCATCAGCAATCACACACACAATAGCAAGCTAAGTAAACGTTAAAGTGCCACAAACGTACTGGTAAGGGAAAAACCACAGGCAACGAGGGATAGGAAGGGCAAGGAGGAATGATGAAAACCCCCGCTAAGAGAGACCGCCCCAAACCCAGGGAACCCCAGACAGGGCCACACAAACGAGGAGGAGAACCCCCCCACACACACAGGCAAACAGTAACCCTTTAGGCAAAGTAACACTATTACATGGAAAAATAGTTTAACCCAATAATAGTAGGTAGAAAACGTATCCAAAACAGACAGAATACACTGACCTGTGCAGTCTTTGGAGCAGCAAAGAAAGAGGAGTGGCCTATCTGCTCCAGGGTTTATATGGGGGGAGTTTTCTTGGTTTTCATTGGTTGTTGTATCCTGTGCTGCTATTGGAGTTTGAAGTAAAGGAAGTATAGCAAAATATGAGGCCTCCTGTCATGTAATAAAATTAAATATATATTGTGCCTTTTTATGCAATTGTTAACACAGTGAGGATGATTTACCCACAAGAGCTGGAGCAGATCAGCTGAACCTCTGGGGGAAAAGAAAGATATCCATTGATTTAACTATTTGAATGCCAGAAAGGTTTCCAACACATCTTTCAAACTCTCATTTACCCCGTAGTATCAATTTTTTTAATTAGAAGATTCGTTTTTAGATATTAAGATTTATAGATTATAATAATTAAGGCATGCCATGTAGTCTTAACTCTACATGACATCCCGACTCACTGACACTGCTCAGTAATATATCACCCACCTCCCTTGGAGAAGTGGTCGCATATGCGTAATAGAAAACTTATTCCTCTTGTTTGATTGGATTGAGCAAAGGTTACATATTGTTCATGGTGACCCTTTCACCTCATTCCTGATTGTTGTTCTGTGCCTGGAGTAACCCCACCTCCCAGCCAATGAGAGTGTGTAAAAGTCTAAGCAGGGATTGGCTATATAAAAGCCAGTACTTGTTTGTTTTTGGGTTGTTTTTTTTTCTCTCATATTGGCCTAGCTATTGCCCAGGTAGGATTGGGAGATTTTTTTTCTTGTTTGTGGTACAAGTGTGGCTGCAGGATTTTAAGGCTATTTTTTATTCCATTTTATTATTTCTTCAGGTTATTGATGTGGAGGACCAGTGAGTTGTGGACAACATAGGTGGGGGTAGGGGGTAGAAGGGTCCCTGGGGGCCCTTTCCAAGTCTTTTGTTTATTGATATGATGATTTTGGGCCCAATATTAATATCTTACACATGCCTACACTGAAATATAATGTGAGCGACTGGACCTCATTCCGACTAGAATAGAGTCTCGCACACTATGAGGCTAATGTACTAAGAAAGTAGTACTATGCTGGGGTAATCCAGCTGCACCATAGGGAACAAATAATATGTAGACCTGATTTAAAGAGTTGGTAATGGCATATATAAATAAAAAGTATTATTGTAGATATTGAAAAAATAAATCCATCAATGCCAGTCCCATCTCTCAAACCTTTATAGTTTGAGAGATATAAGGTGATAAAGTTCCCCCCTCCCTCCTCTTTCATTGATGTCAATGCTCTAACTGACAGAAAAAGATCCTGATCCTGGGACCGGCAGGTGGCTCTTTAGCAGAGCCCAGGCAGCGCTATGTAGAAATAAATACTTCATTGGAAAGGTCTACAAAGTGTGCTTGCAAACCAGGCACACTTTGTAGACCTTTCCAATGAATTATTTAATTCTACATAGTGCTATCTCGGCTCTGCTGAAGAGCCGCTTAGAGTCCGCTGACACAAATTTTTACAACTTACATCAGGGAAAGGGGAAGGAGGCAGTGGTGTCCGTAGACATTTTTCGGGGGGGGGGGGCAAAGCCATAATATGAACCCCAGGCCAGGCCATCTACCCCCTTAATTTATATCGAGGGGGGTAATTGTAGGGGGGGGCAAGTGCCCCCCTTGCCCCCCCTCCGGATGCCTATGGAAGGAGGGGGGAACTTTAAAACGTTATATCTCTCAACCCATTAAGGTTTGAGAGATCAGACTGGCACTGATGGATTTATTGTTTTCAATATCTACAATAATACTTTCTATTTATATATTCCATTACTACCCTATAAAGTAGACATTTAACCCCTTGAATGTTTGATAGATCTCCAAAGCATTAAAGGGATAGTAACACTTAATATACAATAACATTTATATTGTAAGGGTTATCCTCCCAAGCACAACAGGGTACTCCCACTGCTGAGAGATGTTTACTCATAAGTTATAGCAGTTCAAATTTCTAAGGTGCAATATTGAAATGACCTGACATTTTATAGTGGTGCTGTTGCTACATCATCCTATGGACATTTATGGTCAATTGACCAGAACTTTCCATAAGATGATGTAGCAACAATGTCACCGTCAAATATCAGGCCATTGAGATATTGCACCTAATTCAACTTTGAGCTACTATAATTTTTTACTAAAACATCTCTCAGCAGTAGAGTATCCTTGCTGCACTCAGAGGAATAACCCTTACAATATAAATGTTACGATATATTAAGTATCACTATCCCTGTAATGCTTCACAGTGTGTTTGGGACCTCTCTAGCCTTCAAGGGGTTAAAAGTGCCATTTAAATCAGTAGACATTTGGGAGGTTGTTATGGTTTGCTCCAGAATTGCACAATTTTCTTGGTACATCATCCTCAGTAAAATTTCCCTTTAACTTCATGGGATGAAATATGACAGTAATTACTTGTGAACCCTTTGAGTGCCAGAGGGATACACAACGCATTGCTCGCAATGCGTTGTGTACCCACTGGCACTCAAAAGGTTTAATCAACTGCTGGAATTGAATTTTTAAACCTACACCCCCCTAATGCCAATTTACTAAGTTTCCTATACCAGCACTGCTCTCCTTAATGCTTTTTCCACCAGGATGCCTTGTTTAACTCTTTGAGTGCCAGAAAGCAGTGCCAAAGTATTGAAAAGCAGTGTGTTAGATACTCCTCTGGCATTCAAAGGGTTAACCACATATTTAACAAAGGGTAGAGGAAATGTTATGATTTGATACCATTTCTCCGCTCATGCTCTGGGACAAGAATACAAGGCTTGTTGGCTTTAAAGGGATAGTAATACTTCGTTTTAACTTTATTTTATTTTGTAGGCATTAAAAAAACATGAAGAATTATACAAGTCTTATCTCTCAAACCTTTATGGTTTATGAGATATTCACAAGCAAAGTGTCCCCCTCCCGCCCCTTTTACTGATGTCACACTGTTCAGCTAGAGAAGAAGGGGGGTGCCCAGGTAGACTGCAGAGAGGGACAATCTTAAATTAAGATAAGGGAAAAACCTGAGAAGCTTGTCAAGGGGGGCAGGGATTTCATTGTTCTAATAGGAATAAGAGTGTCCCCTTCTGTTATCTGTCTGGTCTATGGACTGGATTCCACATCTGAGAAGAGATGGCTTACACTAGGTAAAAGGGGCGGGAGGGGGAAACTTTGCTTGTGAATATCTCTTAAACCATAATCATTCTTCATGTTTTTTTAATGCCTACAAAATAAAACAAAGTTAAAATGAAGTATTACTATCCCTTTAAAGCGTAACTATCACCCTATATTAAAGGGATAGTAATATTTCAAAATAAAAGCAGCTCCAATTAATCTTCATAGTATTTGGGCCATGGAGAGTGTTATTTCAATAATGTCAGAGCTGTAGATCAAGAGTAATTGAATGATAAAGTATCACCCTCCCACCCCTTTTACCTAGTGTAACACTGCTCACCTCAGATGTGGAATCTGTTCTTAAGACCAGACAGGTCACAGCAAGGGACAATCTTCTTACTGTGAGAACAATGAAAACCCTTCCCCCTTGACATGTCTTTCAGGTTTTTCCTTTATGCTAATTGAAGATTGTCCCTCTCTGTGATCTATCCGGATACCACCTTTCTGTTCTGAGGTGAACAGTGTTGCATCAGTAAAAGGGGCGGAAGGGGGATATTTTATCATTCAATTACTCATGTACTATAACTCTGACAGTATTGAAATAACGCTCTCCATGGCCCTAATACTATAAAGATTAATTGGAGCTGCTTTTATTTTGAAGCATTACTATCCCTTTAGGTCCCCCCCCAATAATTAGGCATATGGCGATTAGGTTCTTAACAGCACTATTATCGGGCACAAGTAGTACCAAGTTCTGAAGTAATCCTCCTTCTTCCGAGACCGACGGCCAGGCATGCACGCAGACATCTTGCCTTAGAGACTTCTGCGAGCCTGCACTGGCCATCCCAGTCTCCTCTAGGAAGCATTGTATGGTACCTTAAGGTACCGGAATGGACTGATAGTGCAGGTGTGCAGATGGCTCTAAAGCAAGACGCATGGCCATTAGTCTCAGAAAAATGAGGATTTCTTCAGAACTTGGTACTTCTGCCCGATAATAGGCTGTTAAGAACCTAATCACCATATGCCTAATTATTGGGGGGGGGGGGAGTTAATAGAGGGTAATAGTTCCGCTTTAAAGGCCTAACAATGTCAGAGATTGTTCACTGGTATGCACTGCAAGGATCGTACACTCTAGTACTGAAATACAGCGAGTGGTGTTAAAGGCTAATGACCGTAAAGCCACGCTGACAAATTCATACATTTGCTCTAATGACCTTTGTGATCTGGTTCTTCTGTGATTCATGGGTAGAATTTGTTCTTTTGCAAACTGGCAAAGTGTATAGGTAATTAAAGTTCGCAATGCAAATGATCATATATAATCTAGGTTTCTACAGATGTTATTAGTAGTAAATTGTGTTATCTAAATATACTACCAAAAGACATCTAATTAAACATAACAGAAATCAATATAGATGTAGGGAAAGGTCAATACACAGCACGCCATATCATAGTCTTATCTGTAATTAAATCAGTAGCTGTATAAATAAGCAAGAAAATTAATTATCAATGTGCTGAATTATTGAATACCTTCATATTTATTTTGCAACTCGACAGCATGGTTCTCTCATGCTGGCTGGTATATCTGCCCTATAGTTAAAGGGTTATAGTTATTTTTGCTACTGGGGATACGTGAAAAGATTTTGTTAGTTCTGGATTTTATGAAACAGATTGTTTCACAAGAGCAGAATCGTGTTTTGGTTTTACATTTTGAGCTGGAAAAGCATACATGTGATGTCCACATTAAAGCGGAACTTTCATCACATTAATATTGAGCCCCAAATCATAATTATAACAGCAATATGCATAGACGTATTCGTATTTTCAAGTGTAAATGTGGCATTAGTGAGAAATATAACTTTTTAGGCAGACAGACACCAGCAGGGATCATGCAGTAGGTGCTCTCTGCATCTGTTCTGTCAGTTCTTTCCTGTGCCTTATAGCACAAAGGCATTCAACTCACCAATCATGGAGTTGAAGGGGACGGACAGCGCAGAAAGAGATGCAGTCTCTGCAAGATGTCTGTGCCACAATTATACTTGAAAATACAAGTACGTCTTTGGGTATTGCTATTGTAATTATGAATTGGTGCTCAATATCAATGTGATAAAAATTCTACTTTAAATGAAAAATAATAAATAAATGGAAATTATATATAAAAAAGAGCTTACCTTCAGAAATCAGTCACAACATGTTTCTGTCAAATCACTTATCAGAATAAGATCGGACAATATCTTCAGCATGTGGCAGGACTACTAGAAGAATCCCCCCTCGCTCCCACCACCTATATTCATTTCCATCTCTCCTACTCCCACCTTTTTTGTTCCCATGCCCCCTGCCTACTACTCTCTCTCAATAAGCTCCTACCTGCTGCCTCCTCTCTCTTGTGCTTCTCTTACCCCACCTTCTCTCTCTCACACACACATACATTCCCTTTAAACCCCAATATAGGGCTTGAATGAGACATTCTTGATCAATTCCAAAATCTCTGCAGTTTCAAATAACATTGTTTGTGGGGCCATGAGGCTCATTTTCATTTTATCTAGAACTCTTACTATGTCTTGAAGGTGGCCCCCTTAGTTTTCAGTTATGCTGGCAAAAGTTTTTAAGGAAGTTTAATGAGTAATGTTTTATTATAAAATCTATATTATAGGGATTTTCCTTCTAAGTAAAACATCAGAACTACTGCAGAGAGCTGTTTCTATCAAAAGTTATTACAGTTCAAATTGATTTTTTATTATTATTATTATTATTATTATTATAATTATTAAACTGTTATTTACAACACCACCTAGTGTGCAGACAGTTCACCTTGTGCCCAGTCAGTTTTTCTTTTGCATTCCATGGGAGAGATGAACTGCTGGCTAAATCTACCCATAGAATGTACAGATCTTCTCCTTTGTAACAGTGCATATAATTCTGAAAGAAACTAGCTGTGCCATAGGGTTGAAAGACTGAAAAGAAAATTCCTCAAATTGGGAAGCAATGTCCTGGAGACCTATCCAGCATTTAAGGGGTTAAATACCCTTTTAAAACTTTAATTTCCCCCAAGGTGCAATTGGTTTACTCCAGAATTGCACCTATTTACTTTGGTGAATAAAGACTGAAGTATCTACCTGTAGTTAGTTAGCCAATGCATAAATCCAGTATCAGAAGCACGGTGTCTAGGGGTGATAATTGACAACTCTCTCTCATTTTCCTCTCATATTAATGCCATTACTAAATCCTGTCGCTTTCTTTTGCGTAACATTGCAAAAATCCGTCCCTTCCTCTGTTCCTCCACAGCCAAAATTCTTATACATGCAATCATCCTCTCCCGCATGGACTATTGCAACATTCTTCTGTCTGGCATTCCTGCTTCCCATCTCCAACCACTTCAATCTATACAGAATGCGGCAGCACGAATTACTCTTCTGTCACCTAGGTTTGTCCCTGCCCCACTCCTCCTCAAAACTCTCCATTGGCTGCCTATCAAACTCCGGATATCTTACAAAATCTTACTTCTCTCTTTCAAGACACTTCTCTCCTTTACCCCTTCTTACATTTCCACTCTCATCTCCCGTTATACCCCATCCCGACACTTACGGTCAGCCAATGACTGTCTTCTCTCAGCTCCTTTTGTCTCTACAGCTCTGTCACGTATAAAACCTTTTTCTCTTATTGCTCCGTATCTATGGAATGCTCTACCATCCAACCTGCACCACTGCACCTCTCTGATAACCTTCAAGTCTCACTTAAAAATGCACCTCATGGATAAAATCTCAACATGCTAGAAGGCACTGAATTGTACAATGAACGCTCTTATAAATTATTTACATTACTGATGTCCTCTATTATCATGAAAACTAGCACTGTATTCAGCACTTGACCCTAATGTACTCTGTATGTCTCCCATTACCACTTTAGATTGTAAGCTTTCGGGCAGGGACCTCACACCCAATGTTTCACTCTACAAAAAGCACCTGTAACCCTGTATTGTTTAAACTCTGAGATTGTAAAGCGCTGCGTACACTTGTGGCGCTATATAAATAAACATATTCATTCATTCATTCATTCATTCATAAAAAAGGATGAAGGATTGCAGTGAAATCCATACGAATGAGCCGATGAACATCCAGTGACCGATAGCAGGCCTAGAAAAGTCCAAGTGCTCAATACTATTAGCCCTGCTGTTTTTTTTAAACTTTGACAGCACAGTTTGCTATTCTATTCACTGTGCTATCAACAACCACTGCACATCATAAAAATATGCTCCGATTGGACATCACGTAAAACTAGTAGAATTTGGTATCCTATTGCATGTGGTGGCTTCACCACATATTAAGGAACGCATTTTTGTGGCGAAAAACCTGCACCATGAAAAAGAGTCCCTAACGTGGTGAAAAAAACAGGTAAGGGTTAGAAAACTGGTTTCCAACAAATCATGTTGGTTGAAAATATCAAAAGATTAACCCTATGAGTGTCAGTGGAGTATGCAATTCCATTTTCACCCATTGGCAAAAATGTTTAGCTATTTTTTCAATGGCTGGAAAGTTTCCCCCTTTAAAGGGATAGTAATACTTAAAATGTAAAAAAAAATATGTTGTAGGGTTTATCCCCCTGAGTAAAACAAGAGTACTCCCACTGCTGAGAGGTCTTTCATTCAAAAGTTATTAATTTTCAAAGTTGAATTTTTTTAGGTGCAATATCACAGTGGCCTGAAATTGTACAGTGGCGCTGTTGCTACACCATCCTATGGAGATTTATGGTCAACTGACCAGAGTTGTCCATAGGATCGTGTAGCAACAGTGCCACTGTACAATTTCAGGCCACTGTGATATTGCACCTAAAAAATTCAACTTTGAAAATTTATAACTTTTGAATAAATCACCTCTCAGCAGTGGGAGTACTCTTGTTTTACTCAGGGGGATAAACCCTACAACATATTTTTTTTTACATTTTAAGTATTACTATCCCTTTAATCATGTTTTTTGCCTTTTTCTATACAAAAACATGTAGTTTTCCAGGAAGTGAAACACAATACAAGAAGCTACAAAGTGAGAGAAAGGTGCTAGGCTGTTGTGTTGTGAGTTTGCAAATTTGGGACAGGTGAGGCTCATAGTGACTGATATCACTATGAGCAAGATTAATAAAGGTGGACACAGAAGGACCGTATGCATCCAGTGAATCTGAGGAGGAGGAAGTGAACACTACCGCCAATATAAAAGGGTCTGGGTGCCCTGGTTCCCCAGACCCAATGCTGGCCAATCCACCTTCATCGCCCCTAGGGATCTTGGGGAAATTTTTGTCAAGGGCGGAGG
Organism: Rhinophrynus dorsalis; assembly: GCA_037306005.1. Classification (NCBI taxonomy): domain Eukaryota; kingdom Metazoa; phylum Chordata; class Amphibia; order Anura; family Rhinophrynidae; genus Rhinophrynus; species Rhinophrynus dorsalis. Next base: position 514,876,527 of record CM074720.1, on the reverse strand, counting down.
AAGAAGAGGGTAGTAGAGTGAGCAGGACAGGTCAGCTACCTGTGCCTGCTGCCAGTGCTGAACCTTTGTGTCTTGTAATTCTCAGGAGGGGGAAGGAGGTGATGATGCCAAGTGTAACAGCAGGGGACACTAAGTCACACTTGCCATCCCCAAGAAGTTCCTCCACTAGTACTACTACTAAGAAAGTCCAGCAGCTTGTACATGTGGTTGGTATTAGTAGTAACAGTGATGGCGAAGAAGCTGGAAGGATTAGTGTTAGGGGAGTGGAAGGGGAAGTAATGCAGAGTGGTCAAGGGAGCCAACAACATTACCCTGACCCTGGGAGTCCCTTTCCCTCCACGGCATTGTCCAGGTGGAACATGATCCTGATGAAGGCAAAATTGTTGCCTAGCAGCAATAATACCACCACAAACACAATGAGCACAGATCAGCTGCCTGTGCCTGCTGCTAGTGCTGCCAGTCTGCTTTCTTCAGGTCACAAAGAGATGGCAAGTGTGACATTAGGAAATTCTCTGTCAGAGTTTCTCATCACCTCCTCCAACAGGTGAGTTGTCTATAATAGAGTAGAAGCAGCAGCAAGGAGGAACTGGTGGTGGTGGTGATGATGATGGTGGAGAAGATGGGGTGGAAGAGACATGAATTACCTTTTTAGACCAAACTGAGAAGGAATGGGAGACAGGAATGGGGATGGGTATCATCCCCACCATCAGTGAGCTTTTGGAATTTGATGAGTTTGCTACTGCTCTAATTCCTGCTGCTGCTGAGTTACAAGAGCAGCAGAAGGCTGAGGAGCAGGCTAGTGTGCCACAGACCACCATGGACACAGTGATGCAGGATTAGGACAGGTTCCACTTGACAGCAGAAATACTATTGGTTGCAGTGCTGATTCTGAGGTAGTAGGAGCAAAAGTACCAACATCATCCACTGCCCCAGCCAGTGAAGGGGAATGTGGAAGAGAAGAAGAAACAGGCCATTCTTTTCCACCTTTCCCCTCCACCCCCTAGGTCCAGGGTGTGGCACTATTTTTGTCTTTGGGTAGGCACAGTGCAGTCATCAGCGACTGTGCTATACACAATTTGTTACAAGTCAGTGAAAGGGGAAAGGAGGGAACACACCTTGGCACAACCACCTGATAACACACATGAAACACAGACACCATGACATTTCTGTGAAACATGTTAAAGCTAAACACCCACCACAGAAATCAGGCACCACTGTTGCTATACCCTCTGACTCTCCCCCCAAGTCAACAAGAGGCAAGGCAGAGATCAAAGAGGAGGAAAAATAAAGAAACCCAGCCAGAGGCTGAAAGTTCAATGGCAAACGAATCACCTGGCTCGCCATCACCATCTTGCTCTAGGGTAACTACATCTTCTGGTGATCCACCTCATTCTTCTTTACCTCCCCTACCAGCTGATTCAGTAGATGTCAGGATGTGGCAGTTTGTGTCCACCCATTGCACACTCTGTGGTGGGTTCATCATTATTATTAAACTGTCTGCAAGTTGCCATGTGTCCTAAGCAGGGAGTGGACAAGGGGTATTGTGACAGCAGCAGTACTTGGTTTCTGGTGGAGAGATTTCACATTGGGGACCCTAAGCATCATGGGGTTTGGACAGAGTTGTGCTAGGTGTTTGATATGAGTGTGTAAGTTGCCTGAATACTGACTCTGTGAGTAAGCAAATACAAAAAGATTAGCAGACAGCTAATATAATATAAACAGGAGGGCAGGCTAAAAGAGGTAGAATCAGCCTGCAAACTGAGATGCCAAAACAGATAAGAAGACAACCGGACATAGAGTGAGGGATGGACCGAGGTCAGCTAAGAGGCAAAAAACGAGGAGACAAGCCAAAGGTCAGGGGCTGGCTGAAGTCAATGGAAGGTCAGATAAATGAGCCAAAGGTCAGGGGCAGGATGTGGTCAAGCAGGACTGAAAAACTGATGCCAGAGGTAAAAAAACTGGAAGGACAAGATGAATAAGCCACAATAAGATGAACGCTATGGGGACTCGTCAAAACAGCCCTGAGGGCAGGGCAAAACAGTTTATATACTCTCCCAGTGCTCTCTGATGTAAGCGCGTAGGCCTGCATATTATTGGGGGACACTTCAAGAGGAACTTTGCATGCTTTATTCAGACACGCTCTCAGTACAAACACACTTACAAAACACAATAGACAACAGAGCTATACTCTCTCCCAGTATAAATTATCTTCTCCTCTGTCTGGTCAAGAGACTGCCTTAATCAATGATTGATCCACTAGTTGTCCCCAATATACTGCACGATATTCAAAGCACATAAGCACCTAAGTCTGGGGTTACTCACTGGCCCTTCTATGGGCAATGGCAGCACGGGATTCCAATCTTCACTTCAATCCAATTTGATTTGTGACATCTCCGTTGTTACACTGTTGCACGGAGGATCCAACTGGGAGAGAACTTAATCTCAGTAATCACTACACTCACTTAAACAAGCCCAACACGTATCACGGAGGTATTTTCTGCTTCATCAGGGGTTGCAGACATCGCTGACTTATCCGGGATATATGTGCTAACTAATTAGCGTCGCATCCGACCAAGTATGACTTGCCTACATTGTCCCTTTACAAGAGAAGCAGAGAATAATACATTTAAGTCTACCACTACAGGTGAGACTTATTCCCTGAAACAGTTTTTGAACTGCAACTCTGAGTTTGTAGTGTATTTACTCACGTGTCAGTGTGGTATTCAATAGGTGGGTAGTACTACATGCAAGCTCACAGTGAGATTTGGGGAACACTTGAGAAATATAAAGAACAGAATGGACAAACATAGTGTGCCCCAACATTTTATTGATCACCAGGAGTGTAAGTCTGATAATCTAACTATTCCAGCAATTGAACAAATAGAGTTGGATAGGAGGGGCGGTGATAGATTGTTAAGATTAAGAAAAAGGGAGACATTCTGGATCCATCAATTAAGGACACTACATCCAGCTGTACTGAATATGGAGTTGTATCTGGGGGCCTTTATCTGATATTTATAGTAGTAGGTCCTTTTCTTATTTATGTTTGGTACATTTTTTATTTTGTATTTTCATTTATTTATTTGTTTGTTTTTATTTGTATATTTATTTTAATTTTCATTTGTATTATTTTTATTTTTATTTGTTTATTATTTATTGTTTATTTTTATGTTTATTATTTTTATGTTTATTATCTTATTATTTTTCTTTTTCTTTTTATTTATATTTATTTCCATTATTTTTATTTTTGTTGTTTTGAGCAGGGTATAAGATAGTGATGAAGTAGATGTGTCAGAAGGTAGTGTGTATAAGAGCAAAGGTATACAGGTTTGGCTTTTAAAGTTAATATATACGGTGTTGCAAGTTGAAACTGTGTATATATTTTTATATATATTTTATCAGGAGGATGTATAGAGTATTAGGATTTATGTCCAACAGTATTGCAATTGCAATTGGGAAGGTCTTGCTGAAAGAATTAACTTGCTGTAAGAGTTAATAGGTTTGCAGAGATCTACTGGCTCGGTCGGATGTGACGCTAATTAGTTAGCACATACATTCTGGTTGAGTCAGTGATGTCTGTAACCACCTGATGAAGCTGAAAGTATGTCCGGGATATACTTTGGGCTTGTTTAAGTGATTGTAGTGATTACAGAGATTGAGTTCTCTCCCAGTTGGATCCTCCGCACTACCGTGTAACAGCAGAGACGCCATGAATCAAATCGGATTTAAGTGAAGATTGGAATCCTGTGCTGCCATTGCCCAAAGAAGGGCCAGTGAGTAACCCAAGATAAGGGTGCTTATGTGCTTTGAATATCGTGCAGTATATGGGGGACTACTAGTGGATCGATCATTGATTAAGGCAGTCTCTTGCCCAGACGGTGGAGGAGATAAGTTATACTGGGAGACAGTATAGCTCTGTTGTCTATTGTATTTTGTAAGTGTGGGTTTTTATTGATAGTGTGTCTGAATAAAACATACTCTACTTTTAGATGATATCCTTTTGCACTTCTTTGTAGATTATTGTTACTGGTTCTGTTTGATGGAGGAATACCATATCGGAGGCAGCAGCTGTAACATCTGATTAAGATTAGAGACTTACAGTCCTGCACAGGTAGCAACTACAGCCAGACATCAATTGATTCAGCTTAAGATTTTGTACAGATCCTACAATACCCCTGTGCGGCTTTTCAAGATGGGCAGGTTGGATAGTGATTGTTGCAGGAGGTGTGGAGAGGCAGGCGCCGCCTTCTTCCACCTTCTGCGGGAGTGCCCTCTGGTGTGTGGGTTTTGGATTGATGTGCTCCATACTTTGTTGTCTGTGGTGCAGTGGGACGTGTCACTCTCTCCGAAGCTGTGTATATTCTCTATTCTCCCTGATCAACTTCATTGAAATTTTCATATTATATTACTTAGAGAGCTCTTGATCATGGCACGAAAGGTGGTGGCACAATAGTGGATGTCAGAACACCCTCCCAAGCATGACCAATGGATGGCCCTTATAGCACACAATATTCCTCATTATAAGGGACTTTACTTGCATAGGGGCACTCCGATCAAATTCTACCAAATATGGGGTCTATGGACCTCTTACTGTAATTCCAGAACTCTTTTTCAACAAGGGTTACGCGATGTATAACTATTACACACTGTTTTGCTTTCCGTTTCTTTTTTTCCTGGAGACTGTGGTTACGTATAGTACTACTTCTGTGCGTATTTACATATTGAAGCTTCACTACTTTTTGGATATGTTTATAAATATTTAATGGAGGTGGTATGGTGCTCGAGGGGGGGGGTTGAGTTTTATTGGGATTTCAGCTAGGGTTACGGTTGGAGGGGGGTAGTTTAAGTTTGGTTTAGTTTGGTTCTTTATCTTAAAATTCAAAATGGGACAACTGTAACTCCTTGATATATATTCCTGATCGTATGTATTTTTTTTTCTCTTTTGCTAATTTACCGTGTACACTATTATTATATTTGTAACACATCATTACCATCCTCTTAATAAAAATGTTTTAAAAAAAAAAAAAGATTAGAGACTTACTATTGGGAAAATGACTTATCTTCATTCCAGTTCCATTGTGGTCACTTCATTTCACATCCTCATTTGAACTTTGTGGTGATATCTTTGCATTTTTTGTATTGTTCTGTATACGGTATTATTGGTTTGTTTATTATTTGAAGGGTGGGAGTCCATCCTTAGGTGGAGGTGTACCTGCACAGGCTTGAGTATTACTCTTTTTTCTTTTGTTTTATATACAACAAAATTTAGGACCACAATATCATGCAATAAAAGAACACATGAAAACAAAGAATCCCATGAAACACACACCAAGATAGAAACAGATGGAAAAACTTTCCAGATAGCAACCTAAGGGTTAATAATAAAATTCCCCAGATATGGTTCTATAGGTATTAAAAATTAGATTTAAAACTAATTAATAAAACTATTTGATCTAAACTGCTATCAAACTATCTCACAATTATCTGGAAAAAGTTGGTTATTCCCCAGAAAATTAAAGCAATGAATGCTTTATTATAATAATTCTGTTATGGACCAGGAACCAGACAGGACACAAAAAGGTAAAATGCAAAACACCTTTACTAAAGAAACAAAAAGTGAACAAACAGGATTGTGATCAGGAGCAAAAACCAAATGACAAGCCAGGGTCAGGACCCAGGAGAGGTAATCAGCCAAGCCGGAGTCAGGAGCACAGAAGTCCGCGATGTCAAGAACAACCAGAGGTCAGAAGCACAGAAGTCAGCGAAGTCTAGAACAAACCAAGGGTCTGGAACACAGCAAACAGTAGCACAGGAAAATCCACAGCAGCCAGCAGCAACAGGTTAGCACACAAACAGAAGGACCATGGGGAAGTGAGCCAAGCTGCTTTAAATACCCTGGGAGGTTTGGCTGATAACAGTCATGTGAGCAATCAGAGAGGTCAGCTGATCAGCCTGAGCCAGAAACTCAGAAGGCAGCAGCAGTGGATAGAAAGCACTAGATTAGCTCAGACATCAGAATCAATAGGCAGAGCTGAGCTGCTCAGCAAAACCTTGACAAATTCTAAAATTGATTGGCCAGCTCTATCAAAATTATTATAAGTCTATTTTTCCTTAGATAAAGAGGAAATATATAATTCTTATGGGTACAAAATTAATTGTAAAGAAATGTATAAGTACAAGTCAAATTAAGGCATGGTTTTCTCAGGATTCTCTGGTTCTGGTCAGATGGTTCCTTTATGGAAGTCAGAACAAAGAGCTTCCTGGATCCAAATCACTATCTTTATACAAACAAAATTCCTTATCAGAAAGACACAACCCAACCTTTTCTGATAGGATGAGTTGCCAGATCATTAGAATATAATGTCTTACTAACTTTCAAAACCAGAGGTTCTCAACCCGTGCCCTCAGTGGCCACTAACAGGCCAGGACTTAGGAATTTCCCTGTTAGAACACAAGTGTGTTGATCAGAGGCTCAGTCATATTGATTAACTCACCTGTGCTCTTAAAAGGAAATTCTCAAATCCTGGCCTGTTAGTAGCCACTGAGGGCACGGGTTGAGAACCACTGTTCTAGACTCTCTGATTGGTTAGTCAAATATAAGATATTAACCCTTTGAGTGTCAGAGGGGTAAAAACGCATTGCAAAGCAATGCGTTACGTACCCCTCTGGCACTCAAAGGGTTAAGTTAAAAATCCTAGTAGCAATACGTATTTTGTGTGTGGTGACACATCAACATCTATATTACGTCAAACTGATATGGCTGTGGCTAAATGCCAACATGCCACTTTAATCCCTTTCCTAGATTTTCACATAAGATAATAAGCAAATTACAGACATGGATGCTTCCCTCCAAAGATAATGGACTGTGGTTGTCTGAATCCAGAGAGAACCCAAACTATCAATTACCATAAAATTCACTTAAATATTTTCACCCTCAACTTAAAATGAGGGCATTGTTAACCATTTGCTATCCAATCCAGGGCAGACCCTCTGACATCCAAGCAGGAAGTGCCATTGTTCGCCGATTTTGGTTTGTGGCATAAATTTTCGTTCATCTCTGTAAACAACCTTACATTTATCTACATTAAACCTCATCTCTACCTATCTGCCCATTCGCTCAATTTATCCACATCTGAAGCTCTGTACTTTATTTTCTTGATATGTGCTATTGAAAAAAGTTTTATAAGAGTAGATGTGTGGTGTGCTGATCTATATGTGATGATGGGTGATGATAATCATGGTTCCACTTGCCATGACTAGCTCCAGTGATACGCCTGAGGCCGCAGCAGCACCATAACTAGCCCCCACCACTTCAGGTATCTGTTGAAAAAAGAAGTTGACCAATGATGCTTCTCCACCTGCCCCTCTTTCAAAATCATGGGTTTGTTGTTGGAATATAATTTTTTTCTCCGGGGAGCAGGAAGGAATTGTGCCTCTCATCAACAACTGCAATTTGCACAGTGTGCATATTAAATAAGGGAAGTACTGGGAACAAAGGGCACATCTGTACTCAAATCAAACACCTGGCACAACTCTAACCAGACACCATGACGCTTAGAGTCCCCAGTGTGAAATCATCCCACTAGAAACCAAATACTGCTGCTGTCACTATGTCCTCTTGTCCACTCCCTGCGAAGGACATTTGACAACTTACAGTTTTAATAGTAATGATGATCCCTCCCGTACACCAGCTTAGTGTATTCTGTGGGATGGAATTTCTTCAGATGCCGCTTGATGCCCTGGTTATGATTATCCTGTACCACACTGCCATATGTGGTCAGCGCACCACACAGTGAACAATGTGTGAACACAAACTGCCACATCCTGACATCTACATAATGGCTATCAATTGGTGAGGGAGTTAGCGATGAACAAGGTGGATCACCTGAAGATGTAGATCAAGAATTTGATGGTGAACCAGGTGTTTAGTTCACCATCAAACTTTCAGACTGGCTTTCTCTGTTCTTCCTCATCTTTGATTTCTGCCTCGCCTCTTGTTGCCTTTGGGGAGAGTCAAGGGGTACAGCAGCAGTGATGGGGTTTGGCTTTAACATGCTTCACATAAATGTCATGGTGTATGTTTTGTTATTATGAGGGTGGTTGTGCCAAGGTGCGTTCCCTCCTTTCCCTTTTCACTGAGATGTCACAAATTGTGCACAGTGCTGTCGCTGATGATTGCTCATAATGCAAATAGTCCCACACAGGGGACCTCAAAGGGGAGGTAAAAGGTGGAGAAGAATGGCCTCTTTCTTCTTCTCCTCCACGTTTCCATTCACTCACTGCTGTTGCTCCTACTGCCTCAAAATCAGCACTATAGCCAGGACCAGGAATATTGCTGCTGGGAAGCGGAACCTGTCCTAGTCACTGTCACTACTGATGCACTCCATTCCTACTATGTTCACGATGCTCAGTGGCCCACTAGCCTGCTCCTCATCATACTTCTGCCCTTGCAACTCAGCAGCAACAGCAGGAAATACAGCAGCAGCAAGCTCCTCAAATTCACCAGTCTAACTGCTGGTGATGGTGGTGATGTTCATCCCCATTTCTGCCTAACATTCCTTCTTGGTTTGGGCTAAAAAGGACATTAATATCTCTTCCACCTCAGCTGCTCCATCATCACCCTCATCATCCTCACCAACACCAGTCCTCCCTTGCTACTGCTGCTCTATTACAGTCTCACCGGCTGAAGGTGATAACAAATGTGACAGTGAACCCACTACTGTCACACTTAAAATCTCTTGAGCTGAAGAAGACAGACTGGCATCACTAGCATCAGGCACAGGCAGTTGATCTGTGCTCATGGTGGTGGTATTACTACTACTTTCCATCAGTTCTGCCTTCCTCAGTATCATGTTCCACAAGGACAATGCCATGGGGGGAGGGGGAATCACAGGGTCAGAGGACTGTTGTGGGCTTCCTTGACCACTGCTCCATATCACTTTCCCTACCACCTCAGCATCAGCAGGAGGATCTACTGTGGTCACACTAGTCCACCAGCTGCTTCAATATCACCAACAGCAACCACATCACTTTCAGTCCCTGAGTCTTCCTCACTACTAGTATCACCCCCTCCTTCACTCCTAACACTCTGAGTCTGTAGCTTCTGGATCTTAGTAGTAGTAGTGACATGACTGCTTGGGGATGGCAAGTGTAACTTATGGTCTCCTGCTGTCACTTGGTATCATCTCCCCGTCTCCTAAGAATCTCGAGACATGCTGGCATCTGCAGCACAGGCAGAAAGCACAGGTAGCTGACCTGTCCTGCTCACACTACTTCCCACTTCTTTGTCGTCCCGTGACACAAATGTCCCTAAGATCCCTAAGGGTGTAGGAGGACTGGCCATCATTGGGTCTGTGGAATCAGGGCATCCGGACTCTCCAATGTTGGTAGTGGTCCCTTCCTCCTTTTCCTCAGACTCAATTGATGCATAACGGTCATTCCAGCTCATCCTTTTGTTTGTTCTCTTGGCGTTCATAGTGGTAGCAGTCACTATGACCCTCTCCTGCCTCAATTTATCTATATGAATCACAGCACAACAGTCTATCACCCTCTCTCTCTCTCGATGCTTGTGTTGTGTTTTATTTCCTGGAAATGTCACATTTTATAGTGAAAATGTGAAGAACATAAGTAAAGGGGTGAAAAGTTTGTAGTCATTGAAAAAATAGGGAAACATTTTTGGCAATGGGCGAAAATGGCGAAGATTTTAATCGCTTTATTCAAAGTGGATTTTCCTGCGAAAAAAAGCTGACAACCACATGGTTTTAAAGGATTTTTTTGAGAGAACACGACGGGACCTTTTGTCCACCCCTACTCAGGGTCACTGCACATATTACGAAGATCATGGACCAAGCTGTCTGCAGACTTGGAAGCGGGTGTCACTGTACTTGTGTATTTAACTTGACACTGGTCTAACTACAGTTAATTACTTTTTGAATTAGGAAAATAATTATTCTGATGAGTTGAAAGTATTTTAAATAGGTCCATCAGTAATTTATTGGAAAACAATTATTTTATTTTTCATGGGGTGTTGTATCTCCAGAGGTTTGGAGCCAAAATTATATCTTCAAATAGAGTGGTACTGATTTGAAGACCTTTAAGTTTATGTTATATCCCAATTCAAATGCCTGCAGTATTACTTTTACTTCTGCTGTTGATGTTAATATCATTAACTTTTTCGATATTTCTACAAAGCCTCCCTCAAGCAATATTTTGTTGTATGCCCCAACTGTCATGTTTTACACATTGTTCATAATATTGTCAAGGGCCTGTTCACTAGGTTAAGCAGAAACTGCCTACATGCAATAAGTATCTTACATTTCCACTTTTTTGCATTCTTTTTATAATCTTGCTCTTGTCCTTTTGTTTTAAATAGATATATATATATATATATATATATATATATATATATATATATATATATATATAGAGAGAGAGAGAGAGAGAGAGAGAGAGAGAGAGAGAGAGAGTTTTTCCGATTTTTGAACAGACACAGAGTATATTTTGCTGTTTTTCTTTGTAAGCAAGGTGTTTGTTTTTTTAACTGTATGGTTCCAAGTTCCTTATCTGCGCTTTTTATCACTCTGTTTTACATTTTGTAATTTATCTGTTGTGAATGGGCGAGTTAAGTGAAGCGTGAGATATTTAATCCCAACAATCACCGAGCTGACCAACCTAAACCTATGACTAATGACCACACAAATCTGAAATGCATAAAACCTCTAGTGAGATGCAACATTGTACCAATGTTTGTATTCATGTTTTTAAAAGAAAGAAAGTTCCCAGTTTTATTCTATGAAACTGTCTTTCCATTGAAGCTGTGTTATGGGCTTTGTTTGTCACACTTTTTTTATTTCTGAACTATGAAATGTGTCACCTACAACCCACAGCTTGACGTTATGTGCAAAATATCAAAAGAGCTCCAAACAATACTACGTACTGATGGCAGATTAAAAGGAATATTCTGAAAACCTCTACTCTTCTCCTATAAACAGGTTTCTCAAGAATACAACAGAAAATGGTACTTCTCCCTGTCCACAAAAGAGATGTGAAACCTGTGTGCACATATGTAATACGGATATGATGCCCATACCGCATTCATACCAGACCACAACATCAGGGGCAAATTCTCTTATGTTGTCTACCTCATCATGTGTATGAAATGTCCCAACAGAAGATTAGATGTAGGTCAGACAGGACAAACTTTAAAAAAATGGATGACTTCTCATAGGTCCAGCATGAACAAGAAAAGAGATACACCGGTGGGCAGTCTAAAGCTACTCAATTAGCTAATAAAGGTATCACTTTTATTCTACCTGTCTCCTGATTTGTCTACTGCCAACACGGTACCACCCTTTATTTATTTTAATACAACAGTTTAGAGAAATGGGTGGACAATGTGCATACTCCCCTCCTACCTCCTTGTGGAACTACAACTATCATCATTCTCAGCTAGTCATTGACTATCTAAGAATGATGAGAACTGTGGTCCAACAACAGCTGGATGATATTAGTTTGCCTAACCCAGGCTAAGAGGGGACATTGGATCTAAATGGGCCATAAAACTGTTTCTACTGCCTATGACATAGGAATGTTTGATACAACTTTCTCTTTAAGTCGTTAAATTGGACTTGTCACCTTGAATTCAAGTTTGCGTATTTGAAAACTTTATTTAAAACTGTTTATGTATTATATTTGGTATGTCAAATACGTGCCCCCCCTAGCTAATAAACAGCGGTCTCCAACAGGATATCTAGTTTTGTTTACAGTTTGGACCTGCTGGTCTAAATTACATTTTTAATCAATTTGTTTTGCTGTCACCTTCTAAAGCAGTGAGAGTCAATCGTTTGCTCTCCCGCTATTGGCTAGGAAAGATGATATATGCATACATACATCTGTTCTAGTGGTAGGGTAGACACTGGGCTCATAACAGGAACAACCACAGCACATCAACAATCTGTTTACATGTTATCCCTCTCTCCAGATCTCCCCATTGAAATTATAATATACATTGAAGCCACTGTTGAGGCCTTACTTAGAGGGAATCATTGCATAGTCAGACCTCTTTAAAGGGAATCATTGAGTATGTTGGCTTCCTTAGACAGAATTGTTAAGTATTTGTCCCTCAAATCATTCAGTAAACATCTCTCATTAGAGGGAATCATTGAGTATATGGTCCTTCTTAGAGCAATTATTCAGTACAAGGACCTCTTTTGAGGGGAATATTCAATACCCAACCCCCCTTAGAGGGAATCATTCAGTATAGGGCCATCCATAGAAGAAATCATTGCATAAGTGGTCCTCCTTAAAGGAAATGTTTAAGTACACAGCCCTCCTTAGAGGAAATCATTGAGTATACAGCCCTCCATAGCGGGAATCATTGAGTATACACATCTCCTTAGATGAAATCATTGAGTATTCTGCCCTCCTTAGAGGAAATCATTCAGTATGTGGCCCTCCTTAGAGGAAATCATTCTATATGTTGCCTTCCTTAAAGTGAATCATTGAGTAACTGGCCTACTTAGAGGGAATCATTGAGTATATGTCCCTCCTTAGAGGAAATCATTGAGTATACTGCCCTCCTTAGAGGAAATCATTCAGTATGTGGCCCTCCTTAGAGGAAATCATTCTATATGTTGCCTTCCTTAAAGTGAATCATTGAGTAACTGGCCTACTTAGAGGGAATCATTGAGTATATGTCCCTCCTTAGAGGAAATCATTGAGTATGCAGCCTTCTTTAGAGGCAATCATTTAGTATGTGGCCTACCTCAGAGGGAATCATCGCATATAAGGCTCTCCTTAGATGCAGTCATTGAGTATACGGCCCTCCTTGGTCTTTCTTAGAGGGAATCACTCGGTATTCAGTCCTCCTTAGTAGAAATAATTGTGTATGTGGCCTTACTTAGAGGAAATCATTGAGTATGTGGCCCTACTTAGAGGAGATCATTGAGTATGCAGCCCTGAACTGTATTTGAGTTTGACATGCATGGATCATATTAACCTAAAGACCAGCAGATGCATAGTTTAGGAGATATTTATCTGTACCTTTCTATATGCGAACTCTCTGAGTTTGCTTTTTAATACAAATTAAGCTCTCAGTGCTAGGTCATATGCTAATTAAACTTTTATATACTAACTAGTCTAAAAGCCCATGAACACGGGCCAAAGTCCAGTTGATGTTAACCCTTTGAGTGCCAGAGATATATGCAACGCATTGTTTTGCAATGCATCACCTCACTCACGCAATGCAATCGTGCTCAGCAGAGACTGGTTGAACGCAGGCAGTCTCTACTGGGCATGACTGCATCGTGACAAACATCCTAGCAAATTATTATATAGGATTATGCCATTTAATATTCTAATTAAGCTTTGTGCTGCTCTGAGAGATTCCCACTTGAATTTATTCAGTATCTCATTATCCTAACCTATACGTGTGCTGGATTTCTGGTGAATATAACACATAAACAGTTTTGAATGAAGTTTTGAAATATGTATACTTAAGTTCAAGGTGACAAGTCCACTTTAAAGCATCCGTAAAGTCATATTTTCACAAAAAAATTATATTTTTAGAGCAGAGTAAAATAAGTTACCCCCACTGCTGGGAGATGATTTAAGAGTCACAAAGTGGTAGAGATGTTATTTTAAAGCGGAACTATCACCCTAAATAAAGTCCCCCCCCCAATAATTATTCATATAAATGCTTAGAAACAGTGCTATTATCAAGAGTAAGTAGCACGTTATGAAGAGATCCTTCTTCTTCTAAGACTTATGGCCAAGCTTCTTGCTTTAGAGGCATCTGAGTGCCTGTTACCTTAAGGTACCATGAAGGAGACAGAGAAGGTCACACCAGGCACAGATGTCTCTAAGACAAGATGTCAGCATGCAAGCCTGGCTGCCAGTCTCAGAAGAAGAAGGATTTCTTCATAACGCAGTAATTATGCTCGATAATAGCACTATTTCTAAGCATATCGCTCTATGCTTAATTATTGGGGGGACTTTATTTAGGGTGATAGTTCTGCTTTAACAATCAGTGGTGGTATGTAACCCAAGGTTTACCTATTCCTTTAAATGTAGCAGATAGGATATTGATCCAGGGAAATAAGTGACCGCCATTTGGAGTCAGGAAGAAATTTTTTACATAACCAGGGCTTAATTGGCAAGGACTTCAATGTTTGTTTGCTTGGTTGTTTTTTTCTTTTTTTTGCCTTCCTTTTTTTGATGGACACATCTTTTTTTCAGCATCATCAACTTTGTTACTATGTTATTATGGATGAAAAAATCGTCTGAACATCAGATAGCACTAATGCTACTGGTTCAATATTAAAATACTAGTTGAAGAGCCCGTGTACACGGGCCACAGATCCAGCTGGTCTCGGGACAGTCATGCACAGTAGAGACTGCCCGCGCTGCGGCTGATACAGTGCCAGCTAGTCACAGGGCAGTCATGTACAGTAGAAACTGCCCGTGCTGCGGCTGATACAGTGCCAGACAGTCGTGGGGCACTCATGTACAGTAGAGACTGTCCATGCTACAGCTGATACAGTGCCAGCCAGTCGCGGGGCAGTCATGCACAGTAGAGACTGCCCACTCCGCTGCTGATATTTCGGAGCACCCCGCTCTGTATCAGCCGCATCACGGGCAGTCTCTACTGCACATGACTGCAACATGCGCAGCAGTCTCTACTGAGCATGACTGCGTCGTTACAAACTTTTTAGCAAAATATTATATAGGATCATTAGCTTGAGATGTAATAACTTTGGAACAAAGAAGGAATACCCTGATTTTATTCAGTAGCAAAAATTGTTTTTAAATTAGATATTTTCTGCTCCTTTAACCCTTGATGACCAAAGCAATGCGTTGCTCGCACATCTGTCCAAGAAATGGTGAACTTCATTGCCTGATTGGTTTGCTTTGCATATTATCCTCACTGCTGCTTACTCTGAGTCACACATAAATATATTTCATTAGACATTCCTCACACTTCATCTAAGAAAACAAGCCGTGCTGGGCTGCTAAAGAAAAATATGTCACTATATCTCATGGGATAAGTGTTCTCTTTGGATGGCTAGATAGCCGAAAGATTTAAATATATGGAAATACTTTGCATTATTGCCTCTTGGCACCTTTGAAGGAAAATGACATTCCATAGTCTTCTCAGTTATAATTGTCAACCCCATTTAAAAGTGATAACTTGTGTCATTAGAATTCAGTGTGTTGGAACCAGATATTTTTTTTTTGTTAGTGGGAAATATAATTCTAAACACAGATGACAGGTCTATACAAGGGAAAAAAACTTGGCCTTTCAAAACAGGGCAATATATTTGTAACAACCTCTTCCCTGTTTCATGTATCTTGTTTATTGCTCTTTATAACCAGGCTATTGGATCTTTTCAGCTTGTAGTGTAAAAATGGAAGAATTTCCTCTCTTTCCCACCTCTGTTATCTCATAATTGTCTTGTTCTGAGAGGCATAGAAGGGCAGTATAAATGTTTGTCCTTTCCAAACTCTTTTTAACTGGTACTCCTCTCTATTTTTCTATAATGACATCTATTTTCTTCAAAGAAACACAGCAGATTTATACTTATTTAGGAGAATGCTGAGTGCTTTTACAGGACTGCTGCCTTATCAGTAAAGTATAAAACACTGGTTCTTCCAAAAATGGCTTATTAACCCTTCACTAAAACTAAAGAAAACAACTCTAACTGTGGTTTAGTATGTGTCAATATACCTGATATTTAAAAAGGAATGAAGGACGTAATGCAGTAGGCAAATGAAATACAATTCTGGTGTAATCCACCTGCACCACATGTGACAAATCAAAAATAAAATAAATTCCTTCTGATTTAGAGGTGAATTTTAACCCTTGACGTACCAGAGTGGTCTCCAATGCATTATGGAGCATTGCAAACCCCTCTGGTCCTCAAAGTGATAAATATCTTGTTAAAAAAGGAAAAGTTAATACAAAAGAACATGTTACATCAAGCAGATGAGACATTAATTCATCTACGGTCATCACAACCAAATCTAACTCTTGGAAATGAAGCGAGAGCTGATCCATTATTGATGTTCAAGACATAAAATTGAGAAAAAAGAGCAGTTGAATAAAGTGTGTCAGACATCCCTATGCGTTTCGCATGCAGACGCTGCTATACTGTGGAGAACTAGAGCAATTCTAGAGCCCTATGCATTTTGCATGCTGAAACTGATATACTGCGGAGAGCAAGAGCAGTTCTAGAGCAAACCAACGGCACTATAGTGGGGGAATACAAATTTCCATTCATTCAACCCCGTAAGGACCAGCTGAGCTGCCGACACTTAAGGACCATGGGGCATTTTTTAAAAAAAACGGTATCAGAGGTCCCTGAATGGCATGCAGCCACGCGGGGATCCCTGAATTCCATGACGTACATATACGTCATGGGTCCTTCACGCACATTGTCCCCATGAGGTATATGTACGTCTTTGGTCCTTAAGGGGTTAAGTTATTATTATTAAATATTTTATTTATATGTAAAAATTATTTTCTTTTTTTAAATTAGATAGTAATTTGTATTAAAAAAGTACTTCAGACCTCAAGAGGAGTATCATGACCCCTCATGACACACCCCTAGCATGGTGGCGAGGTCTGAAGTACTTTTTTAATACAAATTACATATATAATTTAAAAAAAGAAAATCATTGTTACACATAAATTAAATATTTAATTACATTTTCACACAAATTACATATATAATAAAAACAAACACCTTTTTTATACATATACAGGTTGCCTATTAACCCTATGAGTACCAGAGGGGTAGCAAGCACATTACAATACCTCTCAGGTACTCATAGGGTTAATCTTGTAATCCAAAATACGAGGGCATGTCGAATATAATAGGAGAAGAAAAATGTGGGATAAAAATGGTGAAAGTCGACTTTTCAAGGGGGAGGGGGGGAGTTAAAATGTGGGATGTACAATATTCGTCGAATTAATATGGTAAAAGAAAGCACTGTAACTCGGATTTGGAAGGGGAAGGGTTAATTGTCGACTATGAACAATATTTGTCAGATTAATGTGATGGAAGAAAGCACTGTAAGTCGGATTTGGAAGGGGAAGGGTTAATTGTTGAGTATGAACAATATTTGTCAGATTAATGTGGTGGAAGAAAGCATTGCAAGTCGGATTTGGAAGGGGAAGGGTTAATTGTCGACTTTGAATAATATTTGTCGGTTTAATGTGGTGGAAGAAAGCACTGTAAGTCAACTTTTAAAAGGGGGGGTTAATATGTCGAAGGGGGGCACTTTATGTCCAATTTCTATGCTGCATGCTGTATTATACACTGCTTTTGTTTGAACGATGATGGTTTTGAAATTGTCGTTATGTCTTCTACGCCTCAACCTCTGAGGTGCAACATTTCTGACTTAAATGTAACCACAAAACAGGCGGTGATACTGAGCGTGGGTAATAGGATACTAATTTCACATCGTTTTTAGTTGTTTCCTATGGGCTTTTTTTAGACTGGCAGTAAGTATAATTACCGCTGATTTTGCTTTCACAAGTCGGGTAATAGGATAGCAAAAACTGACTTAAAAAACACAACACCTGTTTTATTTTTAGCGCTGGTAATAGAATTGAGCCCGAGATCTGGTAAAGGTTAAAACTGATGGACTCATGTCAACTGCATCAACTATGTTACCACTAGAGCACATTATGCTTGGAGCAATTACACAGCAAATCAAGTGCACTATGGAAAAATAAAAATGTGATTTAAATGGAGAACTTTTTATTACAATTTTCCATAGCATAACAAGTTAAGGAAAGAACACAAAATGTATCCTGCAGCTTTATACCAGCAGGTTCCTTTTTCATCTAACAAAGTCAATGAAGTTTAACTAAACATAGCAAAGTGTATATATGACAGACAGACAGTTCATGAATAATGAATACCATCTGCTTTAATGACATGGTAATTAGCTAGGGCCAGCAGAATGTATGTAAAAATAACAAATCCAATTTGATAGAGCAAGTGTGTATTATAATAATAGAACCAAACATAAGAGCACACATATCAAAGTGTTTGCTATGTATGAGCCAAAGGAAGAAAGAAGAAGAAACCAGAAATGAATGGGGGCTTGAATGCTAAGGGTCTCTGTTGCTTTGAAATACACTGGGCATGTTTATATCATTGAAGTGGTTAAAGCCCCATTTAAGTCAATGAGGATTTTGACAGTCTTTATTTGGCATCTGTGGTACAGTTGGTTTTCTCTGGAATTGGCCAATCACATCAACTAAGAAACCTCTAGGGCACATTATGCTTTCATTTTACCCCAATAAAGTGGGACAAGTGTTAACCATGATACTCTTAGAGAAGACACTGAAATAAACTTTCATGCAGGCAGTCTTCCCACACCCCATATATTTTTCGTCACCACCCATTCATTATTGTGCTTACTGCCTCTGGCCAATCTTACATATTATCTGGTGGAATGTGAACTAAAGGAAGAAAAATACCTTCCATTCAGCAAGGGCATATCAAGCTGCTTCCGAGAGAGGTTTTGTGTTTGAACTGGAGCTGCCAAAGGCTCTGTAGAAGTCCTGTTATCCTACTTGATCCCCTAATGTCTGGATATAGCAAAATTGCCCAGTTCTGCAGAAGCTTGCTGGTGAACATTAGAGACAAGAAAACTTATGTTTGTTTTTCTGTTGATTGGTCTTAATTTCTAAGCCCTAAAACATGTTTAACAAGCAAGAAACTTTGGAAACATTTCATACATCATTTACCAAATACATCACACAACATGATATCAGAAACAAATAATAGACAACCTCCATATAGCACCTGTATCAGTTGGACTCAGTTCCTTTGTTGGTAGCTAGATGCTTTATGGGTATTTGGTGGACCTGCTAGCCTTGGAAAGTCAATCTCATTAACAAACCAATCAATGAACTGAGCCACAGGGGATTTACTCATCTTTAGTAGGGATATTCCTCCCATGACCAAGAACAATGGATACAAGAGAGGGTAAATAAATATTGGGGATTTATGGCGCGATGCAAGAAACGTTAGCATTGGATAAAGGAATTTTTTGTGCCCAGATAGATTTTGCTCATGTTATAATCCAGGAAGCTAAATACCGAACGCTTCATGAATTGCGCATAAAAAATTCCATTTTACGAGACCGGTACACAGACATATAAATTCATTTGCAATAGCAGTTCCTGCATTAGGCTCATTTGGTATTCCACTCACACAGATTTGTTAATCTGTGTTCTCCTCAGTGTAACTAGAAGTACAGGCTAGTAAGTGTGAATCTGACAGGAAATCCACATTGTCTCTTCTGGTAGTTCACACTGCGTTCTCCTCAGTGTAACT
Organism: Rhinophrynus dorsalis; assembly: GCA_037306005.1. NCBI lineage: Eukaryota > Metazoa > Chordata > Amphibia > Anura > Rhinophrynidae > Rhinophrynus > Rhinophrynus dorsalis. Next base: position 514,857,175 of record CM074720.1, on the reverse strand, counting down.
AGAAGTACAGGCTAGTAAGTGTGAATCTGACAGGAAATCCACATTGTCTCATCTGGTAGTTCACACTGCGTTCTCCTCAGTGTAACTAGATGTACAGGCTAGTTAGTGTGATTCTGACAGGAAATCCACATTGTCTCTTCTGGTAGTTCACACTGCGTTCTCCTCAGTGTAACTAGAAGTACAGGCTAGTAAGTATGAATCTGACAGGAAATCCACATTGTCTTTTCTGGTAGTTCACACTGCGTTCTCCTCAGTGTAACTAGAAGTACAGGCTAGTAAGTGTGAATCTGACAGGAAATCCACATTGTCTGTTCTGGTAAGTCACACTGCGTTCTCCTCAGTGTAACTAGAAGTACAGGCTAGTAAGTGTGAATCTGACAGGAAATCCACATTGTCTCTTCTGGTAACTCACACTGCGTTCTCTTCAGTGTAACTAGAAGTACAGGCTAGTAAGTGTGAATCTGACAGGAAATCCACATTGTCTCTTCTGGTAGTTCACACTGCGTTCTCCTCAGTGTAACTAGAAGTACAGGCTAGTAAGTGTGAATCTGACAGGAAATCCACAATGTAAATGAGAGGCTCAAAACCTTAAAGTAACTGAAACTGTCTGTAATTAGTCTAAAAAGTGATGGTTAAAAGATTTTTTTTCTGAAAATACCTTACAATATGACTGTGGATTAAACTATGACTACTTTTAAGATGACTTTTTCACTTTGACAGAGATATACATGTAAATATATTTGATTTAGAAAGTGTTTTACAGGGAAGAATACATAGCGATTTCTCTCATATTTAAGTATGTCCTGGACATACTTATAAAAATATGTGTGAATATATATGTGTACTTATATATAAACAAATAAAAATAAAATGTTTATGCACAGGTGCATGATTTTTTGTTTTTAATGACTAAACCTGCATAACCCGCAAGGGTTGAAGACTGCATTACCAATAGTTGAAAGGGATTAATGCCTATTGTAAATTGTCCACTGGGTGCAAAAGGTAAGAGAAACAATAAAACAAAAATTCTCCCACTAGGGAGGAGAAAAAAAGTATTACCTGTACTGCACTCCTAAATTGTGTCCCTAAAAATGGATCCTGGATTCGGACCCAAAGGAAGAAAAGTCAATAAATTAAAGGAGAAAAGAAAGAAAACCGTTAAATATTAATTCTTTATTATATTAAACAATAAAAAAATGTTAATGGTGAATACAAAAGTGTCAAGGGCAATTCTATTTGTTTATAGTATACATCCTTTGAACATTTATTGTATACTAGTGTGAAAGTCTGTGTACACGGGCCAGGGTCCGGGAAATGTCGACCCTTTGAGTGCTTTGCAATGCGTTGTGTACCGCTCTGTCACTCAAAGGGTTAAGAGCCGCTACCTCACTGCTTCACGCGATGCAGTCTTGTGTCACTTCACTCATGTGATGCAATCATGCGCAGTAGAGACCACCTGACCGTGGGCAGTCTCTTCTGCGCATGACTGCATCGTGACAAACATCCTAGCGAATTATTATATAGGATACGGTGATGTGAAAAATGTTCACCATGTGGAGACCAGTAATGTGAGAGCCTAATTAAAAACTTGGAATGTAATCAAAAAAGAAAATGGGATCCCTTGCCCTGTCCCAATGGATCACATGAAAGGATAAATTGTTATTGTAGGGTATGTCCTGATATCTGTATAAGAATGAATGCACCTGACCATTGTTTCTGTGTCAGAGTAGTAACTGGTAGTTAATCCCTACAGAGGTACCTGAGCTAATCTTGGTGAAATTGTATATCTCTATCAGAATGGGTTGAGAGGAAAAACCTTTATAGGTATCAGGGGTGGATCAAATCCATAACTAGGTATATCGCTGCTGATAATAAATGTGTGGCGGTTACTGCTAGGTAGCCTATATTATTTCAGCATGATTGGGTATCCCAATTTAATGGAAAGACAGATCCTTCTCAGTTGGTAATGTGACACATTCATTAGCTCTCCAATGTGGATTTTATCACAGAAAGTTCAGTAGGGTGATTTTGAATTGTATTCTGTTTTTAAATACAAAGAAGCATTTATTTTCAGGGATTTTAGACTGGGAGAAGATCTGATTCTTTTCTGGCAGGTTATCCCAGGCTTTCAGCGCTCTGAAGAAGGAGGCAGATCTTGTAGCAGCTTCTTTCTAGTAGTGTGCAATATGGATGGGCCTCAAACAAAAATCTGTGAATAATGTCACTTACCTCTTGGCAAATATTTTCCCAAGAAAAGTGCAGTTTTTCTGCATTTTGCAGCAAGCTCATTGCATTGAGATCAATGGGAACATTGAATTTACATACAATACATAGCAAATGTTATTTTATTTCCCATAGGCATAGTATAAAAGGGGTCTGAGGGTGCCTGTGTTGGTGGAGTTTGTGGAAAGAATCAGTTGAACAGGGAATTGTTTTGGGGGGTTTGTTGACTGGTATTTGGTCGGACAGTAAAAAAAAAATCAAAATAAATAAATAAATAAATAAATAAATAAAATAATAATAAAAAAGACATAGTATAAAAGAGGTCTGAGGGTACCTATGATGGTGGAGTCTGGGGAAAGAATCTGTTGAACAGGTAATTTTTGTTGGGCGGTTGTTGACTGATATTTGGGGGGACAGTAAACAAAAATAAATAAATAAATAAAGACATTGTATAAAAGGGATCTGAGGAGTCTGGGGAAATAATCAATTAAGCAGGGGATTTTTTGGGGATGGGGATTGTTGACTGGGGTTGGGAAGGGGGAATGTAATCTCCTCAAATGATGATTGATGCCCTGGTTACGATTACAGATGAGAGTTGGTACCGTGTTAGCTGTAGAAATAAAGGAGGCAAATATAGTTTTTGATACCTTTTATTGGCTAACTAAGCAGATTTAAATGCAAGCTTTCAAGACCTTAGGTCTCTTCCTCAGGGACAACATACCAATTCCAAACACACAGTTACACCATAAGATCAATGGTACCTTCACCTGTAAATCATCCAATTTAATATACCATATTATGTGTGCAAAATGCCCAACAGCTCTGTATGTGGGAGAAACTGGACAAGCACTACATTGGAGATTTAATTCCTACAGATCCAGTGTTAATAACAAAAAGACAGAGACACCAGCGGGAGAACATTTTTGCCAAAATGGGCACAGTGTCAAGGATATTAAGCTAACTGTATTGATGGGACGGTTCCGCACTCAGAGGGACAGAAAGGTATGGGAGGTAAAATTAATGTTAAAATTTAATGCAATTTGTAGTGGTTTGAATAGGGATAAGGAATTCCGATCAAAATACAATTTAGTTGAATGACCTTTCCAACAGACCCAAGAGCATCGTAAATACCTCTAAAGCCTCAGAGGAAGAGTGCAATTTACCATTGACTGATCAAAGATATCTGGATCTGGACTGCATTCTGTTATCTGATTTCCATGCTACACAATGTGATGTGTACTTGTATTTAAGAGAGATGTTTTCATATTTATCTGTATAACATGCCTGAGGAAGAGACCTAAGGTCTTGAAAGCTTGCATTTAAATCTGCTTAGTTAGCCAATAAAAGGTATCAAAAACTATATTTGCCTCCTGGTTACGATTATCTTCCACCTCATTGGCATGTGTGGACAGCACAACACCCAGTGTTCAGTAGGTGTACATGGATTGCCACATCCTGACATCTACACAATGGCTATCAGCTGGTGGGGGAGGTAACGATGAATGAAGTGGATTGCCAGAAGATGTAGCTCTGTTTTTACATGCCCAGACCCTAGAGCAAAAGGTGATAGCGAGCCAGGTGTTTCGCTCACCATAGAACCTTCAGGCTCTGGCTGGGTTTTCTATTCTTCCTCCTCTTTGATTTCCTCCACACCTCATGTTGCATTTGGGGAGAGACAGGGGGTACAGCAACCACGGTGCATGATTTTGGCTTTAATATGATTCACATAAATGTCATGGTGTCTGTGTTTCATGTGTGTTATGAGGGCAATTGTGCCAAGGTGCATTTACTCCTTTTCCCTGATATTTCCCAAATTGTGCACAGTGCCATCACTCATGACAGCACTGTACCTGCTCCAAGAGAAAATAGTCCCAAACCCAGGAACCTCAGGGGGGAGGGGAAAGGTGGAGAAGAATGGCCTCTTTCTTCTTATCCTCCACAATCACCTTCACTGGCTGGAAGTAGATGATGTTGCTGCTGTTGCTACCTCAGCATCAGCACTACAACTAGGACCTGGAGTATTGCTGCTGTCCTATTCCCAAATCACTACTGCTGGACTCCATTCCCACTGTGACCACAGTGGTCTATAGCACACTAGCCTGCTTCTCATCATCCTGCTGCCCTTGAAATTCAGAAGCAGCAGGAATTACAGCAGCAGCAAACTCCGCAAATTCTACAATCTCATTGCTGCTGCAGGTGGTGATGCCCATGTCCATTTGTATTTCGGTTTGGGCTAAAAAGGTCATTACTGTCTATTCCACCTCAGCTGCTCCACTATCACCACCACCAGTTCCTCCTTGCTGCTGCTGCTACACAGGCAGCTGATCTGTGCTCATGGTGGTATTACTGCTGCTAGGCGCCAGTTCTTCCTTCCTCAGTATCATATCCCAGAGGTATAATGCCAAAAGAAAAGGGAATCACAGGGTCAGTGGAATGTTGTGGGCTCCCTTGACTGCTCTTCTGGCCACTCCTGCTTCCAACTCATCAGCATTAGCAGGAGGATCTACTGCTGTCACGCTACTGCCACCAGCTGCTTCACTAACAGTAACAACACCAATTTCAGTCTCAGAGTCTTCATTGCTATCACACCCTCCCTCATTCCCAACAATGTGAGCTGCTGGATCTTAGTAGTAGTAGTAGTGGGACAGCTTGGAGGTGACCAGTGTAACTTAGGGTCCCCTGCTGTCACACTTGCCATTATTTCTTCCCCCTCCTGAGAATACCATGGCACACGGGCAGCACTAGCAGCAGGCACCGGTAGCTGATCTGTCCTGCTCACACTGCTACCATCTTCTTCCTTTGACTGTGACACTATTTTTCCCAAGATCCCTATATAGTGAAAACACTCTTAAACAAGAAGATGCCCAGGTTCACATTCCCAATTCAGTATACAAATATATGAAATAGAGGATCAGCACCTGTGGGACTTGAAAAAAATCTAATTTCTTCAGGCAAAATGGAAGTCGACGTATTGGTACACGCAAGGACATCTTTCAAGACATCTTGGGCTAGATTCTATTACATGTGTTCATTTTATCACTTCTTTTATCTCCAGCAACCGTAGTCTTTTTCTTCCAACCTTCTGTCAGGTCATTCCTTCTTCATTACCTCCCACTTCTTCCTTCCTCCTTCCAGATTTTTCTGTCATCCCTTCAGCTTCTTGCTGTCTCCACATCTTCTTACAAACATATGTTTTAATCAATGGGATTATGGGGTACCAATAAAGGTATCCAATAAGGTATCACTTTTACTCTACCGGTCTCCTGCATTTCTACAGCTAACATGTTACCATGGTTTACCTACATGTAACATGGGAGTATCCATGTGTGTAATGTGAAACTAAATGAGACTCGGAAGAGTATGGACTTGATTCATTTTACCTGTGCTCTCTGGAATGCTCATGTCCTTAACAAATATAATTCTGTGTGTGATTGCTTTTTCTTCCGCTACCTAAACTTACTTACTCTAACTGAAACCTGGCTGTCTTATTCTGACTGTGCTTTCGAGTTAACAATCTGCATCTCCTCTTTTGAGTCCCATGCTGTTTGTATTATTGCTCCTGTCTCTCTACCGTTGTGGTCATCTATCACCCACCTGTCTCTAAGCTCTTGGAATGCCTAGCCTACTCCCGCCTTCTTGACTTCCTTAACAGGCACAGCCTGCTCTACTCACTACAGTCTGGCTTTCTATTTGCTCACCCCACAGGAACTGCTCTCACAATAGACCCCTTTCCACAATAAAGGAGTCTAGTAGGTGCAATGATTGAAGACTTTTTTGTATTGGCTTTTTATGTTAATAATTACTACACTTTAATAGTATCCTGTTTGCTCTGGGGTTTTTTTTTTTGCTTAATATTTTGCAGTTCTTTTGTGCTATGGTGGACAAGGCCACTACCTTAACCCTTTGAGTGCCAGAAAGGCATCCAAAAATTCCTTTCAAATTGGGCTTTTAACCCCTTGAATGCTAGAAGTCTCCAAGGCATTGCGTAGATTTCTAGCATTCAAGGGGTTAAAATACTACTCAAGTGCATGGGGAATTTAGGAACATTTATATGTCCCCTATGGTGCAGTTGGTTTAGTCTGGCGCTTGAAGGGTTAAATATTCAGTACATTTTCAAAGACAAGACATCATGAAATTAAAGCTCAACCAATTGTTATACTTTTAATTATAAAATGTGCCATGCTTTTGTTACTGTTACAAGGACAGCACTCTGGGGGAGATTCACTAAGCGGTAATAAAGAGGTGATAAAGTGGAGATGACTTCTCCAATTCCTATGTTATTCAGTGGAGCCAACGCACTAAGATTTCTTCAGCTTTGGAGATCTTAGTGCATAGAATAACAAATGAGAGTTGGTACTGTGTTAGTCGTAGAAATACAGGAGGCAAATATAGTTTTTGATACCTTTTATTGGCTAACTAAGCAGATTTAGAATGCAAGCTTTTAAGACCTTAGGTCTCTTCCTCAGGCATGTTATACAGATAAATATGAAAATATCTCTCTTAAATACAAGTACACATTGCATTGTTCATTAAATACAAGTACACATTGCATTGTAACAATGCAATGCGTACTTGTATTTAAGAGAGATATTTTCATATTTATCTGTATAACATGCCTGAGGAAGAGACCTAAGGTCTTGAAAGCTTGTATTCTAAATCTGCTTAGTTAGCCAATAAAAGGTATCAACGACTATATTTGCCTCTAGAATAACAAAGGAGAAGTGATAAACTGGAGAAATCATCTCCGTTTTATCACTTCTTTATCACACCGTAGTGCATCTCCCCATTGCTTCGCAACACGATGTGCACCCCTCCGATCCCCAAAGAGTTAACCCATAGCTTAAAGGGATAGAAATACTTCGTTTTATCTTTTTTTATTTTGTAGGCATTAAAAAAACATGAAGAATGATATAAGTCTTATCTTTCAAACCTTTATGGTTTAAGAGATATTCACAAGCAAAGTATCCCCCCCTGTTCAGCCAGATCAGAAGGGAGGTGCCCAGGTAGACTGCAGAGAGGGACAATCTTCAGTTAAGATAAGGGAAAAAGCTGAAAAACTTGTCAAGGGGGAAAGGGCTTTCATTGTTCTCATAGGAAGAAGATTGTCCCCTGCTGTCATCTGTCTGGTTTTACAACCAGATTCACATCTGAGAAGAGATGGCTTACACTAGGTAAAAGGGGCGGGAGGGGGAAACTTTGCTTGTGAATATCTCTTAAACCATAAAGGTTTGACAGATAAGACTTATATCATTCTTCATGTTTTTAATGCATACAAAATAAAATAAAGTTAAAACGAAGTATTACTATTAGTGTTGAGCGAGCATGCTCGGCCGATGCTCGGATCGGCTCGAGCATCGCTCTGCTCGGCACATGGCGGTACTCGTCGAGTACCGCCATGTGCTCGCCCGCCATGTTCGGGTGGCGGGGATCTGTGCCGAAGGAGGCACAGATCTGAAGACGCTCCGCTGGACCACCAGGGACTGGAGGTACGGGGGCATTGCGGAGATGAAGGGGGCATTGCGGAGATGAAGGGGGACAGTCTGGAGATGAAGGGGGACAGTGTGGAGATGAAGGGGGACATTGCGGAGATGAAGGGGGACAGTGTGGAGATGAAGGGGGACATTGTGGAAGGGGGACATTGCGGAGATGAAGGGGGCATTGCGGAGATGAAGGGGGCATTGCGGAGATGAAGGGGGACAGTGTGGAGATGAAGGGGGACAGTGTGGAGATGAAGGGGGACATTGCGGAGATGAAGGGGGCATTGCGGAGATGAAGGGGGACAGTGCGGAGATGAAGGGGGACATTGCGGAGATGAAGGGGGCATTGCGGAGATGAAGGGGGACATTGCGGAGATGAAGGGGGACATTGTGGAGATGAAGGGGGCATTGACCAGGCACCCTCCCCTCATCAGAGCAGGGGGTGCCTGGTGTAATGCTCGTGTCGCCCCATTGAAGTCAATGGGGCTCGGGTGCTCGGCCGAGCACTCGAGCCTCCGGCGGTGCTCGGTCAGAGCACCCGAGCACCCGAGCATCGGGGTGCTCGCTCAACACTAATTACTATCCCTTTAAGAAGTGATTATAATGAAAATAATTCCCACTCAGGGGGCCATATGCAAATTGCAGCTTAAAGCCTTGAGAATCAGGAGGAGATACAATGTACTGCTTCTAAATAAGACGCACACCCCAACGATCTTGAAATTCCCACTTATGGAAATGGGGCTTTTAACCTCTTGATATTGCTTTGCAATGCATCGGAGACCTCTCTAACAATCAACAATGCCCCATTTAACCCTCTGAGTACCAGACAGGTGACCAATGCATTGCAAAACAATGCATTGGGTAAACGTCTGGCACTCAAAGGGTTAACTCAATAGGAATTAACAGAGATATTATTTCCCTACTAAGGCACATTTGCTTTGCTTCAGAACTGCAATCTTGACGCTTGATAAATAAAGTCGTGGGATAAAAAAGGTTGTGTGTTTTTTTCTTATTTTGTGGGGGGTTTTTTTTGCTTATATTTCAGTTTGTTACTTTTATCTTGAGGCTACTAAGTCATTGTGATGTTTTTTTAGAGAACTCCGCAATCCATTTCCCTGCAATGTGTAAAACATCCTTACACACATATCTTAAAATACCATAAATACAATTGTAAAAAGAGATAGAGGAAAGAGAAATATATTTTAAAGATTTTTGGATTCTCCTGTGCAGAGGCGTAACTAGAAGCTACCGGGCCCTGGTGCAAGAATTGCCATGGGCCCCCCCCAACCACATTGGCCCCAGACCCCCTCAACCACATTGGCCACCACCACATTACCCCTTCTACAATGCCCCTTCCACAATGCCCCTCATTCTCCACATTGCCCCTTCCACAATGACCCTCATTCTACACATTGCCCCTCATTCTACACATTGCCCCTTCAACAATATCCCCATCACAATGCCCCTTCCACATTGCCTCTCCAACAATGCCCCCATCACAATGCCCTTTCCACATTGCCCCTCAATCTCCACAATGCCCCCTTCCACAATGCCCCTCATTATCCACATTGCTCCTTCAACAATGCCCCCATCACAATGCCCCCATCTCCACATTGCCCCTTCTGACACCCCCCGTCCTCCTAACTCAAGTCCCTGGTGGTCTAGAGGTGTGTGACATGACATATTGGGCATAGACGACCTCTGACTGGAGCTCCCGCGCGGTTGTTAGTAATGCAGAGCGCTAGGAGATTATGTCATCTCCCAGTGCTCTGTATTACTAGAGCGCTGGCCGCCGGGAGATCAGCTGTGCACAGGGGGTCGCAGGGGCAGCCGGGCCCCTGAGAGTGACAGGCCCGGTCGCAGGTGCGACTCCTATTGTTACGCAACTGCTTCTGTGAATTTAGAATTAATCTGAAAGCTGGTTCCTAGGTATAAGAGCAAATTGCAGTGCTGGCTTCATAAGGTACAAATAAAAACGTATAGAATTAAATGGACATTTGGGGAGCCCTCTAATATAATATTTTAAACACCAGATTATTCTTCATTCTACTTCTCTTCTATCTTAGATATCTCTCTTTATCTTCTTTCTTCTATTCTTCTCCTACTCTTCTTCTCACGTATGATTGGAATGCTTTTGTGCTTTTTCAAAAATCTATGTATCTTTGGTATGTATTTATGTATATCTTTATTTTAAGGCTCCACACAGTGTACGCATCGCCTTACAATCACAGGGACATACTGTATAATTACTTGTTATGTGTATGCATCTGTGTCTAAATATGTCTATGTATCTTGCTGATTTTTCTCAATAAACTTTATTAAAAAAAAAAGCCCATTTAAAACAATGGTTATTATAGGGGAGGGGTTTGTCTCTACTACGCATTTGGTGTGGCCAATAATTGCTTCATTTTGCGTCTATACATAAAACCGTCATCAAATGGACCATGCACTTTAACCCCCTTAAGAACCAGAGCAGTGTACAATGCACACCCCTTTTCATTAGTTTTAAAGAAAATAAAATCTGGCCTATATGTTGTGTTTGCTATTTCTTTTTAATATAACTATTTTTTTGAGAAATTAAACTTTATCCAAAGCAATGCATTGGATACCCCGCTGCCGACACTCAAAGGGTCAAGTCCACTTTAAATATTTTGTCGGCTAAAGAAAAATCAGTTGTTTTATATTTTTTAACCCTTTGAGTGCCATAAGAGTATGTAACACATTGCAAAGCAATGCATTGCGTACCCCTCTGGCACTCAAAGGGTTCATAAGTGTCCAATAATATCCATTTTGAAATTCATGGTACTCTACTCCCTATCTTAGTTCAATTCAAGCTAAAGAATTGGCTACCTAAAGGGGTGAGCTTCAGGCCTGGGGTGTCAGTTTGTGCACTGCAGAATACTGTTTTAGGCTCTAAGGTTGCCAATTACACTGCCATGTTAAAGGAGCAGTAAACGTTTTAAAAAATATATATATATATTGTAGGGATTTTCCTATTGAGTAAAATAAGGGTACTCCCGCTGCCGCGAGATTTATATTTCTAGAGTTATTACAGTTTAAACCCATGTTTTTTTACATTAGCAGTGCCCTCTAGTGGTCAAATTCTAATTAGATTTCCTGTTAGATTCTAATGGAGAGGAAAGTCAGAAAAGTCTGAGACATACAGTTATCCATAGAATGTGATAGAAACTGTCTGTCACTTCCTGTCAGTTAGAACTATCAGGAAGTAAACACAGTAAATTCACTTCCTGAGTATTTAAACTGCTATAAATTTTGAATAAAACATCGGACAGAGAAGGGAGTACCCTTGTTTTATTCAGCAGGAAATGCTGTGTAAAATATGTGTTTTCATAAAAAAATGTTTACTGCTCCTTTAAACCGAGTTCCCCAGTGAAGAACAAGCAATTGCACAGCAAAGATGAAATACGGTACTCATTACACATCTAACTCTATGTTTTTCTGTTAAAGAACAACTAATGCATTTAACAAGCATGTGTGTATGGTTGAAAGGTAACACCCACCTTTCCAGCTGTTTCTGATGGTTGGTTGTGGATGGATAAAAGAGAAAAGTGTTATCTTGAGCACTGTGAAAAAGAAAGCTTAATGAAACCCCCTGAGATCAACCATCCACTCCAAAAAAGAGAGAGGGACATTCAGTAGACGTCCAATCTGTAGCTGGAGAGCCCGTCTCTCCACATAAATGCAGAGTGCATTGTTTAAAAAATTGGCCCCAAACTATAAAAAATAAACCACTTTTACAAAGAGCTTTATTGCTCCATCCAAATTGTTCTACATAGAACAAATAAATTACAAACATCAGGGTTCTTCAAAAGCAGGCGTTGTACAATTTGTCTAAGCCATGGGAGTGAGAGAAAGAACATTAAAAGACTCCATATATACAAGAGCTGAATTTGCCCATGAAGAAGTTGATTTTTCTCTCACTTGTTCCTATATTGCATCTGAGGTCACGCAGTTAGTATATTTATTTACTTTAGCTTTTTAATGAATACATTTATATTACTCTTGTTGCTTTTGTCAAATAAAAACACATTTACTTTTAAATAGCCTTAGCCATTCAAAGCAGCAGTAAAACATTTTATGAAAAACAACTTAAAAGTTATAGGTCTTTTCCCGTTGAGTAAAACAAGAGAGCTCGCAAAGGTGAGAGATTTTCCATTAAAAAGTAATTGCAGCTTAAACTTTTTCTTTAATAAAACTTAACAATAGCATCAACTGGTGCCCAAAAGGCATTTTTTATAATGTACTCTATGGAAGAACTTGAGTCAGAGATTTTGGCTCAACATAGTAAGAAATACGAACAACTCCACCTGTTGACAATTATAGAAAATTGTAGTTTAACCTCTAGAGCCAGAACTGCGCACAGTGTGGTCTTGGCCATATGTGTGTTTTTTTTTTTTTTTTAATCAGACGTCATGGGTGGGGGCATTAGTATACTTTTGATGCCCCCACTCTAGTATTGATCACCCAGTGATTAGTGCTGGGCAATCAGTACAGGTGACCATGTGGAGCCCTAGGGCTCTCATGCAGCCCAAACTCCCGAGTTGTAGTGAAACAACCAAGATGTGGCTACATCATTGATGAAGTGTCCTGTATAACCCAAACCTTCATCATGAGAGAGGCAGTCATAAGTATGGCTGTCTGATATCAGGACTACCATCAGATATTTTGGGGCTCAGTACAATCCTAAAACCAGGGTCCCCTCCCACCTTCACCTCCCACACACATCACTACCTTGTGACACCACATAGCTCCTATCCCAACCAGCCCCACAACAGTCCATCCCTCTCTTCCTTCCAGCAGAGCCCTCAGCATCAACTCCACTGATGGACGAGGGCCCCCAAACAATGTCTTCCTTTCCTACAATTTGATCTGATTCAGGCAAGTCCTCATTGAGTGGGGCAGGCTGCAGGACTCTATCTTCATGGCACTGGTTGGCAGCCACATTCCTCACTCAGCTAATTGTGAGGAGTAGCCATCACCAGGCCAGCCAAAGCAATAATATGTGAATGAATTGTGGTATGCTGCCCAGTGAATGTGACAGGGTTCCATGTACACATTCAACTCTACACGCAGTATATAATTCACGGCCAGCACACAGCTCAAAAGTGTACTGGCCCAGGCCTAGCCTCGGTGCAAATGCCCCCCATGCCAGCCTGCACGATCAGGGTGGTCCAACACAGTGGGCCACCCACCTTGGCTGGGTCCTGGGTACTGCCTGTAGCCCTGCCTGCAATTACTGTTACTGATGGAATAGTGCTGACTAATGGGCAATCAATTGATTATGAGCTCTAATCATTACTTTGGAATACCAAAATTCCAGCAATGGGAGTACCGTTGTTTAATCATTGGTCAAAGTCCTATTACATTTTTTTTCTCATAAAAAAGTTTACTGCACCTTTAACTTTAATACTCTGTATAAGCAATGTATCTGGTGAGATAGCTCAGTGGTAAATACCCTGACTGGAGAGCCTGCTCAAACTGCAAGTTCAATTCCCAGTAGGGTCAACTCAGCCCTTCATCCTTCCAAGGTAGATAAATGAGTACCATTGATTAGGTAATAATAACCCCTATTATGTGGCTGCTGATTTGGTTAATTCTGAGAGCGTGAGCTGAAAGCATTTTAAGTCCCACTGGGAGAAAGGCTATATAAATACTAGTTATTAATATCCATTTTCTTTAACCCCTCTGGATTATAAACACACCTGCTATGCATTGATTTACATTGCACTAGAAACATCACTAGCATTCAAAGTAGTTTATGATCAACACATTTTTTCTTTAAAAAAATGATCAAGTTTTCAAAGCAAATCTTTTTTTTTAATTTTTAAACATAAATGTATTGATCAAAGATGAGGAAATCTGGAGCATATGTCCATTATTTGAATAAGGAAAAAGCCTGCACTCGTCAATATGATTAATATAATTTAGTGATATGCGTTAAAGGAGAACTCCTAATAATAAACCTATTGGCTCTGGCCACTATGAATCTATTCCACACGGATTGATTCACAAAGTTAATCTCTTAAGTAGTACTGAATAGCACAGTCAGGGAGCATATATGATTGTTTTTTCCAGGACCTCAAACCCCTCCCACTGAAGTCTTCCCATACTACAGAGACAGTGAATGGGTTGGAAAAAAAGCTACAGAATTTATTCTTGATGAACACTGGCGTGTGACCTGTGACGAACAGGACTGTCACAGGTCACAGGCTGCAAGAGGCGGAGACTTTCCTCTCCCTGGCTGGGATCACATGGACACTAATACTGAATGGTATAGAGAGAATACCTTCCCCCACTCAGAGGCTCTGAGCTGCAGATTACAGCCAGCTTGAGTGTTTTATGGTTCTGGAAAGGGGCTGCTAGGCTGAAATTGTCCACTTCCCCTCCCACTTTGTCTGATATTCCTACAGGAGGATTTATGGTTACAGCTATGCACGGGAAATGCATACAGGGTGGCTGCCAGGCTGAATGTGTCCACTTCCCATCCCCCTTTTGTAACCTTTGTTTAATGTCAATGTGGGGACCGCCCCTTTTTCTCTGAACTGTAGAAAAATGTTGTGTTGGTTGAAAATAAAGGCGGTTCATGATTTAACCCCTTAGTGACAGACGAATTACCTGGTAAGTCCAAGAAGTCATTCGCTATAATGGAAAAAAAAATCCTGTCATTAAGGGGCTAACAAGAAGGAGCATGCATGTCTCTCTGTCGTTCACTAAAGAGCAGTTAATCATAGAGGAGTGCCAGGGGACTAGATAGATAGAATATCCTATAAGAACCGGATCTATCAGTGCAGTATATCCTGCATTGCCGGTGGATACACGACTCCAAGTACCATGTCTTAGTGCTTAGTATAGCGGTTAGCTGTGCAGGTTAGCAAAAGAAACCCACGGACGATAACATGCCTGAAATGCTATACCTTCTGTGGCAGAGACGCCAGGGCCATATCGTCAGAATTACACATTATAGTATACATATAATGCACATGCAATAAATACTAACCAAAACTATGGGCCGTATGTTTAAATGAAAATGGGAGGTGTTCTAGGGCAAACCATTTGGACTATAGGGGAGGACTACAAATTCAAAACATTCCCATTGACTTAAAAGGGGATTTTAACCCCGTGAATGCTAGATAGGTCTACACCGCATTGCGAGACCTCTCTAGTATTCAAGGGGTTAAAATCCCAATTTAAATTAATGGGAATTTTTTGTTCCCCTATAGTGCAAATGGTTTGCCCCAGAACTCCTCCACTTTTCTTTTGAAAATGGTCCTGACTCTTAAGTGCTTGCTTGCAGGCACGCGGCGGTCACTATAGGACCACGGAGCTTTTTTTTTTTTTTTTTGCCAATCCGACTCAGGACTCCTCGAACGGCGTGCAGCTGCGAGGGCAGCCCTGAAATCCATGACGGTCCTAGTATGTCATGGGTCGTTCAGTCACGTTTACCCATGACGTACCAGGACCGTTAAGGGTCTTTAAGGGGTTAAAGGAATAGTAATGTTTCAAAATAAAAGCAGCTCCAATTAATCTTCATAGTATTTGGTCCATGGAGAGTGTTATTTCAATACTGTCAGAGTTGTAGTACAAGAGTAATTGAATGATAAAGTATCCCCTCCTCTCCCTTTTACCTAGTGTAAGCCATCTCCCCTCAGATATTGAATCTGGTCCATAGACCAGATAGGTCACAGCAAGGGACAATCTTCTTACTGTGAGAACAATGAGAACCCTGCCCCCCTTGACAGGTTTTTCAGGTTTTTCCCTTATGTTAATTGACAATTGTACCTCTCTGCGATCTGTCCAGACACCACCTTTCTGTTCTGAGCTGTCCAGCACAAAAACAGCAGCTCCAATTAATCTTCATAGCAATTGAACCATAGAGAGTGGTGCTTCAATACTGTCAGAGTTGCAGTTCAAGAGTAATTGAACGATAAAGTCTCCCCCTCCCGCCCCTTTTACCTAGTTTAAACCCCCACTCCTCAGATGTGGGATCCAGTCCACAGACCAAACAGCTCACATCAAGGGTCAATATTCTACTGTGAGAACAATGAAAACCCTGCCCCCCTTGACAGGTTTTTCAGCTTTTTCCCTTATCTTAATTGAAGATTGTCCCTCTCTTCAATCTACCTGGACACTCCCTGCTGCTCTGAGGTGAGCAGTGTTATATCAGTAAAAGGGGCAGGAGGGGGATACTTTATCATTCAATTACTCTTGAACTACAACTCTGACAAAATTGAAATAACACTCTCCAAGGCCCTGAAAAAGGGAAGATTGTCCCTCATTGTGATCTGTCAGGTCCCAGGACCACTTTTCAGATCTATGTGGAGGTGGCTTGCGATCAGGTAAAGGGGCGGGTACAGCTTTCAGCCTCTGGCACCTTTGATTGTTGTCCTTCATCCTTATAAAGATATGAAAAATATTCTTCCACTCAATTTAATATTTGCTGTGGAGATCTTGCTATTGTACCAACTTCAATCTTTAATGCAAACATCTGGCTTCTATGTGTGTGGCCATCTTTCATTTTGCTTTCTTTAGCCCTTGATTTTCTTCCAGTGTCCTTTTGATGAGTTCAACATTGAGCTTGCTCATTTCTTCTTTGGTTTTACACATTCTTACATGTTCTACCCTGTTTCTAATATTATTTTTACACTTTATATATTGTTGCTTTTTCATCATGGCAGCTGTTTCTTTTGATATTCTTTTTGTTTTTTCTTGTTTTACAACTGGTGCAAGGACATGGGCAGCATGTATGATAATCTAAATAACTTTTTCATTTTGGGTTGAAATGTCTGTGTCTGGAAGGTCTTGCTGCACACTGAAGCGATTATAGGTGCTATCTCAAAATTCTTACACATAGTAAATTAGGTTGAAAAAGGACACAACAAGTTCAGCCTTTGCCTCATAATCCAGAGAAATGAGAATTATATAAGCTTTCCAGCTGCCAAATAGATTAGTCTTTATCTGAACTTCCTATTTTGCCTACTAATATAAAGTATAATCCTGTATGATCCCTCTTGAAAGAAATGTATCTAATCTTCTTTTAAATATTTCCATTGTATCTGCCATAACCACATACTTGGGCAAGGAATTCCACAATTTAACAGACATAACTGTAAAAAAACCCTTCCTCTGCTGAAGTCTAAACCTCTTTTCCTCTAATCTCATCGGGTGGCCCCTGGTTACTTGATCAGGCCTTGAGATGAAAAGCTCATCAGAGAGATCCTTGTATTGACCTCTCATATACGTGTACTTGTAAAAAGATCTATTAATCATCTTTTCTTTAGAGTAAATAAACCAAGTTTATCTTGTCGTTCCTCATGCATAAGTCTTCTATTCTATTAATTAATTTTGTTGCTCTTTGCTGTACTCCTTCTAGTTCTAAAATATCCTTTTTCAGAACTGGTGCACAAAACTGCACTACATATTCGAGGTGAGGTCTTGCCTACGATTTGTACAGTGGCAAAATGATGTTAGCCACTCTTGTGTCTATACCACTTTTTTTGCAAGACAGGACTTTGCTTGTTTTTGCTACTGCTATTTGACACTGGTCACTGCTTCCAAGTTTGTAGTATATGAAGATTCCCAAGTCTTTCTATAACGAGTCCCCTAAAATTATTCCATAAAGTTCATAAGTTGCATTGGGATTCTTTCTTCTCAAATGCGAGACTTTACACTTCCCCACATTAAACTTCATATTCCATATGTTTGCCCAATCTGACATTGTATTTAAGTCCCTCTGTAGAGAGAAAATATCCTGTTCTGAATTAATGACCTTGCATAATTTAGTGTCATCTGCAAATATTGATATTTTGCTTTCTATATCTATTTCTAGGTCATTTATAAACATGTTAAAAAGCAGCGGACCTAATACTGAACCCTGAGGTACTCCACTTTCAACTTTAACTGTATTGGAGAATTGTCCATTTATAACCACACATTGTTCTCTATCCTTCAACCAATTTTCCACCCGAATGCAAAGGTTATCTCCAGGCCCCAATTTCCTTATTTTATACACCAGCCTATTGTGTGGCACTGTATCAAATGCCTTTATGGTTTGAGAGATATTCACAAGCAAAGTTTCCCCTTCCCGCTCCTTTTACCTAGTGTAAACCGTCTCTTCTCAGATGTGGATTGCAGTCCATAGACCAGACATATAACAGCAAGGGACAATATTCTTCCTATCAGAACAATGAAAGCCCTGCCCCCCTTGACAAGTTTTTCAGGTTTTTCCCTTATCTTAATTGAAGATTGTCCCTCTCTGCAATCTACCTGGGCACCTCCCTTCTACTCTGGCTGAGCAGTGTTACATCAGTAAAAGGGGCGGGAGGGGGATACTTTGTCATTGAATTACTCTTGAACTATAACTCTGACAGTATTGAAATAACACTCTCCAAAGTCCAAATACTATGATGATTAATTATTTAATTAATTATGAAACATTACTGTCCCTTTAAGACTGAGCGATAAGTGGATATCGTTTTATAATTTGCAAGTATGAAATCGATTTCACTTGTATTACCATTAGGGATTTCCCATGTCCATTTTCTCTGGGCCTTTTTCCTGTTGAATGAATTCATGATGTACAACTTTTGTTCTTCTGCAAATTCAAAGAGTTGGTTGCCTTTATCATCTCTTTTTCCAGTTCTATGTGGTCTGACTGATTTTTCACCATTTTTTACATTTTGTAAATTTGCATTTAAATCTCTCATTATACATTGTAATGGTAATTTTCCTGTTTTTTTAGGTGTAATAAATCATCATATAATTTTTCAACTACATCATCATTGTGGCTACTTGTAGGGGCATAAACCTGAATGATTTGAGGAACATAGCAACTGTATAGTTTGTTATCACAGGAAGCGATTCTTTCAGAAATACTTTCTACTTTTATGACTGAATCTGTCAGTTTTTTGTTAATCAAGAATCCGATTCCTCCACATCGTCCATTATTAGTTGATTTATAGTATAGACAGTGTAAATCTTCTAATTTTATTATATCTTCATCTTTTTTATGAGTCTCTCCTAAGCCAATGATGTTTCAATTATTGTTATTTAGTTCTTGTACGTGTTCCTCTAAGCATGAAACCATACTCATAGATCAAATGTTAGGCGTTCCAATGTCTAAAGACCAAAGACATCCTGATAGTACCTAGTGATTCTTAGCACCCTCTGCAATTGAGCTGGCCTTTCCGCTGTTGTAGGAAGTAGCTTGCAAGCCTCAGGGGAATGAGGGCCATTGTTTTTGTTGTAAAGCCGTGCTGAGGGAATGGACCATAATCTGCCATGCTGGTCCAGTGCGGATTGGCAGATTTTGGATCGATTTAGTCTGGTGTCTTAGCTTTGATCTGTCCAACTTGGGTGACCCTGGCAGGAGTTTATGCTTCCTATGGCATAATTCTCAGCCTCAGTGACACACTCAAACACTTCTGCCATGATAAGGCATCAACCTTGGGAGTGATAGCTATACTATAAAACATAATGTGGTCATGTAACTATGAATTCTACGGCCATGCCTGAAAGACCCTGGGGTGGATACAAGGAGGAGAAATACATATCTCCTCCATTCTGCCTGTTTCCAAAATACAAAGAGGGGCTTGATTTTGACAGGAGGCCCCTGGCTACTCCTGTCAAAATCTCTGCAAGGACTTTGCCCCTCCTCAGTATCCTGTCCCTCTTCACTATCTCCTCTTAGTTATAAAATAAAACATGGTGGACATCACCACCACTCATCTCATATACTCCAGTGCCTCACACTTTTCCACTTTTGTCCTGTCTTCTTTGTCTTTCACCCCCTCCTCCTTCATTGTTTGCAAGGACTTCACCCTCCATCACTATGTCAGCACTCCTCACTATCTCGTGCATGACAAAAGTAACACATATCTCACTTACACCGCTACCAACACCACTTCACTGCCTCACACTTTCCCCTTTTTCCTGTGTAGCAATCCTGCTGCCTAACTGCCCCTCACCTTCTACCAGTCAGTTGGCAAGAGGATATTAAACATTTCAATTACATTGGGGTAGACAATGCATTGCTTTGCAATGAGTTGCATACTCCTCTGTCACTCAAAGGATTGCATGGTGCTCTCCTACTCCTCTTCAAAAGTACAGTCCTCCCTCCCCCTCCATATTGCACATCAGTGGCACCTTTTGCCCTTCATTCTGGCACAGTCCATTTTAACATGGCTTCAACACAGCGTGGGAGCAGTGCTGGCACACACTGGTGCACGCACATACACACACAGGTTAACCCACAGACTGCCAGAAAGTTATGCAATGGATTGCTCAGCAATGCTTGAGTACCCCTCTGGCACTCAAAGTGTTAAGGAAGAGCTTAACTTCTCTATTATTTGTTTCTATATTTGGGCCACAGGACACAGCAGCAGAATTGGGGGGAGCAATCTTCCAAATGCTCACAGCATAGATTTGTATATCCTGCCCAGATAACACAGTGCAGCACCGGGGAAATCATCCTCCAAGCCTTCCAGCATACACTTTCCTATTTTGTGTCTTGCGCTCGATATGCAGATATATGCTGTTACCGGTTGTAGGACGGTCCCCCCTGGTGCTACACTGTATTGTCTGGGCAGGATATGCAAGTCTATGCTGTGAGCACTTGGAGAACTCTCCCCCCAATGCTGCCACTATGCCCATCTTGTGTTTTATAAGGAAAAAGGAAGAAAATGTATTTCATTTATTTTTTATATTTTATTTATTTATTTTTTTCAAATTATTTTCTCTCGCTAGACTTTTTCCCCTTTACCACATTCACGACTCACCCTACTGACATCCATTCCCTATTATAATACTTCTCTTTGCTTGTGACATTTGATATCAGTACTATGACAGTATCTCTTTGTATTATCTTGTGATTCATCCCTTTCTATTCACTCTTCCTTAATAAAAGCTGTTAAAAAATACACTAAAATTGGTTGATCATGCATATAGAACAGCTAAAAATTACTGAAATTCAGTCAGTGGGAGTTACCATATTGCACTGGACGAGGCTCCTCCTCCCAATGAACAAAGTGCCTGCAGAGTCCTAATATCCGTCTGCTACTCCTAACTATTTATTTAATCTAAAGCTGATCATCATCACTCCAGAGCTCAGGAACATGTTTATGCCACTGTGCTTCCTCCATTCACCTATCCACATATTCACAATAAAACTCCCTGCTGGCACAATGTGATACCTGACATCAGGGAATGCTGGAATATGTCAGAAGCCAAGGAAGCAATAGTACAGGGAACTAGGCATCTGGCCAACAATGGGGAGGTGAGGGTTTTTTATTTTATGTTATTTATTATTAAACTATCAAAAGGTGCACAGCATTGCCCATGGGGATTAGGTCCTTTGAGAGCTTGAGGGGTTTTCAACACATTGATTGAAAATAGTTTGGGTATTTTTTGCATCAGTGAAAGGGTTAAATGTTTGACAGCCAAAGAGGTATCCATGCAGTGGAATGTGTTGGATATATGTCGTTGGCACTGAAGGAATCCAACACATTGCACATTTTCTTTGGTTTCTTTAAAGCCCTTCAGTGCCAAAGAGGTATCCAACACATTCCACTGCATGGATACCTCTTTGGCTCTCAGACACTAAACCCTTTCTCTGGTGCAAACATACTCAAATATATATATATACAGTACTGTGCAAAAGTTTTAGGCAGGTGTGAAAAAATGCTGTAAACTAATGTTTAATGTTTTCAAAAATAGACATGTAATAGTTTATTTTTATCATTTAACAAAATGCAAAATGAGTGAACAGAAAGAAATATAAATCAAACAAATATTTGGTGTGACCACCCTTTGCATTCAAAACAGCATCAATTCTTCTAGGTATACAAAGTCAGGGATTTTGTAGGCAGTATAGTCAGGTGTATGATTAAACAATTATACCAAACATGTGCTAATGATCATTAATTTAATATGTAGTTTGAAGCACAATCATTAACTGAAACAGAAACAGCTGTGTATGAGGAATAAAACCAGGTGAGGAACATCCTAATTTAGCTAACAAGGTGAGGTTGCTGAAGACAGTTAAATGTCAAAAGTCATACACCATGGCAAAACTGAGCACAGCAACAAGACACAAGGTTGTTATACTGCATCAGCAAGGTCTCTCCCAGGCAGAAAGTTCAAGGTAGACAGGGGTTTTACAGATGTGTTGTCCAAGCTCTTTTGAAGAAGCACAAAGAAATCGGCAACGTTGAGGACTGTGACGCAGTGGTCACCAAGGAGACTTAGTGCAGCATATGAAAGACACATCATGCTTACTCCTGTCACAATTGGAAGATGAAACAGTGGGACCCTGGTACACCCACCTACTGTCCAGAGAGATCTGGTCAGAAGTGGTCTTCATGGAAGACACATGTGGCCAAAAAGCCATATCACTAATATGGAAACAAGGCCAAGTGACTCAACTATGTAGCAGAAGGCAGTTTGTTCATCAAAGGACTTGAGAACTATTCAAGAATGAGTGTCTGCAGGCAACAGCGAAGCATGGTGGAGGTTCCTTGCAAATTTGGAGGTGCATTTTTGCAAATGGAGTTGGGAATTTGGTCAGAATTAATGGTCTCCTCAATGCTGAGAAGTACAGGCAGATACTTATCCTTCATGCAATACCATCAGGTAGGCATCTGATTGAACCTAAACATACAGACAAAGTTATTAAGAACTATCGTAAGCATAAAGAAGAACAAGGAGTCCTGGAAGTGATTGTATGGCCCCCACAGAGCCCTGATCACAACATCATAGAGTCATTCTGGGATTACATGAAGAGACAGAAGCAACTGAGGCTGCCTAAATCCACACAAGAACTGTGGTTAGTTCTCCACGATGAGTTAGTAAATGTATTTGGGTCAACATTTTAGCCCCCTTATATTGTTTTGTTTTAGTGTTAGATGCTCTTGAACAAAAGTTAATAAAATGAAAAGAAAATGAAGTAATGCAAAATGAAAACGTGCTGTTTAAGCAATATGTAACATTTTTTACCATAAGTGTTAGGAACATGTGGCCCTCCAGTTCTTGTTGGACTTCCACGCACATCATCCTCAGCCAGCTGTTGTTGTGCAACAAATACATATCAGCATTTTGTTTATCCCATCACTATAAAATTCACTATGTGAAATACTCAGACTAGGCAAATCACCAGCAGCATTTCACATCTCAGTGCAATTTCACTTTATGAGGATGATGCACTAGTTATAACTGCAGCAATTCTTGTGCACACCATCTGTACCATACAGGACAAATGAACACCCCTAACAATTTACATGGGACTTTTAACTGCTTGAATACTAGAGATTTTTCCAAAGCATTGAGAAGCAATGCATGGGAGACCTCTTTAGCATTCAAGGGATTAAAAAACCCATTTATATCAATGGTAATTTGGGGGGAATTTATATTCGATCTTTATAGATTCAATTGGTTTGTTCCATAATTGCTCAACATAGAATAATAGGTTGTGATGGCAGAAATCAACCTACCCTTTCCTCATCTAATAAAATCTTACATACTTCACAGGCATTTGTGAATTCCCTAACAGTATTTGTACCTACCACCTCTGCTGGGAGACTGTTCCATGAGTCTATTACCCATTCCGTAGCAGTCATGAACAGTACTTCTGAATTTTCCGCTCTCTACTCAAATTCTTCTGATTACATCAGCCTCAGATCTACTGGATATCTGTTTTGCATTCAAAATGTTAACCCTTTGAGTGACAGAGGGGTTGCAAAGCAATGTTTTGTACACAACGCATTGCAAAGCAATGCGTTGTGTACCCCTCTGGCACTCAAAGGGTTAATGTCCCAAATTCCTTGCATTGTTTGATGACTTTCTACTTGAGAGTGTTAAAGGGAAAATATAAAAGATGAGGCCTCTGATGTTCTCCTAGCCATCCTTTTTTTGTGATGGCAAGATTTGCATTTCATTGGTAGGGGTTGGCAAAAGGTCCTAGAGTGTTCTGCGAAAACCATATGGTTGTCCGCCTTTTTTATGCAGGAAATTCCGTTTTGAATAAAAATATTCAAATCTTCACTGTTCTCACCCGCTGGCAAACAATTGTCTCTATTTTTTTTATGGCTAGAAAGTTTTCATCCCTTTAACCCCTTAAGGGCTATTAACGTACCCGGACCGTCACGCTGGTCCGGCACTTAAGGACCAGTGACGGTCCTGGTATGTCATGTACTTTTTGCGCGGTGAGTAATACCGGGGACTGAAGTTGATCTCTCCAAGACCGGAGCGATCTCTTTCAGTCCGTCATTCGGCGTGCCTGCACACATGATCAGTCACGTGGGGCGGCACATCGAACTTCCCTATCTGGTCCTTAAAGGACCAAACACCCCGGGACTGCTGGTCCTTAACCCTTTGAGTGCCAGAGGGGTACGGAATGCATTGCATTGCAATGCATTCCGTACCCCTCTGGCACTCAAAGGGTTAAGAGGTTAATCATGTTTTTCTCCTTTTCTCTATAAAAACGTGCCATTTTCCAGGAAGTAAAACACAATACAAGCTGCTACAGAGTGAGAGAGGTGCTAGGCCGCTGTGCTGTGAGTTGGTTTGCAAAACTGAGGCAGGAGAGGATCATAGTGACTGCTATCACAATGAGAAAGTTTAATAACAATAAAAGAAGGACCTGGAAGGACCGTTATGCGTCCAGTGAGTCTGAAGAGGAGGAAGTGACCACTACCACCAACATGAAAGGGTCTGGATGCCCTGGTTCCCCAGACCCAATGATGACCAGTCCCCCTACATCACCCCTAGGTACAGTGGGGACACTTTGGCAGAGGATGAAGAGGGTAGTAGAGTGAGCAGGACAGGTCAGCTATCTGTTCCTGCTGCCAGTGCTGCGCCTGCTTCCAGTGCTGCCCCTGCTGCCAGTTTTGCCCCTGTTGCCAGTGTGTCTTGGAATTCTCAGGGGGGGTAGGAGGAGGAAATGATGCCAAATGTGACAGCAAGGGACCCTAAGTCACACTCGCCATCCCCAAGCCGTCCTTCCACTAGTACTACTACTAAGAAGGTCCAGTATGGATGGGGCTTAACCCTTTGAGTGCCAGAAAGGTATCCAACGCATTGCGCTGCAGTGTGTTGGATACCTCTCTGCCACTCAAAGGGTTAACCTGGTGGGAGGGGTTACCATGAGAGGAGAGTGTGCCTTCTCCTTAAATGGGTAGGGGAGTGGTCAGAATAGGGGGGGAAATAGGTGGAATGGGGAGGGACTACCAAGAATCTCAATGAGCCGGGGAAATATCTTCTTGTCCACAGACCTGGTAATTAAAGGTCAAAAACTGAGTTTCCAGGGCAGATCTGGAGACTTCCCATGTATGGTGATTTTTAGCCAAGTCTTGTCAGTTTGATTACCCAGTACATTTTTTTTATCTGGTTTGCAAAACTGAGTATTTTTTATCTGGTATTACATTAGACCAACAAATCACTACAATATAAAATACATGACAGTAGCAGAGAAATGCCATTTAGGTTACCTGGTACAATTATTTGTAGAACCCACAACCCCACCACCATCCCAGCCTAAATTAGTGGCTGATTTAAGCCCAGACTCCATTGCAGGTGGTAATTTTATCACTGGTTGTATCTACTAATTCCCCATAGTTTTCAGTAGAAATCTCTGAGTTAAAATCAGTGATAGCATTTATCACCTGCAACTGAATCTATGCCTTAAAGGGATAGTAATACTTCGTTTTATCTGTATTTTATTTTGTAGGCATTAAAAAAACATGAAGAACGATATAAGTCTTATCTCTCAAACCTTTATGGTTTAAGAGATATTCACAAGCAAAGTATCCCCCCCTGTTCAGCCAGATCAGAAGGGAGGTGCCCAGGTAGACTGCAGAGAGGGACAATCTTCAATTAAGATAAGGGAAAAAGCTGAAAAACTTGTCAAGGAGGGAAGGGCTTTCATTGTTTTCATACAAAGAAGATTGTCCCCTGCTGTTATCTGTCTGGTCTTACAACCAGATTCCACATCTGAGAAGAGATGGCTTACACTAGGAAAAAGGGGCAGGAGGGGGAAACTTTGCTTGGGAATATCTCTTAAACCATAAATGTTTGAGAGATAATACTTATATCATTCTTCATGTTTTTTTAATGCCTATAAAATAAAATAAAGTTAAAATGAAGTATTACTATCCCTTTAATAAGAACAATTAAAAAAACAAATCTGGTGAATTGATTTATAAGGGGATCTTATAAACACTGGGATCTTCTATAGCTTTCTAGGGGTAAATAGCCGCATTTGAATTAATGGAAGTTCAAATGTGTCCCTTATGATTCAGTTGGATTGCTACAGAATTTCTCCAGTACTTGGAATTAAATTAAAAGTTTAAAACAATATGGAGTCATTTAGGGACAAACCAAGTGTAACACAGAGGAAAAATATGAATTCCCAAATATTTTGTTGTGTTATATGGGACTTGCAACCCAACGCAATGCATTGAGTACCCCTTTGGCACTAAAAGGGTTAATGTTAGAGAGCTATTCAATGCATTGTTTTGGTGCCCTGTCTAGAATTTAAGGAGTTAAAAACTCCATTTAGTCAATAGGAATTTTGGGAAATTGTTATTTGCCTTTTATGGTGCAGTTAGTTGGTCCACAATTGGTTCCAGGTTTTTTTATTTATTAACCCTTTAAGGACCAGATGGGTATGCAGAGCATTGTTTCGCAATGAGCTGCACTCCCATCTGGTAATTAAAGGGTTAACCCTTTGCGCGCCAGACAGGTATCCAAGGCATTGGTTGCAATGCCTTGGATACCTCTCTGGCATGCAAAGGGTTAAATGATATTATTCCACAAACAGAAGGTCAGTTACAACAGATGTAGAATGCCCAGAAATCGGGTTCTGATATGCTAACAGGTGGCAGAGTTGTGCCAGGAACACTGGCCAGCAAATCAGAAGATATTCCAGGATGGAGCTTTTTTCTGGCAACGAAATAAAGATTTCCTGTTTGACCTTTATTAAAAGGGTAAATGTTGGTAATTGCAGATGCATACTCTGGAGTCTTGTGAAACCTGTCAGGAGTGTAGCATTGCCAAGAAAACTACCAGCATCTATATTCTTCATTTGGAAGAGACAGCAACATTGCCAGTTAACTCTAATGATTTGATCATTAAACAGCTCTTCCTCGTATAGAATAGTTATGTATCTATGAATTTATTTATTTATGGTATTTTTATTGTGTATACTTGGCTACAAAGAACAATTTAAGTGTATCCATGGATGCATATGTATATTCACGTAAATTCAAGTGTCATTAAAGGTGAAATATATTGTTGAAATAAGTGGCTCTAAAATTGTTCAATAGAATTGTCACAGGAACCACTGGGCCCTTGTCTCCTGGAGGGGCCTGAGGACCAGCCTCCTGCCCACAGACAGATTATGGACCTAGCCCAGGAACAGGGTATGGCTTCTCCCTGAGACTGATCTCTGCCCTGTTTTCCCCTTGCCATGGAGGATCCTGTAATGGATCATAGTCCGTTACTGGAGACCTTGTCTGGGCCTGGAACTGTTATCCTAAGAACCCCAGAGACTGTGGACATTTCTGGGCCCAAAGAGACTGACAACCATGGGACCTTCTGTGGTTGGTCCTTTGTCTTGTATATTGTGATTGTATTATCTCTGTGACTCACCTACTGTATCCTGGCTGCCCATGTATTTCAATGTAGGTTTTGTGTATAAATACGTGTGGTTTGTTACAATAAAGCAGTTCTTGTCTTAACCTACACTGGTGTTGTATGGTGGGATAAGCTTGCTGTATCCAGAGTGTGCTCTTGGTACCCTGGCACTAGTTTTGGGGTATATTGCGGTATGTTGTTGGATGTCCATCTGGCTCGTAGAGGAAGAAGTGACCATTGTCGGGGACACAGAGGCTGGGTGTCCGCCTGTACCGTCACAAGAATGACTTAGCAATTTTTCATTTATACAGCAGTTATATCAAATTACTGTATTTTGTATTTTCCAACCACTATACGCATGTGTTGTTCAATGTGTTTGAACACACACCTCTCAACATTTTAAATGGCCAAAGAGGGGGGACTTGTCTTTTAGTAGATGTTGCTGGAGGCCTGGTTAGCGAGTGGGGGATTACCTAGAATTTTACATTATATTATGAACTGTTGAACCTGTTTGTATAAATGTATCAATCATCAAGTCCAAACTATTTTATTTACACAAACTCATTTATAAACACTTATAGTGGAGTTTATTCAAACATTAATGTGAGTTTTATTGCTGTGAAGCAATGTGATACACTTATATGCACATCACAGTGGGATTTTGGTATCAAAGCAGGACTGTCCCTCCTAAAGAGGGACACTTGGGAGATATGTGAATGTGATGTCAATTTAATTCTGGGCACCCTTGATCTTTAGAGAAGCTCATTCAAACCAGTATTTTCTATGGATTATTATGTGGAGTGGTAAACTAAATAGAGACCTAAAGTAGTGTATAACAAATACAGGCTACTGCATATACTATGCACAAATATATAAGCAGATATATCTGACTGCTGTGTAAAGTACTCCTACCTGGGTAATTGCTTCTATTTCCTCTCTCTTTGTTCTATGCTACTCTTCGTCCTTATTGTGGTTCTTTTTAATAAAGTGAATAAAGCGAAGATTTTATCATAACATTCTAACCAATACTAGATCCTTTGGTGGCTCCGTTGAATGTTCCCTTCAAGTGTCTGATTGTTACATGATCAGATGAAAAATAATAAAAGGGTAGAGGTTCACCACAAACATTCACAAGTTGGTACAGTTCTATTATGATTCCGTTCTAAAGCAGGAGATGGTACTGTACTTTAGTGCTGTGTCTGCTTGATGACTATATGATAAGTCAGTGGTTCTCAATCTTTGTTTTGGTCAAGGCAGCACTGATTTGCAGTTTGGAATTTTTGGGGAACACCTAACATTTTATGACATCTTTCAAGCACAATAATGAAGGGTACAACTGCATTATCATATACTTATTTTTAGGTCTCAGAATAACAAAAAACAAAGATACTGTGCATAATAATTCCATGACACCAACTTAATAGAAAAGAAGTACCACAGCACCCTGGTTGAGGACCACTTTACTAAGCTATCCCTCCTGGAAATTCTCCCTTCAATGCACCTAAAGGAAGGCAGTGTGAACATGTATAGGTGGCAAGACCTCATGACTTCAAACTCTGCTCACTGCACATGATAATCTTTAACAACCAGTGTATTGCTTCCCAATGTGATGTGCACCTTTCTAGAAAGATTTACGTAGACTCATACATTCTGCCTGTTTCAGTATGAAAAATTGCCAACAACTGTGTACTTCTATGGACATGAGATCCAGAACAGACCGAAGATACTATCCTATGGCATTCACAGGTGCCATTATCTTGGACATAGTGAGGGAAATTATGGATTTATTAGGAGGTGTTAATTTCCCTATAATGATGGAAGAGCATATGCACTGCTATGCACTGAAGCAATCATATACTTTAGTAACATACATATGTAGCAGTCTTTAAAATGATCTGTTACCTTATGATAAGCTTGAAGAATTAAGAACTGCCAATACATTGTTCTCTATGTTTGTTTGTAATACAAGTCGTTTTTGAGAAATCATCATTTACAGTATGTGAATGTGGCACAATGTGGCCCTTTAGTTTCTGTCCAACCCCATTAATACCTCACACTGTGCTATGAATGAAACAAGGCCGAGCATTTTGATTAACACAGTGAGTGATAAGTTTGACCTCTAATAGTACTAATAAGCATACTTGCATGGAATGATCATAAAATGCCAGACTGTGCCATCAAAATGTAAATGTAAGTTTCTCAAAAACTATTCATTTTACAGAAACATTGAATGCAACATATAGGCCTCTGCGACTGTTCTGTCACTCGAGCAGTTCATTCTCTCTTGTGTTCCACCACAGGGGTCCACCATACAGGGGTCTTGTCTTCCAGCTCACATTACTGGCTAGTGCCCATGTGAATCTGCTGTTCATTGGAGGTTGCGATTAACATCTGTCACGGTTTCGTAAGTACACTCAGACAGTTAGGTAAGGTTAAAAAGCTTTATTGAAAATAAAGAACAATCACCCCACTCAGGTACAGATGAGGTCTGTACCAAGTATTTCCCAGATCTGACTCGGGTCAGGATGAGGAATATCACAGTAGCAATAATAAGATATATATATATATATATATATATAAATATATATATGGGTCTAGGACTTTGCAGGCTTGATCCGTGGACAGGTTCAGAAACAAGAATATCAACAGCCCCACACCGCCTATAGGTGACACAAAGCGATGGGTAACTTCAGGGCAATCCCCTAGCAGACTTGGGATAACGGAAGCAGCACAGACAGTGTTCAGGTAGGTACCTGACCCTAGACTTCTAGGGTTAACGGAGGCAACACGGGCAAGACTCTGGCAGCGGACTGACCCTAGAGGGCTAGGGTTAACGGAGACAACACAGACTGGACACTGACAGCAATCTGACCCTAGTACACTAGGGTTAACGGAGGAAACACAGACAGGACTCTGGCAGTGGACTGACTCTAGAATGCTAGGGTTAACGGAGGCAACACGTACAGGACTTTGGCAGAGACTTGACCCTAGAATGCTAGGGTTAACGGAGGCAACACGGACGGGACTCTGGCAGAGACTTGACCCCAGAACACTAAGGTTAACGGAGGCAACAAAGACTGGACTTTGGCAATGACTTGGCCCTAGCACACTAGGATTTAACGGAGGCAACATAGACCAGACACTGGCGGTATTCTGACCCTAGAACACTAGGGTTAACGTAGGCAACACTGACAGAGGTCTGGCTCAGACTGCACCCTAGTACACTAGGGTTAATGGAGGCAACACAGACACTGGCGAGTGAACGTGCTCCCACAAGCCCCAGGAGAATTCTGGGGCAGATAGGCCTAACAGGCTCAGTGCGGTATAGCGAGTGTTAGGGAGCAGTGTGCATAATGTAACCGACCAGTAGCCAGTGTTGCCCTAATCGGTACACATGGAGATAGTCGGCCAGTCTCGTTGGCAACGGAACCAGATGCTCAGCCAGGTCGGCACACATGGAATACTCAGCCAGTCCAGATAGTACAACCAGACACTAGCCCAGTCAGGTCAGAACGCACAGAGTAGTCATCCAGTCCTAGTCGGTAACGGAATCGGATACTCAGCCAAGCCAGGTCGGTACACACGGTGTTAGTCAGCCAGTCCTTAGTCGGTAACGGAATCGGATACTCAGCCAAGCCAGGTCGGTACACACGGAGTTAGTCAGCCAGTCCTTAGTCGGTAATGGAATCGGATACTCAGCCAGGCCAGGTTGGTACACCAGGAGTTAGTCAGCCAGTCCAAAGTCAGCAACGGAATCGGATCACAGGAGCGTCAGGAATATAAACGTAGTCAGGTGAGCCGGGTTATACACGGAAACAGGAACAAGTAATAATAAACGCTAGTTACGGGTACACCACGAAAGGGCACCGGTAGAATGACAGGAGGGAGTATATAAAGGCAAACCCTGGGAGGAGTCACCAACACAGAGCCAATAAGGATAAGGCCAGGGTAAACCCACAAGTAACAATGTCGCTCAGACACTGAAATCACGGGCACCGTGATAACATCACAGCTTCCAACTCAGCTTATCTGAAAGGTCAGCTTATGGCCCACTAGGCTACCAGACAGAGCTTGCTTACTACCACTTCACTGTGTTCTTAAGGGAAAGCATGAAAAGATACAGCATGCTGGACTTTGGTTCAAACAAATGAGGCAATAGTCACCCATGTGAAAAGCAACATAGTCTACCATGTTACGCCATAGGGAACAAATCACAGTTTTGATGTTGCCTATGTGAAAGAGGCAATGGGCTGTAAAACAAACTAAACTTGCCTTGAGATGATAGGTCCAATTTTAAATCACATATTGTGAGTTTAGCCATTTCAATCTGATAAGCAATTTTCTTTGACTTGGATGGGAATCTTTGTTTACAGTGAATAGGGCTACTATCACAGTGCCTGTGATTCCTGTCACTCTCAGTTGTGGCTGGCACTGATTTGCTAACTGAGTTTGACCCGCCTCCTGATGGCCTTTTTATACCTGGCTATCACATCTGTCAGATGCCCTTTCGTGGTGTTCCTGAGCCAGTAGTGCTGTTGCTGTGTTCCTGTATTCTGAGTTCCTGTGTACCGATTCGGCTTGTCCTGACCATTCTCCAGTGTACGTGCTTGTGTATGACCCGGCTCGTCTGCGTACCACCCTTGGATCCTGACCCGGCTAGACTGACGTTCCTGCTCGTGTATGACCCGGCTTGTATGACTGCCTCCTACGTGCTCCGACCCGGCCCGGCTGACTTCCTGCTCTGAAGATCGACTTCCAGCTTGTTCCAGTGACCTGCATTTCAGTTGTCGCCGCTGCGACATTTCCAGTCTCTGCTGCCCGTGTCAGAGTGACTGCCTTGCCTGGTGCTTCCCTCGATTTAGTGCTGTGCCTCGTTCTTTGTGCAGAGTTGTGTGTATGCTGTGGGCCTTCCTCCCTGTGCAGAGCCTTGCAGTAGCGCTGAAGCCTCGAGTAAACGTGCATTTTAACTCTTGCAGTGCTGCCTTGAATTCACTCTCGCTATCTCCTGTACGAGCCTCGTTACCCATGATACTGCTGCTGAGTTGGCCGCTCTCCATCGGCAACTCTAGTCCACCATTGCAGAGTGTTCACATAGTTGGGCCGTTTGGGCGCTTAAGGCTCTCCGGTATTGGCTACCGACGATATCATTTGACACAGAGTGTTGGCAGAAAGGTTTCAGTGTTGGCTTATCCGGTACTACGCCCGAGGGGGTTAGTGGCTCTTGCTCTCTTATTCCAGCATTCGATTACACTTCAGGAGGCTGTTAGCTCTTGCACCACCGGCCGGTTTCCGTTACGCCCGTGGGGGCTATTGGCACTTGCACAAACGAAAGCAGTTCCTGTAACTATGCCCGTGGGGGCTAAGTTGTTTCCCTTTCTGCTTACTATCCAACACCTTGGCAAGGCAGCTCTATCCTCAGCACTTGATGAACTTTGTCTATACAGCACAGCCCTTTTAACATCCAGGGCGTGTCAAACCTCCACATCTGAGACAGACTGTTATATGGACATTAACCCCTTGGGGGTCAATATCATCCTAGTGCATACTGTTTTGCATTTGTCTTTTGTGCTATTACCATTGTAAATATCTCAGTCTACTTACCTGTGTATTACCTACCGCCCCTAGAGGGCGTACTTGTGCCTTATTCACTTTAATAAAGTGTGTTTTATTTTCACTTATTTGGTCTGAGAGTCCTAAAAAACCGTGACAGCTACATTTATATTTGAGGTTGAAAAAAAATAAATGGGTCAGTCAAGTTCAACCTTTGCCTTGACTTGCCTTGAGGAAGACAAAAAACAATCCAGTTGAAGCCAGAAGTAGTTAGAAAAATTCCTTTCCGACTCCAAAAGTCATTGAGATATATCCCTGGATCAACATCCTATCTATATTGAAACCAACTGCCATAATTCTCTATAGAGAGGTCTGAGATAAAATGTATCCAATACTTTTTGAAAGAATGTCAACATAGACTCCTAAGGCAAGGAATTAAACATCCTTACTGCGCTTGGTGGAAAAAACCCTGCCTCTGTTTAAGGTAGCATTGCCTTTCCTCTAGATTTATAGGATGACTCTTGTGTCCTTTGCTCAGCCTAACTCAAAGGTTACCAAGCAACAACATTGAAACTAGTGGATAAAGAATAATCACAGATAAGTGATATTAATGAAAGTTGAGATTTGTAGAAAAAGTCACCTTTCTTCCACTTGGATTAAACAACTGACAGGGTGAAATACTGATATTAGAATAGTCTGTTAAATTTGAAACTGTAGAGCATCAAAATAATGTAACTATTTAAATACACCAGCACAGTCCCACTCAGCCACCAGAGGGTGGGAGAAATCTCTCTCAGTGTTCCCGCGGGAAATTCCGCAAAAACCATGTTGTTGTCCACTTTTTTTGTGGCAAAATCTGCTTTAAAACCTTCAATTAAAATCTTTGCATTTTCCGCCCATTGGCCAAAATGTTTCACCATTTTTTCAATGGCTAGAAAGTTTCCGCCCATTGATTTATGTGGTTTTCTCCTTTTCACTATAAAAATGTGATGTATTTGTGGAAGTCAAACACAATAGAAGCAGCTACAGAGCAAGGTAGATGTGCTGTGCTGTTCTGCTGTGATTTTGAGACTGCTAACACTATGAGCAGGTTTAAAAATAATAAAAGGAGGAACTGGAAGGACCATTATGTGTCCACTGAGTCTGAGTCTGAGGAGGAAGTGAGCACTAAAGAAGCAATGCTGGCCAGTCACTCTAAATCACCCCTAGGGCTTTTAGGGAAATTACTGTCAAGGGACGAACAAAAGTGTAGTAGTCGTAGTGAGAGCAGGACAGGTTAGCTGCCTGTGCCTGCTGAAAGACGTGCTGCACCTGCTGCCAGACGTGCTGCTCCTGCTGTAAGATGTGCTGTGCCTGCTGTCAGATGTGCTGCTTTCTATGGGCTTGTGGTTTACAAAAAATAAACTAAAAAAAAACATAGTCCTACAAAAAAAAAATTTGGGGGGGTTTGTTTCTAAAAAGCCTAAGTCCTACAAATCAATGATTCCTTAGGGCTTGTGCCAAACAAGCTTAAGTCCTACAAATCAATGTTTCCTTAGGGCTTGGGCCTCTAATAATTCTAAGGCCTACAAAGGCCTCTAACAACAAATCTAACAAATCATCCTCTACAAAATACTCTATCAAGTCAAGTATCGGTCCACCTCAGTGGCAGCTTACGTCAGGGGGTTCCTTTCTCTATCACTTTACATACAAATTTCTTATTTTATTGTATTGATTTATTTTTATATTAACTGTCCCCCCAATACCAGTCAAGAAACCTACCCCCAAAACAAATTCCCTGTTCAACTGATTCATTTCCCAGACTCCACTCACCAACACAAGCGCCCTTCTCAGACCCCTTTTATACTATGCTATGTGTTTTGTGTAAATTCAATGTTCCCTTTGATTTCAATGGAAAGAGCTAGGAGAAAAAAAGGGGAAAATCTGCACTTTCCACGGGAAATTATTCGCCAAGCGCGAAGTGCCATTATTCGTTGGTTTCTGTTTGAGGCTAAATTTTTCACCCATCCCTAGTTACCACCTCAATGAGACTGGAATTCAAAACAAGAAACCTGTTTGTTCTTGGAGACATTAATATTAATTGGTTGGACTCCAGTAATGAAAGATTTTGTTTGTTGTTTAAGACATTGAACTTATCACAGCTAATCTCCTACCCATCTCACATAAATCCTAAAACATCCAACCATACTCTGCTAGACTGGATTCTTTCATCCTGCCCAAGTAGAATACAAGAGTGTTTAGCGATCATTCCATCGTCTACTGTGTTTGTAAAATAAAACCAGTCATATCATGTCCCATACTCTCTGGTCTTTCCTAAATGATTTAAGAAATTGTCACTGGTATAGAATACACTTAATACCTGATCTAGAGTCAGCAATTTACTTTTTTAATTCAGAATCCTTGCAGGTTTGTAATACCCATTCCCCACCTAATCAAGATAAAGGTAAGGGGGCCCATCTACCCTGTGTCTCAACTGACCTGTTTGAATCATACAGTTTTGGAGAAGCCTAATGGACAAAATTTAAACAAACAGGCTCCACTGATGATCACACAGCATACAGACTGCAGAATACTTGCACGAAGCAAACAAAACTAGCAAACGCTCAATAATTTACTGAACAGTAATGTATCAAAACCACATGAGTTTTGAAAAGTTGTTAAAAAGATCTACAACCCCTCTAACAATTCTCATCCATCAACTACAAAAATAGGCAATGAAACAATACAATCTCCCAGAGTTCATGCATTCAACAGTTACTTCATTGTGTGTGCCACCCTGATTACACAAAACAAAAGTAATTCTTAAGTATAAATGTGTTACCAATAACTTGATCCAACATTAGTAGTGAGTTCAATTTCATTAAACAATAGTGAAATACATGACCAATTCCACAACCCAAAAATAAAATTGTACTCTGGGCCTGACCAACTACCAGCATGTTATTAAAGCTTAGCGCCTTCTTCACTCCCCCATCTGTTGCATCCCTAATTAATGCCACCCTGTCACCTGGATAAAAACACAAAGCCTTTAAAGTGGCTAGAGTTGAACCTATCCACAAAATTGGGAATAAAGATGTAGTATCAATTTACAGACAATATCCCTGCTCCCCACATTATCTAAAATCCTAGAGAAATGTGTCCATATGCAACTATATAAGTATTACCAACTGTCCAGTTTTTTCACCCGGCTTCAGTCAGGCTTTCGTCCAAATCACTCAGCCATCACTGCCTTCAAAATCACTCAACAGTCACTGATCTTCTAAAAGTATGGAAAATGGTGAACTCGCTGAAGTTATTTTCCTAAATTTTGCAAAGGCATTTAATATAATAGACCATAATATTCTGATAATTATACTTTAAAGTAATGCTTCTCTAAACTGGTTTGATCCTATTTATCAGGCAGAATGCAATTTGTTTCCATTACTGACAATGGGCTGGATTCAAATGCAGGAGATAAATGTTACCTCCTGTTTTATAAAAAAAACATTCCTATTGAAGTCTATGGGGATACCTGGAGATAAAAGTAGAGATAAAATTAGCACATGCATTTGCATCCAGCTCAATATTTCCCTTCCGTTCAAAGTAACAAGTAGGGTCCCCCAAGGCTCCATTCTTGGCCTTCTTTTATTTTCTCTATTTAAAAATTGTCTGCCCATGGTTTACAAAGCATCTTCTGTGCACATGTGCGGAGAACCGGGCATCTCATCTGCTTAAGGCCTTCTTAGCTGCTTTTGATAATGGTTCTTTTCCCCCTTCCATGAATAGTGCCTGAATTTTGCTAATTTCCAAACCTGGGAAGAACACCTCAGTTTGTGAATTCTACTGACCAATCTTGCTCCTGACAACTGACGTCAATGTTGTTGCCAAAAACTTGGTGAAAAGACTGAATCCAGTGATATCCACACTATTAAACCCGGATCAAACAGGGTTTATGCCAGGTAAGTCAACTATGCATAATCTCAGACGATTTTTTAAGCACCTATCCCTCCCTCAAGATTATGCTGGCAATCGAGCAGTGGCATCACTGGATACAGCCAAGGCCTTTTATTTCATGGAGTGGGAATACTTGTGGGGGGTTTCCTACTGATTCGGCTTCATACAAACGTTCTTATGCTGGATCCAGGTTTTATATGCAAAACTACTGACCATCGTGTCAACTAGAATGAGAAGTTCCCATGACTTTTGTTTATACAGATGAACTCAATAGGGATGCCCATTATCACCAGCTTTGTTTGCCCTGGCTATAGTGCCATTGGCTTCATTGATTAGGATAGACCCTAAAATTGTAGGCTTTCGTATTGGGGGATTAAGTAGAAGGTCGCCCTGTATGATGTTCCTAGGTGACACCGGGTGCTACTTTCAAAGGTTTTTGGAACTGGTTGACTATTATGGTAAATTTTCAGGCCTGATGGTTAACTGGTCCAAATCCTCTCTGTTCTTGTTGGAAGCACCTACAATGTTTGTATATACCTAAAGTTTGGAGCTACCACAAGTTCCAACCCTGGGATATACCAGGAAGCGCCACAATGAATAAAAATCACAAAAATACAAACAATATTCACAATATAAATATAAATTATTCTCACAAATAATTCTTCAAGAGGTAGTAACTATTTCTTCCAATGATGGATCACAAAGTCCAATGCTGCTGATATTTGGGTCAGGGAATCCCAACAATTTAACTAAAGAACAAAGAAATATAAAAACAGCGCAAATAAACTCTTCTGAGTGCAGTATTTTCCAAATTCTTTTCCTTCACCTTCACCATGTGCTCCAAATTGGGTACTCACTTGTAAATGAGGTTTTTACTGCCTCCCAGTTTCAATCAGCACTCCTGGTTCAGACCCCAGGCTGGTTCACACCACTCTGCTAACCTCCAGGTATTTGCCGCAGTATCCCCCTCTATCAACCGATATTCTCACAATCCTTCAGGGAGTATGGTGTGTATAATACTCAATATTATGGCAGTATAAATATATTACACCGGTAATCCCAACAAAATGGAGCACCAAAAAAATGGGTAAGGAATGAATAATCAAATATTTAATATATATCAAAATACAATAAATCTCAATAAGTAAAAGGTATTAGCAATGCCAATATCATTAAAATACCAGAATAACGCTCAACGCATTTCGTAAGTCCTGCTTACTTTCTCAAGAGCTTCTGACAAAATAATTTCCTACCTTATTCTCATCCCGATGTTTATATAGAAGAGGCCTGTATTCTCCATTCTACTTTCATTTTCGTTTTACCGCCAAACACTAGATTCCAATTGTTTCCGGTATTGTTCTCCAGGATACACGCATGCGCTCCACTGGTGAAACGCATCATATGCGCATGTCAACCGAAAGCACCCACTAAGCGCATGCCCGATTCCCTTCTGCGCCTCAACCCTGGAACACAATGCACACCCCCCTATCACAGTGCCTGTGATTCTCTGTCACTCTTACTTGTGGTTCGCTCTGATTTGCTGAGCCAGTTTGGCCCGCCCCTGGTGACCTTCTTATGCCTGGCCCAGACATCTGTCAGATGCCCTTTCGTGGTGTTTCTGAGCCAGTGTGCTGTTGCTGTGTTCCTGTGTTCCAGATTCTCGTGTACCGACTTGGCTTGTCCTGATTACGCTCCAGTGTTCCTGATCGTGCTTGACCCGGCTTGTCTGAGAACCACCTCTGTTTCCTGACCCGGCCTGGCTGACGTTCCTGTTCGTGTATGACCCGGCTTGTATGACTACCTCCTGCGCACTCCGACCCGGCCCGGCTGACTTCCTGCGCCGAGATCGACTTCCAGCCTGTTCCCGTTGTTGCCGCCGCAACATTTTTCACCTACTGTTGCCAGCTGCCGTGTGACCACTCTGCCTTGTGTTGCCTTTGATCAGTGCAGTGTCCCGTTGTCTTGCAGAGCTGTGCGTTCCTCCGTGAGCCTCACTATACTTGCAGAGCCTCAATACCTTACAGAGCCTTGTGTGTAAACGTGCATATTAACCCTTGCAGTGCTGCTTTACTCTCGCTACCTCGATTCTCAGTTTAGAGCCTCTCTTGCTGTGCTACGTCTGCTATCTATCCTACTGCAGAGTAGTCACTTTATGTTGGTCCGGTAGGGTGTCATTGGCTCTCACTTCTACGCTAGTTACTGGGCGATATCTACTGTGGCCTCTGGGCTAGTGTGGCAGCAAAGGGAAGGCTCAAGCTCTGGCAGGTTCCCGTTGTATATGCCCGTGGGGGCTATTGGCTCTAGCGCTACTATTACTGGTATCCGGTTAACGCCTGTGGAGGCTATAGCCAGCTCTTGCATTGCAGGCCGGTTTCCGTTACGCCCGGGGGGGCTATCCACACTCGCAGAAGCAGTCCTCCTGTTAGGTAAGCCCGCGGGGGCTATTTGGATTGCTGTTCTGCTTAACTATTTGGTCACTTCGGCTAGGCATTTACGTTTCCAGAACACTGTGAACTGTCTCTATCAGCACCTCCTTTTAACACCTAGGGCGTGCCAAACCACCACATCTGAGACTGACTGATTTATGCTCTTAACCCTTTGGGTACTGTACACCATTCTCTGTGAAGAGATCTTGTATGTCAATTATACTGTGCATTGTCTCTCTGTACTATATCAGTCATCACTGTGTGTTTATTCCTGCCTCCTCTAGAGGGAGTTCGTTTGCATTATTGCTATTAAAATAAAATTGTGTTTTATTTTACCAACTGGTCTGAGTGTCCTAAAAACCGTTACACCCCCACACAGGAGAAGCGTTTCAATGCGCTCCAAGGTCAGCCGCATCCAACTGGCAACACACAAAGAGCTCTCGCTTGTCACTCGGTGTGAGTCAATATCTCACCGAGTCTATTCATCTGAGCTCCTCATGTATTTCCCATCGGGGCACCCCATGCGTCTCAACCCTGAAGCGCATCACGTGTACACATTCCCCCATTCTGAACAATTGTTCGAACACTTAGATATCATCCCAATAGTGGACATATATACTTAAACAATCTATTATATTCATAATACAGGCATCTATCCTCCCACATCTACATCAGGATGTTTATAAGTATAATGCAGCACGGAGTACCAAATGGGCCATAGGGAGACTAAAGGTGGGACAAACTCAATAAAGAATGGGGAACAATAAAAACCCAATCTGCCTATTATAGGTAGTAAATATTAAAAACCCAATATATTTATTATAATTATGTGAATAATAGACTTATTTATGTGACATATATCTTATAATTTTTTTTTGCGTCTATTATCATTTATAATCCCCAATTTTATTTTTTCTATATAAATATTCTCCAATTATCCTTAAGTAACCCCTATTTTCCATGCACTAAGTGTGTTAGTTTAAATTACTCCATATTATTCCAATTATCATATATAATTATTGAATAAAACCTAAGTCTATCTCTTCATTTAGTCCTCCTTCACCCAATGTTCCCAAGGTATAGATCCAATATGCTTCGCGCTTACAAAGCACCGCAAATCTATTGGGTCTAGTCCTTGGAACGTGCTCCAATCCCATCACCCTAAACCCTTCCAAACCCCTTTTGTCAGAAGCTCTTGAGAAAGAAAGCAGGACTTACGAAACGCATCG
Source organism: Rhinophrynus dorsalis (assembly GCA_037306005.1). Classification (NCBI taxonomy): domain Eukaryota; kingdom Metazoa; phylum Chordata; class Amphibia; order Anura; family Rhinophrynidae; genus Rhinophrynus; species Rhinophrynus dorsalis. The sequence goes on along the minus strand of CM074720.1, from coordinate 514,816,693 downwards.
AGCGTTATTCTGGTATTTTAATTATATTGGCATTGCTAATACCTTTTACTTATTGAGATTTATTGTATTTTGATATATATTAAATATTTGATTATTCATTACTTACCCATTTTTTTGGTGCTCCATTTTGTTGGGATTACCGGTTTAATATATTTATACTGCCATAATATTGAGTATTATACACACCATACTCCCTGAAGAATTGTGAGAATATTGGTTGATAGAGGGGGATACTGCTGCAAATACCTGGAGGTTAGCAGAGTGGTGTGAACCAGCCTGGGGTCTGAACCAGGAGTGCTGATTGAAACAGGGAGGCAGTAAAAACCTCATTTACAAGTGAGTACCCAATTTGGAGCACGTGGTGAAGGTGAAGGAAAAGAATTTGGAAAATACTGCACTCAGAAGAGTCTATTTGCGCTGTTTTTATATTTCTTTGTTGGAAGCACCGCCTGATCTGGTGTCCCTGGCTTCTTGTACGTTACAGATGGTTGAATCCTTCAAATACCTCGGTATTATGATATTTGCTTCAATGTATGATTTTCTAAGTAATAACTTGGTTCCAGTTATGAATTCCTTCTAAGATAAAGCAGCTACTTGGCGTGGACTTCCACTCAATGTGATAGGGCACTCAAACCTGATTAAAGTGATGTTTCTCCCTAGGCTTCTCTATGTGTCCTAAAGCTCCCCTGAGTATATCCCTGAATCATATTTTTGATATTTGGATGCAATTGCATCCACTTTCCTATGGGGAGGTATAAAGGTCAGAATCAAATTGGCGACCCTGCGTAGACCACTTTCGGAGGGGGGAATTGAATTCCCTGATTTTTATTACTGTTATTTAGCTGCTTAGGCACAGTTTGCATCAGAGTGGGAAAACCCAAACACTTCTTATGCTTTTGTAGCTCTGGACAGGGTGACTCTACCCGAGGACTTGTCCTCTGCTCAGGTGCTCCTTTTGGGATGACACGTGAGATCTTTAATGACCACTGGAGCAGCCTCCACTCTTAGGGCCTGGAAGACTGTTCAGCACTTCACACAATATGTGGCTGTGTATCCGGCGACTCCTCTATGGATTTAGGTCACCTCATCCACCTAGACTTTGGACCTGTATGGAGCAGACACGGTATCTCTTCCTTGGGTCAACTGTATACTTGCACCTCCATCATGTGCTTCAGACGCAATGGCCAAGGAACTGATTGAAGAATGTAAACTTACCAAGGAACTGATTAAAGAATGTAAACTTGCATCGGAACTCATAACTCCCAGTCTGAAGCACATAATCACATTTTTTTATTGGTGGTTACAGAAGCATATTATATCTCCTAGGTCTTGCCTGCACCACAAATCCAGCTTGGTAAACTTGACACTCTGTTTAACTCATTATGCCACTCTACCCTTCAATGTAGTTACACTACTGATCACTGTGATATGTTAAAAGAACTAAATTGGTTAACACTCAAATCTAGACTTGCCCTTCACCTTTCTTGCTTAGTAAACAACCACTTCTCTGGAAAGCTACCAAACTACCTGAGCAGTATGCTCACTCCTGCACTCCATACTAACTATAACATCTGCTCCACTACTAACAGCTCGCTGCATATACCACACTACAATAAAGAAGCTGGTCAATCTACCTTCTCGTTCAGAGCTCCGAGAGTCTGGAATAACCTGCCGGAAAAAATCAGATCTTCTCCCAGTTTAAAATCCCTAAAAAAACTGCTTCTTTATATTTAAAAACAATATGTAACTGTATATACATTTTTAGTATGTATGATTGTGTGTATATATAATTTTTCTCTATTTATGTAAAAAAAATCTTTCCTGAAAGTTCTTCAGGACATATTTGAAAATGAGAGAAATCTCAATGTATTCTTCCTGGTAAAAACATTTTCTAAATAAATAAAAATAAAGAACAAAGGGGTGTGCAGTACATTGCTTCTTAAACCTGTGGTCCTCAAATGGTTAAAGGAATAGCATTATATGAAAATGAATGGATCTCTGATTGCTCTTCACAGTTTTTTCAGCATGTGGAGAGTTATTTCAATAGTATGTGATTTGTAGTTCAAGAGTAATTAAATTATTAAGGATCCGCTTATACTTAGCCACCTCTCCTCAGATGTGGAATCCAGTCATTGGACCAGACAACTCACAGGGAGGGACAATCTTCTTGCATTGAGCTTAAGGTAAACCCTTCCGTCCTTGACAAATGCTCATTGAAGATTGCGCCTCGTTGTGCTTCATCTGGACCAGCTTGGATAGCAGCAAGATGTGGGTAACATGGGGCGGGAGGGGGATCCTTTATAATTGTATTACTCTTGAACTACAAATCTCATACTATTTACATAACACTCTACATGCTGAAAAAACTATGTAGAGCATTTATTGTACAGCTTTGATGGTAACAGGATGATGTTTAACACCTTCATTGCTTTTGGGGTCTTCACAATTCATAGGCAAACTTTTTTGTGGGGGGAGATAATTTTTGGCCTTAGTCATCATGTTGTACCTTGGATCCCTCCCACTTCTCCCTCAATGAGGATGTAAATAACGAATAAGGGTCTTTCAACCCATCACACCTCCTTCCTTTGTAAACTTAGGAAGGGGATAGGTCAAAAGGGGAATCAACTGACAATCTCGCCCCTCCTTGAGGCTCCCAAGTCTTTCTCTAAGGGTCGGGGACTACCTCCAATAGCTCAGGCTGATGGGCCATTGTAAATAAAGAGTTACTTATAGTTACAATCTAAGATATTGCCTCTCATATAATAAGAACCTTCCTATACAGATTTAGATTGTATTCCACCATTACAGATTGTTGTTGCCTTGTAAGGAAATGTGCCCTCAGTTTATCTTTAAAGCTTTCTCTCATCTTGCTTTCCAACACTCAAATTAATAACTCAACTTGCTTACAGCTAAAAAGCATGTTTAGATGTGCTTCAAGTCAGTGTATATCATGTAACCATGTGAATGTTTGAAATGTTTATTTTGCAGTTTAGTAAATCATTTGGCACCTCTCAAAACATGAATAAGGAAGCATCCGTCACATATCAGACTGATGAATCCAGATACTCTAGTTGCTAAACATTTTTTTGAGTACTGTGATAGGGATACTTCTAAATGTACTTTTTAGGGTATATAAAAGGTATCCTCATAATCAAGGGCTGGGGATTTATTTGCACATTTTTGTCTGGTAGAGGTTAAGTTGATTTTCCACCTGGAAATATGTATAGTAAAATACTTAAATTCCCAATTTCTTCCTGAACAAGAAACAATATGACATTTTTTTATACATTGTATATTATTAGCTCAATTTTTAATAAGCATTTAATTTTTAATATTGATAACAGAATATTAATCCATAGGTTATATTTTTTTAATTTTACACCATGCCAGCTATTGGATTATCAATGTTTCTGTCATATGTTAACATTAAAAGTGGTAAATATCATTTTATTGATTTTTTATTTTATATGAATGGTTTGTATGGGGTGGTGAAGAAGGTGTCTTTATGGCACATCCTTAATAACATTAATTTTGAATGTGTACTGAAATTGCTTCTATTGTACAAATAACCTACTTATACTGCCCACCGATTAACCCTTTCAGTATCAGATTTTATTTTTATTAGCTTTTATTAGCTGCACCTGCAATTTAGCAGTAAATGTTTTTTAAGGTAAATTGTTCCTTAAATAAATTGTGGAAGATAACATTATCCCCCCACCTCTATCTTATAATGAGATCAGAATTGAATTAATTACAAAAATGGGGTCCCACAACCCTATATCAGGATTTTTGGCTAATAGGATAATTTGTGTAAGCCAAACTTTGTCACTTTTTTTTTCCACATCTTTTTCAAGAACCAAGAGAGGGCCTGGTGTGATGAGGGACCTCTCTCTACGTTTTAAATAAATACGGAATAACTACTAAACAGAAGGATTGAAAGACCCTTCCCTTGGGCACTATTATATTAATATAAAGTCTCCAGGACCCATATCAATTAATGGCTCATATAATAGGTGGATAAACAAAGGGGTATAAGGACTTCCTTGGGCAAAATTGTATTAAAGGGATAGAAATGTTTCATAATAAAAACAGCTTCAATTAATCTTCATAGTATTTAGGCCATGGAGAGTGTTATTTCAGTACTGTCAGAGTTGTAGTTCACGAGTAATTGAATGATAAAGTATCCCCCCCTCTCACCCCTTTTAATGATGTAACAATGCTCACCTCAGAGCAGCAGGGTGGAGTCCAAGTGAATTGCAGAGAGGGACAATCTTCAATTAACATAAGGGAAAAACCTGAAAAACCTTCAATGGGAGCAGGGCTTTCATTGTTCTCACAGAAAGAAGATTGTCCATTGCTGTCTGGTCTGTGGACCAGATTCCACATCTGAGGAGAGGTGGCTTATACTAGGTAAAAGGGGCGGGAGGTGGATATCTTTCAATTACTCTTGAACTACAACTCTGACAGTATTGAAATAACACTCTCTATGGCTCAAATGCTATAAAGATTAATTGGAGCTGCTGTTTTTGTGAAACATTACTATCCCTTTAATATGTGGTCTCTGAAGTCTGGACCCCAAGTTAAAGGAGCAGTAAACTTTTTCTATGAAAACATATACAGTATGTTACAGAGCTTTTCCTGCGGAGTAAAAACTCTCACTGCTGTCAGTTGTTTTATTAGAAATCTGTAACAGATCAAAATAATCAGGAAGTGAATTTACTGCACATTTACTTACTGATAGTTCTGTCAGGAAGTGGCTTGGTTTCTATGGAAAACTGTCACTGACTTTCTTCTCCATTAGAATGTAACAGAAAAACTAATTGGAATTTGACCACTAGAGAGCACTGTTAATGTAAAAAAAATGGATTTAAACTACAATGACTTGGGAAATGTGGATTTCTCAGCAGCAGGGCTACTCTTATCTTACTCAACATGAAAAGCCATACCATATATATTATTTCATTAAAAAGGTTTACTGCTTCCTTAATTATTTGGAAACTTTCCTCTCCTGGTGGAAGATTCTGACTCCCTCCTTGGCTAATTATTTGATTAACTAGTGTAAAAGCCCGTGTACACGGGCCAAAGTGTGTAAAGCAGAGCTATTATATTAACCCTTTGAGTGCCAGAGGGGTAATGTGTTGCTTACCCCTCTTGCACTCAAAGGGTTAAATTGTATTGACACTGAAAACACCAACTTGAAGGGGAGCGGAGCTATTATATCCAGGATGCCGGGTCATGATAAGAGGAGATCCTGAGTGCCACCGGAGCTTTCCTAATAATGTATTCTGCAGTAAGAACTGATCTTAATCCTAGAGGGGAGAAGTGCAGAGAGATCAGGGCCATACCTAGGTGTCTGAAGTGAAGCCAGCACAGAATGTAAAGTTATCTTTCTGTGCTGGCTTCAATTCAGACGCCTAGGTATGGACTGGCCCTGATCTCTCTGAAGCTCTGTTCATTACATTCAGCTCAGTTCTTACTGCAGCATACAGTATCAGGAATGCGCCGATGGCACTCAAGATCACCGTTTATTGTGTCCCTGAGTCCTGGATATAATAGCTCTGCTCCCCTTCAAGTTGACGTTGTCAGTGTCAATACAATTTAAGTAAGTATGTGGAACTGACTGAATGGCACTTTACTTTATCAAGGTGTACAGCACCGCGCCGCCTACCCACGAGCTGTTTTGTGCGTGACCATTTAAAAGGATACCCATTCGGGCAGTCTCTACTGGTCATGACTGCATGGCCTGTGTTCAGGCAGTCTCTACTGCTCATGACTGCATTGGACAAACATACATCTGGCCTTTTAGATTATAGGATATGGGGTTTTGTGAGACAATTTGTATTATTACTTTTATTATTGTTATTATTATTATTATTATTGTTATTATGTCATATTTATCCCCTTGGTGGCCAGAACATTTTGTATGCTAGAGGAACAGTATATGTTTGTTCAACCATACTTTCCCTCTAGATGCTTTAGTATACCCATACAGATTATATACCATCTTGAAAGGATAAGTAGGGCTTTCTTTTGATGTCATATTTATATGTGTAACCAATCATTTGGTTTGATTATATTATTAAAGCAGAACTAAAATCTCCACTAAAGTCTCCATGCAATACTTATGCAGGTGGAGACTAGCTTACTAATTGTTATTTTACCTCTCAAAAGTGCCCCCGAATAAAGTTATCCTTAAGCTTCTGAGACTGACGGCCAGGTTACTGCAGCCTGTGTGCCTGTACCATCAGTCTCTTCTGGAGCCGTTCAGGCCAGTGCAACGCCTGTGAAGGGTGAAGAGGACTGACAGCGCATGCGCGCATTCAAGATGTCCGCGGCGATGTCTGGCTTCCGGTCTCGGAAGCTTAAGGATAACTTTATTTGGGGGCACTTTTGAGAGGTAAAATGATTACAAAGCTAGTCGCTACCTGCATAAGTATTGCAGGCCAACTTTAGTGGAGGTGGTAGTTCCACTTTAAACGGATAGTAATGTTTCATAATAAAAGCAGCTCTAATTAATCATCATAGTATTTGGACCTTGGAGAGTGGACCTCTTCTGCGCCTGCTGAGGCCAAGGGATTGGGATATTGCTACATAGGGACATGATAGAATCCTGAAAGATGACTAGGGTAGATTTCTAATTCTTAAAGTCTTTCTGTTTAATACTTTAGTGACCCTCGCTAACATCTACGGCTCTAATACTCAGCAACTCCCCTTCTTGACTGCTATGCTGAAATCTGTTTGAGAATTTGCACAAGGTAGGGTATTCCTAGCTAGAGATTTCAGTATTGCTCTTTCTCCAGACTTAGATCGTTCTACTGGTAAATTTTGCCCCCCTCTTACCTCCAATGTATACAAGCATTCTGGCTTCTAACTCCTTCATAGATGTGTGGCGTGTCTCTCATCCCCTAAATAGAGATTACAAACACCTATCCAGTGTCCAACACAAATATTCTCACATTGACTATGTCCTCCTGCCGCAACACAGGGTACACACTATGCTCGGCTCTGAAATTAACACAATGACCTGGTCAGATCATGCCCCTGTTTCAGTCACTTTTCCCCTTCCCCACTGCCTGTTAACAATCCCCATGTGGCGACTTAATGAAGTTCTTTTAGAGTCCCCAAACTCTGTCTCTTCTGTTAGGCAAAGGTTTGTAGATTATTTTCAGTGGAACGCTACAGGCCAGTGCAGATATTGTCTGGGCTAAAGTGCAAGCTTCTTTATGTCCTTCTTACCTCAGCTAGGGTGTTGATACCACTCACTGGAAATCTAGAACCTTTGTTGACACAGTGGCGGTCCAGAGTTGACAATACAATGGTGCTGGAAAGATGCATGCTTTGGCTTTCAGTGAATGTTGGGAGCCATTAATATCTTCTTAGGCATACTGTCATATGGCCCTTCTGCCCTACCTAGATCTTGGAGCTGTGCCATGCTGTCCCTTCTCCAACCTATCTCCCCTCTTTTCTCCCTGCTCCCTCCCTCCTCTCTTATTCCCAACCTTCTTCTCCTATCTCTTTTATTCTCTCCTCCTTGTCTCAACTTTATACTCTTACACCTCACCAGGTCATCTGTCTGGCCTGTTGCTCAGACCTATTTGCTATCTTGTGGTTCTGTTGCACTCAGAGGGTTACAACACACAATGAAGGTGACGTACTAAGAGAAGTGGTGAAGTTCTGAACTGCACAATAAATAAAAATTCACATTGAGTTGAATGGGGCGTTTAACCCCTTAAATGTTAGAGAGGTCGCCAGCAATTTGTGAAGCATTCAAGGATCGGAAGCTTTATTTCTCCCATATGGTGCAGTTAGTTTGCTCTAGAATTGTTCCTGTTTCTTTTTTTAATGTCATCAGTGTGTGTTTTAACCCTTTGAATGCCAGAGGGGTATGCAACGCTTTGCTTTGCAATGCTTGCATACCCCACTGGCACTCAAAGGGTTAATCTTAGACAGTTTTGTATGGTGGGTATGTGTCCCTTTAATATGATATAGTGCTAGAGTGATTCTACATTTGTTTGCTTATCCTATATAATAATTCGCTAGGATGTTTGTCAGAAGCTGTTATGTTCAGTAGGGACAGCCCGAATGCATGGAATGCTGGGAGCTGAAGGAATGCTGGGAGCATGGAATGCTGGGAGGTGTAGGAATGCTGGAAGTACGGAATGCTGGGAGGTGTAGGAATGCTGGGAGTACGGAATGCTGGGAGTCCTGTGCTGGGAGCATTCTGTGCTTTCAGGCAGTCTCTACAGTGCATGACTGCATCGGCGGAAGGACACAGAGCAGGACCGCCCTCTTAACCCTTTGAGTGCCAGAGGGGTACGCAACACATTGCAAAGCAATGCAGTGCGTACACCTCTGGCACTCAAAGGGTTAACATCACCTGAACATTGGCCCATGTACACGGGCTTTTACACTAGTCTTGTATAAATAGCTGTGTCTGTGCTTTAACATTTACCTTTGAAACTGTGAATTAAATATAATATTTGGTGTCTATTTTAGTGCCTTTCTAATACATGTTGTTTATACCAATCACATCCATAGTTGATAATTAAAGTGAAGTGCAATAGCCTCCAAAATAGGCATTTGACAAACTCGGCTTTTGCATAGGGCATATTAAGAAAGAAAATGCATGGTCTTAACCAGCATGTGGTATGTTAGGCTGGTGTATTTATATAATATACATCTCAGTTGCTTATAATAACTGTTATCAGAGGTCCTGTTGAAGCTATCTCACTTCAAAAGACATTTTAATAAAAGAAGATTTACATCTAGCATTTGGAGTAAGCAGACAGAAAATCATTCATTTCTCATTGAAGTCCTGCCTTGACCATATTTACCTCCCTCTAAATTTCCAACCTCTTGCTAAACAGACAACCGTGCAATACAGGGACATTTATATGTACTGGCTAATGGCTCCATCCAATTGTCCCCCAGCTGCAGTTTTACAAGCACAGTAAGCCATCCAATAACCCGTGCTGTACACTAACATGAAAAAAAACAACAATGTACAGTAATATATTGTCCATAGAGATCAATGGAATGGCTCTACCCAAGAGTAATTCATATCTGTGCGGTCAGTGCCAACACATGATAAACTGATACATTTATCCTTCAGAAATACTGCTCCAACCTTTTTTGGCGTACAGAACACAACGAACCTAAGTATGGGAACAACAGCTCTCACAACACTGAACACATAGCACAATGACAGCAATGGAAAAATTTACCCCTGGTATGTAAAGGAACTGGATAAACAACATCAACCCATCACCCCAAACAAGGGGTTCACAAATCAACCACACACAATTCGTGACAAGATACCCCGGCACAACAGGGGTTAACACATACCAACACATATGCCCACACATCACAATATGCAGACCTGGCAGTCATAAGCAACCCAAGCTGGCCTGTGCAACATCAACAGCCAATGGCAACCCAGATGCATTGCTCCACATCACACATGCACCTGACAGGTAAACAGCAATTAAAACAAACATATTCAAACAACAACAGCCACACTACCATAAAACTACATGGACAACACACACCTCCACATTGGTCACTCCCTACCTGATGACCGCTTCTGCACAATGCCCCACCCCTGTCTTAAAGGAACAGCTTGCTATCTTCATACATGGCATGTTTACAGTGAGACCACTCAGAGAGATATTATGAGCAGGATGTTTTCATTGCAGTACCTGCAAAGACATCAGAGAAGGGGGTATATGAGGGTTAGGGAGCACCGGGAACCCCCAAGCACACCTGTACATCTTTTGCCTATTGTAATCGCTGATTCTCTGGCTGCTGAGCCAGTCAGAAGCCCATCTCCACCTGGAGGACCAGGACAGGTAGCAGCACTTCAGCTGCCAAAATCAAATCCACCGCAGCTGCCGCAGGGACCTGTGGAGAAGCACAGGGAGAAAAGATGACCACAAAGACCCAAGATATACTGCACAAGGGTCACTCTCATCAGAATGATTGATGCTGAAGTGATAGACCAATACAGGTTGACATAGCACAGCATCATTGACCCATATGAGGTGCTAAAGGATGATGTTGATTCCATATACAGCACCAACAGTGCACTATCTGGATTGCAGAAGCTGCTGTGTGCCAGCCATTTCATGGCAAGTAGATCCTTCCAGTCCACACAGGGATATGCATCTGGGATGTCCCAGGCCACATGTTCCAGAGTGTAGTCCAGGGTGTGGGCAGCCCTGAAAAGGAAGGCCAGAAAGTATATCCACTTCCCTCATGCCCAGATGGAGTGAACATGTGTCAAGCAGGACTTCTACATAAGTGGAGGAATACCCAGAGTCATGGGGTCATCGACTGCATGCATGTGCACATAAGAGCTCCTCTGCATGAGAGCCATCTCTACATTAATAGCAAGAATTTTCACTATATCAACTCTCAGATGGTGTGTGATGACAACATGAGGATCACCTACGTATGTGCTTCATATCTTGGCAGTTATCATGGCTCCTACATCCTCAGGCACTCCCCTGTCTACTAAGACTTTGAGAATGGGACCTATGCATGTGGATGGCTTTTAGGTGAGGGAACAATCTACACATCACACCACATCCACAGGGGCATGCACATGATTACTAAAAAAACCAGATTAGCATGGTCATGACACACAAGTAGTATGTCCCCCTTACACAACATCATCTGCATAACCTTGAGGTCCATGTGTCACAATGTCACTTCTTTTACACAGGGGATGCTGGATATGACTGCAAACCCTAGCTGCACATCTGTCCAAAATCCTCAAATACCTGCACAGCACCTCTGCAGTGAGGGTCACGTCAGTACCAGGAATGCAACTAAACAAACTTTTGGCCTGCTCAAAACAAGATTTTAGTACCTGGATAACTCAAGGGGATGTCTACAATATGCACCAGGGAAAGCATGTAATATCCTACTCGCATGTGCCATACTACACACTATCACTGTAGACACAAGTGTAGTGGAGGATCTTGTGCCAGTATCCATTGTGGAGGTGCCTGCTCCACAGCCTGAGGATGAGGGGAGCCTGAGAGAGCCAGAGACACGAGAAAGGCCAATCAGAGATTACTTTACTTGTGAGTACAATACAGGAATCAAACACTATGTATGACTGTGATTAGGCAGATAATGTGTGGAAACCCACTCACACAAGAAATATTCATATATGTCACTCAACAAGATGACTGAGATGCACAAGAGCCTCCAACCTGGAAATTGCCTGCTTCAACAACACAACCGCATAGCTGGCACAATATTGAGCACATGCAGCTGACATGCCATGTTTGGGTATAATGGAAGCTGTGAATGCAACTGACATCTGGAATTCCTTTTGACCCATGATGACATTGCCGCATCAAGCAAAGCAACCATCCTACTGCAAACACTTGGACAGTCAGTTGCCTATGTCCATTATATTCCTGAGGTTAACTAACAGCAATAAACAGATTTTGAGTTGAACATATCCATATCAACTATATAACCCTTGGAGCGATAGAGCGGTATTCATTGCAATGACATGCAATGCATTGGATATCCCTCTGGCATTCCAGGTGTTAAAGGAATATTAGAGGTACTATGAGAACAATAGATGTGCAATACCTAATGTAGGTGAAGAGGTATGGATTTACTGTGTTAGTGTTGGGTACCGCATCGGAGTTAATTATTGGGAGTGAAGATTTCATGGCCACCTTGCTGACCTGTGTGTATGTGTGAGTATGTGTGCAGCACAATGGCATTCATATACTAAGTTATGTATTGCTACAATGTCATGTTCACATATTAATATGGCTGGTTAGCATCCCCTTGTTTCTAACCCTATGAGTACCAGTGGAACAATGGGTTTTTACTTCTATAGAACGCAAAAGGTTAATAAGATGATGACAGTTAAGCCTTTGAATAACAGACAGTTATGCAGTGCAGTATCAACTCCTGTCATTCCTTCCCAGATGCATCCATGGCATGATCCATCATGGAACTGAGGAATGTCCAAGTAACCCTGGTGAAACGCTGACTCCATTTCATTAAAGTGCACCTAGTGCTACTGATTATTACATTATATTAATTGACAGTATAAAACTCAGACAAACTTAGAAACTGCTCAAGTATGTTTATATGAAGTGTCTAAGATCTATCATGAAACACCTGTACAGCAATACTTGTCGTCTTCAAAGTTCAAAGACCTCTTGCAAAAATTATAAGCAGGTTAACTTTATATTTTCTAGTAGACTGATCTATATATATATATATATATAATAAGACTTTGTGACTGGCAAAACACACCCAGGGGCGGCAGTAAGGAGGAGTTACTGCTCCCATTGGGTGATTCAATGGGGGGGGGTGATTTTTGGCCCGCCCCCACTATTCAGCCTGCCCACCACTCTCTAAGGCTGAAAAAGAAAAATGTCTGCCACTCACTCCTATACTACAGACACAGACACATGCCCCACACACACTGGCAGACACATACACACATATACACCCACTCATACAGAGACACACACACACGCATGCTGAGCAGCTGAGGATGATGGGAACTATGTTCAAGCTACAGCTAGAAGGCCATGGTCCAAATCTGTATTATGCATCAGGGTTCCCAGCACATAGATACAAGGTTATGGGCTCGCTACAATAAACCACTCATATACAGCTTCTTCATTCCCTTTCTGTGACCCTGCACAACCCTGCCAATTACTACAAGTGAGACGATTTCTAACCAGTCAGCAGGCAGGATGCTGGGGAGCTGACTTGCTAGCACAGAGAAGCTGAGAAACTGGAACAACAGCAAAGACATGATCAGGCAGTGCAGAGCAAGGCTTCGGCTGAGCTGGTAAATGACAGAGACATGGTTGTGACTGTATTTATATATTGCACAAAGAGAGAGAAAGAGAGTAGATTGTTTGTTAGTCTGTCTGTAAGCAGAGGTGCAAGTTCCAGCAATCATTTCCATGCTGTACACAGCTCACTGTATAGCATGTATAACAAACTATTTATATATGGTCTGGCATTGCATAGTATACAGACTGTGTAGAAGGACTGGCACTATACAGTATAAGAGGGACAGTCCCTGTTTCAGACCCAAATCCCTCTACTCCTCTATTTAGGAGATCATACTGTGTGGTGTATATACCAGTGTATCAGATTGCTCCACATCAATAAAACCCACAGTAATGTGGGTATAAACTTCTGTATATATCTTATAAATTAGTCTGTGTAAAAAATACTTTTGTCTTCTTCTAAATCATTCATTTACACAAAGAGTAACTTAACCATTTCAATGCCAGAGGGGTATGCAATGCATTGCTTACCCCCTGGCACTCAAAGAGTTAAAAAATCTCTACAATGGTCTGGTACTGTATAGCAGTGGTTCTCAACCTGTGCTCTCAGTGGCTATTAACAGGCCAGGATTTTAGAATTTCCTTTTAAGAGCACAGGTGAGTTACAACTGAGCCTCTGATCAACACACTTGTGTTCTAGCAGGGAAATTCCTAAGTCCTGGCCTGTTAGTGGCCACTGAGGACATGGGTTGAAAACCTCTGGTTGTGACTGTATTTATATATTGCACAAAGAGAGAGAAAGAGAGCAGATTGTTTGTTAGTCTGTCTGTAAGTAGAAGTGCCAGTTCCTGCAATCATCTCCATGCTGTACATAGCTCACTGTATAATATGTATGACAAACTATTTATATATGGTCTGGCATTGTATAGTATACAGTCTGTGTAGAAGGACTGGCACTATACAGTATAGGAGGGACAGTCCCTGTTTGACACCCAAATCCCTCTGCTCCTCTGTTTAGGAGATCACACGGTGTGGTGTTTATACAAGTGTATCAGATTGTATAAGGACTGACACTATACAGTATAAACTTCTGTATATATCTTATAAATTAGTCTGTGTAAAAAATACTTTCATCTTCTTCTAAATCATTCACTTACACAAAGCGTAACTTAACCATTTCAGTGCCAGAGTGGTATGCAATGCATTGCTTACCCCCTGGCACTCAAAGGGTTAAACATTCTCTAAAATACACCACCAGCCACGCCCCCAGTAACACCACCTAAAACACAAGTGTCCCTCTTTGGCCATATGAAATGTTGGGAGGTATGTTACTTACACTGCTCACACTGTATGTATTTATGTTCTGATTTGCAGCTGTGTGTCACTGTTTGTGTATGTCAGTGCATTTGTGTGTATGTATGTGTGTAGCATGCATCTCTGTCTATCACTGTGTGTCCCCCTGTATATGTGTGTTTGCACATGTGTCTGTGTATCACTGTGTGTACCTTTCTGACTCGTACACCCTACGCCATATTTCACTATCATAAAGTTTATTAAAAAAAAAAAATTCCCTGAATAACATGACATGCAACGCCGTCCCACATTGCTAGTATTATTATAAATTCACCCTTTGAGTGCTTAAAAAAGTATTCAATGTATCTTTAGTAAAATAAAAACAGGTTTTTGATTTTTTGTATTGTTGAACATTTGAAATTAACCCTATCACCTAAAAATAAATCTTGAGTGATTTTGATGTTAGATTAGCCATTACTTTGTTTAGAAAAATAGTTTTGTGTTATCTATACGTTATTTTAATTAAGGCATGTCTCTTGTCTTATGGGTCTATTAAATAAATAGGTATAATGATAGAACATTCACTGTTGCTCTTTATTTAATAAAGCATTAGCATCTTCATCCTACATTGTGTAATCAATAGACCTGACTAGTGGCTTCTTCCTGCTCCTGTCCTGTAGCCAAACACTAATGTTGTCACTCGCCAACAATGATTAGCTGTGTTATGGATTGTTCCAAATCTGAGTGTGTGAATACCAGCATATATTAGTGTGCTATCCTATATTTGCAGTGATTATTGGAAATCACAAGCATGGTTGGCTAAAACCTTTATAACCCCACCAGTAGCTCAAGCTAAATGGGGACAGTCTTACACATAGTATGCTAAGGAGTGAGGGTTAGTTGTTCAGCTTCAACTCACATCATGGCCAAACAACAGCTTCAAGTTACTTAGCTTTGGTAGGTATATTGCGAGTTGAAATTGGACAACAGTGGATGTGCTGTGTGTGGTTACTAGTGTTGAGCGAGCACCCCGATGCTCGGGTGCTCTGACCGAGCACCGCCGGAGGCTCGAGTGCTCGGCCGAGCACCCGAGCCCCATTGAATCCAATGGGGCGACACGAGCATTACACCAGGCACCCCCTGCTCTGATGAGGGGAGGGTGCCTGGTCAATGCCCCCCTTCATCTCCACAATGCCCCTCTTCCACAATGTCCCCCTTCCACAATGTCCCCCTTCCACAAAGTGCCCCTTCATCTCCGCAATGCCCCCTTCATCTCCGCAATGCCCCCTTCATCTCCGCAATGTCCCCCTTCCACAAAGTGCCCCTTCATCTCCGCAATGCCCCCTTCATCTCCGCAATGCCCCCTTCATCTCCGCAATGTCCCACTTCATCTCCGCAATGACCCCTTCATCTCCGCAATGTCCCACTTCATCTCCACAATGTCCCCCTTCATCTCCGCAATGCCCCCTTCATCTCCGCAATGCCCCCTACCTCCAGTCCCTGGTGGTCCAGCGGAGCGTCTGCAAGATCTGTGCCTCCTTCCGGCACAGATCCCTGCCACCCGAACATGGCGGGCGAGCACATGGCGGTACTCGACGAGTACCGCCATGTGCCGAGCAGAGCGATGCTCGAGCCGATCCGAGCATCGGCCGAGCATGCTCGCTCAACACTAGTGGTTACCAATGCTCCAACACCTTCTGACCAGGCAATATGTTGTGTTCAATGCATTGCTTAGATACCTGAAGGAATCACAGACATGACTGGCATCAAGAAGTGCAAGTTTATTTGGGATAATATGACAAATGGACCTTTTTTTTGGGGGGGGGGGGAGTTGGTAGGGGTGCAAAGGTGGATGCCATCCCCAGCTGTCTGGTGACTCTGGGCTGTCTTAGGGTTGTTTTGGGGGTCACAGGGGAGGAGAAAATGGTTGCAGTTGACCCCTCAGTTGATTGTTGACGTCTCTACAATTGCAGCCTCTGGAGGTGATTCTGCTTGTGCATTTCAGTCAACGTCTGTATAAACATATCAATGAGCCTGGTCCCAGTATGGCATAACTCCATGGTGATGATGGCTTGCTGTGATTCTATAGCACTGAGGGTGGCTGTGGTTCTCTCCATGTGTCACTGAGATCTCCTGGAGTAGCATCTAGCATTGTGATGCACGAGGTAACATCCTGGCACTCATTGATTGCACAGCTTGACAGGATCTTGTACATTGATGGAAGGGACCTACAGTGGTGGATCTTTGGTTATCATATGTATCCTGAAGAGTGGGGATGGCATGGAATACCTCCTTGCCATCCCCACTCTTCAGGATGCATATGATAACCAAAGTTCAACCATGACATGAGGGATGTGTGTTTGTTCTGGTTCTCATGGTGGGTGAAGCATATGTCCTCCAGCTGCTTGTGTTGCTCTGTTTTCCTATCAATGTGTATTTGTGGGGTTGCTTTGCCTGTATGCATTGCTGACGTTATTTCGACTTAGTTGTCATGGTTGTGTTAACAGTGCAAATGTGTGTTTTGAGATTGCACACACGGCCTATGGGTTGGACATGCAATCAGTTGATATCATTTGAACTGTCATGTGTGTGCTGACACCTGAGGACCTGTGCAATATAAGCCTGTTGTATTGTGTTCATCCTCTATTAACCCTTTCAGTGGCAGAAGGGTACCAAACGTATGGAAGAACTATGCTTTGCGTATCCCTCTAGCATTCAAAGGGTTAGGTGCTGACCTTTCTGTGGCTCCATGTGTGACATTGTGGAGGAACATAACAAATGACAAAGTGATGGCAAGCATTGTTTGTTTGCAGTGAGTATAACTGATTAACACAGCAATGAGGGTTTTAAACCTGGACTTGGACATGATTTGTGCAGCTTAACCCTTCACATTTCTGCTTTGGATGAACAACATTATCTTCTTGTTTGAACCCTATCAGAGCTATATTGGTGAACTTGTGAAGATGAATGATGGCCATGTGTGCAGCTACTGGAGTCCAGAGTCGAGGATGCTCTTGTTGCCTGTGTCACAGTCACTACGGATACCATGAACAGCAGTTGTGAAGAGGTACTAGCGCAGCATCTCCTTCCAGGCAATGAATGTAATGCTAGCAGGGGGACCACCTCCGGTGCCTCTCACGTGCATGGCAAGGTATCCCATCTTGTTTTGACCTTCTTTCAGTCTGTCCATCTATTCTTTATCAAGTTGGTGTATCGCTTACACATTGATACCATGTTCACTGTGCTGAGGACTTAACTCCAGGAGAGCATCTTCTGCACACCAATACCACTGTCCCTCTCCATGGAAAACAAGATGCAATCCCTTTTGATGATGTTTTTCACAAGGACCATATTCTCCTCATTGGAGTACATGGGGTCCCGCAATCTATTCTCCACACCAGACTGGGACATGTCTGAACTCTGAGAGGCGGTTTCAGGTTCAGGCCCTGCCTTTGTATGTTACTGCCCGACATTCACCACTCATCCCACTGCCAGTTCTGTCCCTTTCTACTGTGTACCAATCCTTTGTCTGTCCAGCTCATCCTTTGTTAACCCTTTGAGTGCCAGAGGGGTACCCAACTCAACGAAGAACTATGTGTTGCATATCCCTCTAGCACTCTGTCTGCGCTGTGCCTGGCTGTGTATGTCTCCTCCCCCCCCCCCCCCGACATCCACCACTTGTCCCACTGCCAGTTCTGTCTCTGTCTGCTGTGTATCAGTCCATTGTTGGGTACCACTCTGCCCAGTTCATCCTCTGTTAACCCTTTGCTCTCCCTCTCCTACCCTGAATGTGGATGCGCTGCTCTACTTCCTCCTCTCCTGTTGCTCCCCCCATCCCTCTAGACTCCCCTCCTCTCACACCCACTCACATTCAGGCACTCACACAGGCACTCCCAGTGACACTTGATCAAAATCACTGCCTGTTACTCCCTTACATCCACTGGAACACAATGTATAAATACAAAGTAAAATATGTGTTGTGTGTCCAAAAATAAAAGATGTGTGTGTTTGTGTGTGTATACATGTGTTCAATATTTGCTAAAGTGTATTATGTGTGATATTAATACATACTCTCCGCTCCCCACTCCATCTACCTCTCTCCAGTGTCTGCTCCCCATTCCCTCTCTCACTATTCTCCGCTCCTGGACCCTGTGCTCTAGCTCGCTGAACCTAGAAACACAGACGAGGTGTGCCACTTATTTAGGGGTACATATAAGTTTATTTGAATGTACTTGTTACTTTGGTGTGTTGTGACTGGCTGTGATTTTGAACTTGTCTTGACAAAGTTTAGCATCGCTAGATAACGTTGACCGTTATCTTGTTTCCTTTGAAGTTGACGTATCTCGCATTGTTTAGTGGCTGAAATTAATATACGGTGAGGTCAAAAAAGGTATGACCCACATTTTGAAGCTGCATGTATTTGTTTCGCCTACTCTTGTTAGCCATTCTGGTAGATGGCTTATTGCATAGCTGCGCTACTCAGCTATGGTTAACGTTCTATATTGCTTTTTGCCTTACCGACTGTTTTACCATGGTTTATTGGATCGAGCACTAAGAGAGCTAAAGCCTCAAGTCTCATGCTTAATGTTGCAGGTCATGTTGACACCATTTCTTAGTTTAATAGCATAGTTTAAATTATTTCTTTGTTTAAAACCATATAAGCATTCTGTTCCCCCATCAGAGTAGTTACTTTTCCATTTAGATGCAATCCATCATACCATATAGATTGTACCCAAGAGCAAAGTCAGCCCTGTTCTCTAAAAATCCCAATGCCACCCTCCACCACCAATACTTAAACCATGCATTAAGCTTTCTGATATTCTTCTGTCTCCCTTTACTGGTACATGGCACTAGTAGTATTTAAAAAAATAATGATTTAGAGGTCCTTCCCTTGAGGTGTCACTCTAGATCCCAAAAATATTTTTTGGCATCACTTTTCTCCAACTTTGTCACTAGTACTTATATGTTCCCAGAAAGCTGGTAGCATCCAGCCCCTTCAAATAATCTGCCTACTCTGTCCATAACATGCCAGACCCAAGCACCATGAAGACAACATACTGTTCAACATTCACAGTTCTGACAACAGTTTGCCATATAATAATAACTTGCCACTCATCTTGTTATGGCAAGAAAATCCTTCAGTCAGTCCTGGATTTCATGTCTATGGAGACTGTCATGTCCACCTCCTAGGCACATAAATAAAAGGGGGGCGCCCATAAGTAGTATATGAAAATAGTAACTTATCTTTGTTATGGAGAATATTTAAATACACTCACATTTAAGTATGCTGCCAAGTTCACCTTTGGTAATGAAGCAGGTGGCAGATATTATGCCACCGCTACACTGATCTCAACACTGCTTTCCCCACTGACCAGACAGCAAATAGAATCTCAAATACTCAAAGAAATGGAACCAAGACTCATGGAAGATGCTATGAATAAAAAGTATTTATTTATATTACATTTATAGTAAGGTGTGAAGGCATTCCTATACCATACGAAAATAATTGTAAACTGTTTTAGTGATATGTTATTCTCTATGTAAATAAAAAAAGAATTGGTCTGCAAGCCAGGTTGAAATGAGAAATCATAGAACTTTGTACTGTCAGATTTATTGTAAAATTTTCAGACCTCTGGAGGGTGCTTGAAGGCCCTCCAAGGGGCCAAAATGTTAACAGTCCTATAGTGCTCATTTTCATATGGTTAAAAAGGCAGCCATCAATTTGTACTAATTAATTTAAATAAAAAATAAATATAGAGTATAAAAAACATCAATAAAAAGCCCTCTCCCCCCGAAAAGTGTCCCCATCTTTTTCCATGCTCGGGATGTTTTTTTAGATGATTTTGCTCTCTGGGCTCACTGTTGTTTCACTAAAAGTGTGCCAGCTCCAACTGATACCTCCACTGATATCTCCACTTAGCCTCTCTTACTGTCACGTCTTTCTCTGCCTGGCATTCTGCTGCTTGTTATATTACCTAGTATTCTGATTTTTTGTTGAGCTTCCTGAAATTCAGCTGCTTGATGATCTGCCTGGTGTTTAGATGCTTATTGCTGCTGGTATTGAATGATGAGCTGTAGCCATGTTGTAGGATTTGATGATCCTGGGTGCTTTAGAGCCATTTCAAGGAAAGAATCCATAGCATTCTGAGGATCACATGGGCTAGAATCCTCAGACAGTGACTGTCTATTTACAATGTCCAGGGACAGTTCATGTTAATCTTCACCTGTTTCTTCATCCTGTGCTTGATCCTCATTTTGTTCTGCATCACTGGCAGGAAAGACCCTTATCAGCTTGTCCTTATTTTTATCTAGAGTAGGAATTCCTCTAGCTTCACACAAGCTGACCAGCAAATCCCTGTTTTCATGTCTGTGTGATACAGTTATCTTTTCTAGTTAGTAGCATAGAAAGGATAGAAGTGAAAAAATGTTGTGGAAGAAACACTGTTTGAATTACGTCTCATAAAAGCATTATGTTCGGTGTTTGCGAACTGATCTATATGTAGCTCACAAGGTTCATGCTGACAGTGCCTTTAGTTCAGCTCCTACTACAATCAAATACATTAAAGTTCTAATGAACAGTTAGGTGCACATGGCTAGTATATGACTACAAGATGTTACCCCCAATACAACTTTCACATTACACTTCCATCACTACATATTATTTAAGTTTAATTACCTGGAAATGACGTTCAGTTCATCCAAGCCCAGATGATTAAGAAAAATCCCCAATCAGTACCTCAATAATTTGCTGAAATTTAGGTTATCTAATAAAACACATGCTTCAGGATCTGAATTTAATTAGAACACACACACTTTGTCTATACAGGTGTAAAATCGAATTGACTGAAAACATCAGAAAGACCCATTTGCATGCCGTATAGTAAGTTTGTATTCTGAAAGTATCACAGTGCCTGTGATTCTTGTCACTCTTTCCTGTGGTTCGCTCTGATTTGCTGAGCCAGTTTGGCCCGCCCCTGGTGGACCTTCTTATGCCTGGCCCAGACACCTGTCAGATGCCCTTTCGTGGTGTTTCTGAGCCAGTAGTACTGTTGCTGTGTTCCTGTGTTCTGGATTTCTGTGTACCGAATCGGCTTGTCCTGACTATTCTCCAGTGTTCCTGTTTGTGTATGATCCGGCCCGACTGTGTACCACCCTTGGATCCTGACCCGGCTTGGCTGACGTTCCTGCTTGTGCATGACCCGGCTTGTATGACTACCTCCTATGTGCTCCGACCTGGCCTGGCTGACTTCCTGCTCCGAAGATCGACTTCCAGCTTGTTCCAGTGACCCGCGTTCCAGTTGTCGCCGCCGCGACATTATCATCTGCTGTTGCCAGTCTCCGTGTGACTGCCTTGCCTGGTGTTACCCACGATCAGTGCAGTGTATTGCTACCCGTGCAGAGCTGTGTGTGTCTCAGTACGCCTCCCTCATACTGCAGAGCCTTGCTGTTTCGCTGAAGCCTTGAGTAAACGTGCTTATTAACCCTAGCAGTTGCTGCCTTGGTCTCACTCTCTCTACCTCCAGTACGAGCCCCGTTCTCGGTGATACTCCTGCTGAGTTGGCCGCTCACCGTCGGCAACTCTATTCTTCCATTGCAGAGTAGTCACGTCTTTTGGGCCGGTTGGGCGCCTAAGGCTCTCTCCTATTGTCGGTTACTGGGCGATATCCGTTATACAGAGTGATGGCAGTTAAAAGGCTTCAGCGCTAACAAATCCGGTAACAACGCCCGTGGGGGCTATTGTCTCTAGCACTTCAAACTCCAGTATCCGGTTAAGTCTGAGGAGGCTTAGTAGCTCTTGCATTGCAGGCCGGTTCCTGTTACGCCCGTGGGGGCTATTCTCACTTGCACTAGCAGAGGCAGATCCAGTAGGTACGCCCGAGGGGGCTAGTTGGATTCCTGTTCTGCTTATTACCCGAACACTTTGGCGAGGCAGTCCTGTCTCCAGTACATGGTGAACTTTGTCTACCAGCGCAGCCTTATAACACCCAGGGCGTGCCAAACATCCAAATCTGAGACTGACTGTTATCAAGTTCTTAACCCTTTGGGGTTATATCCCATTCTATTGCTTAGTAGTTGTACATGTAATATTATTGTGCATTTACACTTGTAACCTATCAGTCTACACTGTTTGTGTATTATTAACCACCACTAGAGGGTGAACGTTTGCATTATTTTTCTCTAAATAAATTGTGTTTTTATTTCACATACTGGTCTGAGTGTCCTAAAAACCGTTACAGAAAGTCAGTGAGAAAAGATGGCTACACACAATGCTCTTTATTACCCTCCACAAGTGGTGTAACAAAGATGCTAGTGGTGCAGATAATATAATTTCTCTGTCCAAGGGATGTCTTACAATCCTCCCTCCCCCCGACTCATAAGAGCATAGCCAATGTGTCTCAGCTATGCAGTGGTTATGACCGCCACATACTTTTCAAGCCAAACTTCCACTGGAATTGTCCATTTGTACAGGCCTCAGAGATAAAAAGTCTAACAAAAGATACTTTAGGTTAACCACCAGTAAGACAAATATTACCATGAGCGTCCTGAGGGGGTGGGGAGGCAAGGGGGGGCACTTGCCTCCCCCACAAACACTTGTATCTAAAATTGCAAAATTCGAGATCCATAGGGGGTTAAATGCCATTGATTGAGTCACTAAAAACCTAATAACTATCCTTTTTCTGAATCTTTTGCCAAAGATCCATTCTTGAGTAGTGACATCTATGCCAAAATAGCTTTTAATTGATTAAATGCCTTAAAGGAACTTGAAATACTCCCAATAATAAACTCCCACTTGTAGTTAATCAGAACAGATAATCTTAAAGGACACTTTGCATCCATTAGCTATGGACTGGTTCCCTAAAATTAATCTTTAATTGGAGACTAATACCTTTATATCTATAATAACATAATTGATGAGGCTGAAAAAGACATTCATCCATCAAGTGAAGCCCATGTCATATCAACCTTGTTGACCAAGAGGAAGTTAAAAAAAAAAAACAATTGAAGCCACTTTCAATTCCGCCCCAAGGGGGTAAAAAAATTCCTTCCTGGCTCAAACTGGCAGTCGGACATTTCCTTGAATCAACATCATATTTGCCTATCCTAATTCTCAGTATTGTTTTCAGCTAAATAGATATCCATTACTTTTTTACAAGAAGTTACAGTATCTACGAGCACAGCATCCCAAGGCAAAGAACTCCATAACTTTACTGTCCTTACTGCTGTTGTTTTAGTTGAAAGCACCTTTCCTCTCTGAGTAAATAGTTCCTTGGAGAGTTATTTTTATTAATCTCAAGTACATTTGTAAATGGTAAACATATCACCCCTTAGACATCTCTTATCTAATGTAAACAAACCCAGTTTGGCTAGTCTCTCTTTATAAGTCAGATCCTATAATCCATTTATCAGTTTGTTGCATGTCTCTGTACTTTTTCCAGTTCACTAATGTATTTTTAAGAGCTGGTGCCCAAAACTGTACTCCATATTCCTTACCAAGCAATTATATAGAGGCAGAATTATATTCCCATCCCATGCATTTATACCATTTTTATGCAGGATAGTAACATATTTACTGTTGCAGCAACTGAGTGACTCTGCACACTGTTGTGAAGTCTATTGTATATCAGTACTCTCTAATGAGGATTCCCCAAGTTATTTTCCATTTAGTGTGTATGTTGCATATTTTTTTCTGCAGCCCAAATGCATAATCTTAGATTTATCTAGACTAAACCTCATCTGCCACTTTTCTGCCCATTCACTCAGTTTATCCAAATCTTTCTGCAAAGAAAAACCTTCTCTGTATGTATTTCCTTACACAGCTTAGTTGTCACGGTTTTGTAAGAACACTCAGACAAATTAGTAAGGTAAAATCAGCTTTATTAAGAATAATAAAGAGTACAAGGTCACCCTTCACAGGCCCAGATCCGGTAGTACCGTGGCACTTTCCAAATCTGACACAGGTCAGGGTGCAAAGAGACAAGAAAAGCAAAAACAGAAATACTGCAGTCTGGATCAGGTGTCAGGAGCCAGGAACAGAACCCAGCAGTACCAAGTCTAGGAAGTGAACCAAACAGGAAGGCTGTAGGTGACTGCAGGGCAGAATCCCTAGTCAGATAGGGTAACCGGAGGCAACACTGACAAGCACAGGCAAGGTATTAGTCCCGGGAGACTAGAGTAACCGGAGGCAACACAGGCAGGAACGTGCAAGGCACTAGTCTCTGGAGACTAGAGTAACTGGAGGCAACAATGACAGGCACTGGCGAGGCACTAGTCTCAGTAGACTAGAGTAACCGGAGGCAACAATGACAGGCACTGGTGAGACACTAGTCCCAGGAGACTAGAGTGACCAGAGGCAACACTGACTGGCCCTGACAAGATACTAGTCTCAGAAGACTAGAGTAACCGAAGGCAACACTGACAGGCACTGGTAGGGCAACGTGAACAGGCACTGGCTCGGCAACATTGACAGGTACTTGGCAAGGCAACACTGACAGGCACGGGCAGGACACTAGGCAACAACGGATCGGGTAGTCAGCCTCAGCCAGGATCGATACTTGAGCAGTACACAGCCAAACCTAGTCAGCAATGGATCAGACAGACAGCCACAGCCAGGATCGGTGCCAGGATAGAATAAGTCCTCGTCAGTCACGGACCGGTTGGTCAGCCACAGCCAGAATAGGACACAGAGCGGTAGTCAGCCAGTCCTAGTCAACAACAGATGGGGTAGTCAGCCACAACCAGGATCGGTACACAGAGCGGTAGTCAGCCAGTCCTAGTCAGCAATGGATCGGGTAGTCAGCCACAGCCAGGATTGGTACACAGAGTGGTTGTCAGCCAGTCCTAGTCAGCAATGGATCGGGTAGTTAGCCACAGCCAGGATCAGTACACAGAGCGGTAGTCAGCCAGTCCTAGCCAACAACAGATCGGGTAGTCAGCCACAGCCAGGATCGGTACCCAGGACAGTAGTTAGCCAGTCCTAGTCAGCAACAGATCACGAACGATGAGACATGTGCAAGGTCAGGAAAACACCGGGTCATACACGGAGCAGGAACCAACAGTAGAACAAATGCCAGGGACAGGAATACCACTAAAGGGTGCCAAAGGAATGACAGGACTGAGATTAAAAAGGCTAGTGCTGGGCGGGGCAGACACCAGCAGCCAATAAGAACCCAGCAGGGCCAGCACAGGAAGTTGTAATGTCGCCTGCAAGAAAGATCGTGGGCACCGTGATATTAGTGTCATCAGCAAAGACTGAGACATTACTTTCAATACCCACTTCTAGATCTATATATATAAAAGAAGACTTTGTGCCTGGCAAAACACACCCAGGGGCGGCAGTAAAAAGGATTACTGCTGCCATTGGGTGATTCTGTGGGAGTGTGATTTTTGGCCTGCCCCCACTATCCAGCCCGCCCACCACTATCTAAGGCTGAAAAAAAAAATGGCTGCCACACACTCCTACACCACAGACACATGCACATGCCCTCCCACACACACACACTAGCAGACACATACACACATATACACACACGCACGCTGAGGATGATGGGAACAATGTTCAAGCTACAGCTGGAAGGCCATGGTCCAATCTGTATTATGCAGCTTCTTCATTCCCTGTCTTTGAGCCTACACAGCTCTGCTAATTACTACAAGTGAGCTGATTTCTAAACAATCAGCAGGAGGATACTGGCTTGCTGAGAAAGTGGAAACAACGGCAGAGAGGTGATCAGGCAGTGCAGAGCAAGGCTTCAGCTGAGCTGGTAAATGGCAGAGACATGGATGTGACTGTATTTATATATTGCACAAAGAGAGAGAGAGAGAGCAGGTTGTTTGTCAGTCTGTCTGTAAGTAGAGGTGCCAGTTCCTGCAATCATCTCCATGCTGTACATAGCTCACTGTATAGCATGTATGACAAACTATTTATATATGGTCTGGCATTGTATAGTATACAGTCTGTGTATAAGGACTGGCACTATACAGTATAGGAGGGACAGTCCCTGTTTGACACCCAAATCCCTCTGCTCCTCTATTTAGGAGATCACACGGTGTGGTGTATATACAGTAGGCTGACCAGACCTCACCTTTAACCGGGGACACATAGGAAATAAGCATATTTCAGGAGTGCACCAAAATCAAAGCAGCCCTGCAGTATGCATTTTTCATATGTGTCACTGGTTAAAGGTGAGGTCTGGTCAGCCTAATGTACAAGTGTATCAGATTGCTCCACATCAGTAAAACCCACGGTAATGTGGGTATAAACTTCTGTATATATCTGTTAAATTAGTCTGTGTAAAAAAATACTTTCATCTTCTTCTAAATCATTCACTTACAGAAAGAGTAACTTAACCATTTCAGTGCCAGAGGAGATGCAATGCATTGCTTACCCCCTGGAACTCAAAGGGTTAAAAATTCTCTACAGTGGTCTGGCACTGTATAGCAGTGGTTCTCAATCTGTGCCCTCAGTGGCTATTAACAGGCCAGGATTTTAGAATTTCCTTTTAAGAGCACAGGTGAGTTAATCAATATGACTGAGCCTCTGATCAACACACTTGTGTTCTAGCAGTGAAATTCCTAAGTCCTGGCCTGTTAGTGGCCACTGAGGGCATGGGCTGAGAACCTCTGCTGTATAGTATACAGTCTGCATGTGTCTGTGTATAAGGACTGGCACTATACAGTATAGGAGGGACAGTCCCTGTTTGACACCCAAATCCCTCTGCTCCTCTATTTAGGAGATCACACTGTGTGGTGTATATACCAGTGTATCAGATTGCTCCACATCAATAAAACCCACAGTAATGTGGGAATAAACTTCTGTATATATCTGTTAAATTAGTCTGTGTAAAAAAAATACTTTCATCTTCTTCTAAATCATTCACTTACAGAAAGAGTAACTTAACCATTTCAATGCCAGAGGGGATGCAATGCATTGCTTACCCCCTGGCACTCAAAGGGTTAAAAATTCTCTAAACTACACCACCAGCCACGCCCCCAGTAACACCACCGAAAACACAAGTGTCCCTCTTTGGCCATATGAAATGTTGGGAGGTATGTTACTTACACTGCTCACACTGTATGTATTTATGTTCTGATTTGCAGCTGTGTGTCACTGTTTGTGTTGTCAGTGCATGTGTGTGTATATGTGTGTGTTGCATGTGTCTTTGTCTATCACTGTGTGTACCTTTCTGACACGTACACCCTACGCTATAATTCACTATCATAACATTTATTTAAAAAAAAAGAAACATTTCCTGCATAACATGACGGGCAACGCCGTCCCAAACTGCTAGTCATTAATAAATAAGTTAAAAAGCCTAGATCCAGGACTGAACCATGTGGCACCCCATTTACAGATTTAGACCAACTTGAAAAGATTCCATCTCTGCCATTTAACCACGTCTCTATCCCAAACTGATGCCTTCTAATTTAACCTGTTGTGAGGCACAGTATCAAAGACCTTTACAAAATCCAAGTATAGTACATGAACAGCAATCCCCTTGCTCAAATTACTATCTACCCTTTCATAAAATGAAGTAAATTAGTTTGACATGATCTATTCTTCATAAAAGCATGATGGTTCCTACAAAAAAAAAGTTGATCATCACATTGTCCTGAATACTATAACTTAGTAGCTCTCCTAATACATTACCCATTATGGAAGTCAAGCTTGCAGGTCGATAATTTCCTGGGTAGGTTTAGGCCCTCTTTGAATAATGGCATTACACCAGCTTTCCTCCAGTCAGAGGACACTATGCCTGATGAAAGTGAATTAATAAATATTGAGTATAAAAGTCTTGTTATTACTGAACTGAGTTCCTTAAGTACCCTGGGTGTTTGCAATCAGGTCTAGGTGCTTTATTCACCATAATCTCTTCCTGTCTCTTTTGAACTTTGTCCTCAGTAAGCCGTGCACATGATGGAAGAAATTCTGTGATTTTGTCTGTTTGCCCATAGCCTGCCATTGGTGTGTCCTTTTTGTATGTACAGAAGAAAAGTATGTGTTTAAGGTGTCAGCCATAGTCTTATCCTCACTAATCAATTCACCCATCTCAGCCTTAAGAGGACCAATATCAACCTGAATTGTTATTTATATACTTGTTGAATTGTTTGGATTAGTCTTGCCCTCTTTGCAAAACTTCTATTTCCAGTTTTAGCTAGCCTAATTGCTTGTTTGCAGATTTTATTACATTCTTTATAATTTAAGTGATGCACCTGACCCTTCTGACTTAAATATATAAAAAGCCTGCGTCTTATTTCTCATTTCCCTGCAAACCTCTTTATTAAGTCACACTGGAAATTCTCTTCTTGTACTTATTCCTCAGTGGGATATATTGATGCATATATTAATCTAAGAACATTTTAGACAGATTCAATCTTTCTTGTGCATTTCAATCTTTAAATGGATAGTAATGTTTCACAAAAACAACAGCTCCAATTAATCTTCATAGTATTTGAGCCAAAGAGAGTGTTATTTCAACACTGTGAGAGTTGTAGTTCATGAGTAATTGAATGATAAAGTATCCCCCTCCCGCCCCTTTTACCTAGTGTAAGCCATCTCTTCTCAGATGTGGAATCTGGTTGCTAGACCAGACAGATAACAGCAGGGGACAATCTTCTTCTTATGAGTGCAATGAAAGCCCTGCCCCACTTGACAAGCTTTTCAGGTTTTTCCCTTATCTTAATTGAAGATTGTCCCTCTCTGCAATCGACCTGGGCACCTCCCTTCTGCTCTGGCTGAGCAGTGTTACATCAGTAAAAGGGGCTGGAGGGGGATACTTTATCATTCAATTACTCTTGTACTACAACTCTGACAGAATTGAAATAACACTCTCCAAGGTCCAAATACTATGATGATTAATTAGAGTTGCTTTTATTATTAAACATTATTATCCCTTTGAAGATTACATTCCATTGAAAGTCTTTTAGCACTGTAAAATTAGTTTTTTTAAAATGTAATTTTTTGGTTAAACCTTTGCTAATAGGTGGCTCTTAACAAATTTAAAAAAATACTATATTGAGGTCAACCTTATGGTACTCATTTTATCAACCTCAGAACAATGAAGGGCTGAGTTGACCCTGCTGGGATTTGAGATTGTAGCCTTGAGGTTCAAGCAGGTTCTATAGGCAAGGAATTTACCACTGAGCTATCTCACCTGTGTACAGCTTGCCATTCCAGTATTGTTTGAGAGTACTAGTACAGGCAAGGCCTCTTTTCTAGTTGGCTCATCTACTAGTTGGGACATCAAATTGTCATTAACCATATTTAAAAAATTTTCAATCAATAACATAGCACTGCTGCAAAACGGCATCTAATTAATCATTGATTTTCATTTTTAAGGCTACCTTGTGTTATGGGATTTGGACCTTCATGGTTTAAATGAATTCATCAGAGTCTTGATAACTACAACATTCCATCAAAGTCATCTTTTCAATACTCAACATTCTCTTAGCATGCATGTTTTAAAGGAAAAGTACCAGTTCCAAGTAATAGACTCCCATTACCTTTACCATGGCCAGATAATTCTAGAGGTCTCTTTAAAGGGATAGTAATGTTTCATAATAAAAGCAGCTCTAATTAATCATCATAGTATTTGGACTTTGGAGAGTGTTATTTCAGTTCTGTCAGAGTTGTAGTTCAGGAGTAATTCAATGACAAAGTATCCCCCTCCCACCCCTTTTACTGATGTAACACTGTTCAGCCAGATCAGAAGGGAGGTGCCCAGGTAGACTGCAGAGAGGGACAATCTTCAATTAAGATAAGGGAAAAACATGAAGAACTTGTCAAGGGGGGCAGGGCTTTCATTGCTCTGATAGGAAGAAGATTGTCCCCTTCTGTTATCTGTCTGGTCTATGGACTGCATTCCACATCTGAGAAGAGATGGCTTACATTAGGTAAAAAGGGAGGGAGGGGAAACTTTGCTTGTGAATCTCTCTCAAACCATAAAGGTTTGAGAAATAAGACTTATATAATTCTTCATGTTTTTTTTTATGCCTACAAAATAAAATAAAGATAAAACGAAGTATTTCTATCCCTTTAAGCCCAGAAAAACATAATAATAATTTTTAATTGTATCCTTGTACCTTGGTTTAAGTCATAACATTTTTAATCATTCCTGGATATTATGCCTGACACAACCTCTGGACTTCAAGCTCAACCCATTTCTTAATGTGGCATAGTGGGTGAGCTCACAGAAGAAGAAGTTGATACTGCAGTGAGGGATGTTTGGGGTCAAGAAGGCCAGCAAGGAAGTGTCATGTCCACCTCTAATACTGGCATGACTTCCATAACTGCTGCCAAAGCTGTTGTACTAGAGCAATTATGAGGCAAACCAACTGCACCAGAGGGATCAAATAAACATTCCCATAAGGCTTAGAAGTCCAATTTAAATGAATGGGAACGTAGGGCATTTTTATTTGTCCTCTATTTCGCATCTAGTTTCACCAGAAATGATCCAGTTCTTCTGAGTAAATCAGTCTCATTATCTTTTTAACCAAGGTGAAAGGGCAACATTTAAAGGGATAGTAATACTTCATTTTATCCTTATTTTATTTTGTAGGCATTAAAAAACATGAAGAACGATATAAGTCTTATCTCTCAAACCTTTATGGTTTGAGAGATATTCACAAGCAAAGTTTCCCCTCTCGCCCCTTTTACCTAGTGTAAGCCATCTCTTCTCAGATGTGGAATCCAGTCCATAGACCAGACAGATAACAGCAGGGGACAATCTTCTTCATATGAGAACTATGAAAGCCCTGCCCCCCTTGACAAGTTCTTCATGTTTTTCCCTTATCTTAATTGAAGATTGTCCCTCTCTGCAATCTACCTGGGCACCTCCCTTCTGATCTGGCTGAGCAGTGTTACATCAGTAAAAGGGGTGGGAGGGGGATACTTTGTCATTGAATTACTCCTGAACTACAACTCTGACAGAACTGAAATAACACTCTCCAAAGTCCAAATACTATGATGATTAATTAGAGCTGTTTTTATTATGAAACATTACTATCCCTTTAGAGAGACCTCTAGAATTATCTGGCCATGGTAAAGATAATGGGAGTCTATTACTTGGAACTGGTACTTTTCCTTTAAAACATGCATGCTAAGAGAATGTTGAGTATTGAAAAGATGACTTTGATGGAATGTTGTAGTTATCAAGACTCTGATGAATTCATTTAAACCATGAAGGTCCAAATCCCATAACACAAGGTAGCCTTAAAAATGAAAATCAATGATTAATTAGATGCCGTTTTGCAGCAGTGCTATGTTATTGATTGAAAAAAAATAGACAATTCAGGCGATTGCAACTTTTATGTATCTGTTAAATGCAAGCGATTGCATCTTTTGTTTATCCATGGGAACTCTTGCATGCTTAATTACTAACATTATAGCGTGTTAGTTATGCCAACCCACGACAAAATGATGGGTATGTAATCACTCTATCAAATTGGAAGCTTCATGCTGCTCATGCTGTGTTCTGACATGATGCCCATGCTTCCTACCAAGAACCTATTAATTATAGTAAGGACCAGCCATGCATCCATAAGAGGCAGGTTCCTATTAAAGGAGAACCCTTCTCGATTTCATTTTGCCCATAGTTCAGAAGCTTCTATTACATTTATGCTAATTGGCTTTAGTTTATGTCATGAATAGTGTGTCAAATCAAGTCAGGATAAATACGTTTTTGTAGACAAGACCATTTTCTGGGCCTTATATCTCAAGCTAAAGAGGTGCAGTTCTGGAATAAATCAACCGCGCCGTAGATTTGAGATCTAAGTTCTGCATTTTCTCATTGGTTTAAACCACTTGTATGCTAGAGAGGTCTCCAATGCATTGCTCTGCAATGCACTGGAGACCTGTCTAGCATTCAAGAGGTTCAAAGCCACATTTAATGTAATTTGTTTTCTTTTTTTGCACCCTAAGTTGGTTTGCTCCAGAACTGCACCACTTTAACTGGATAGATATGGCCCTCTGTATCCTTTTAGTTGCCATTGTAGAAAATAAATGATCCTGTACATCAAGGAGTGAATGGCTGAAGACGCATTTTGATTTCATGCACATTCAGACATTCTCCAGGTCATGAATGGCTTGATCTGCAACTAACTAATTCATCAATGAGTGAGTACTTGATAGATCCTCCAATCCCATCCGCCAAGTTTATCCTGGTTGATCCCAGTGAAAGCTAGTGCTGTGCCTGCTGTCAGATGTGCTGCCCCTGCTGCCACCAGTGCTGTGCCTTCTGTTAGACGTGCTGCCTCTGCTACCACTAGTGCTGTGCCTGCTGCAAGTGCTGAACCTGTTGCCACCAGCGTTGAACCTGCTGAAAGTGTGTCTTGTAATACTCTTGAGGGGAGAAGGAGAGGATAAAGTGTGACAGCAAGGGACCCTAAATCACACTTGCCATCCCCAAGCAGTCCCACCAGTGCTAGTACTACCACTAAGAAGGTCCAGAAGCTTGTTTGTGTTAGAAGTTAAGGAGGGGGTAATCAACATATTACTAGTGACTATGAGGAGGAAGACTCAGGGGCTGAAACTGATGTGGTTGGTGTTAGAAATAGTAACAGTGATGATGAAGCAGCTGGTGGCACTAGTGTTAGGGGAGTGGTAGGGGAAGCAACTGAGAGAGTCCAGACTAGTGGTCAAGGGAGCCCACACCATTCCCCTGACCCTGGGAGTCCTATTCCCTCCACGGGAGGAGAATTGCAGGCAGGGCATCAAGCGGCATCTGAGGAGATTCCATCCAGCAGAATATGCTAAGCTGGTGGCAGGGAGGGTTCATCATTACTATTAAACTGTCAGCAAGTTGTCCTGTGTCTTTTGTGTCTTTTAACTAACATGATGCATGGGCAGTTTTTAATGAAGTCTCCAAATATGTAAACTTGGATTAACGGTCTGCTTTAACCCCTTGAATGCTAGAAAGGTGTCCAAAGCATCAAACATAGGATCAAATCCAAGAATCGGGCACATCCAAAAAGACAACTTTCAATAAAAGCAATAAAATATATCCAAGTAACTGATGTCTAAGTCCCAAGCAGGACTTTCTTCAGGGCTAGGTTTAACCCATTGAGTTTCAGAGGGGTACGCAACGCATTGTGAAGAAATTGTTGCATACCCCTTTGGCACTCAAATGGTTAAAGAATATCCCTAAATCCCTAAAAAAAAAGTCATATGCGAGTCTGAAACATCAAATACATGGATATTTTTAAAGGAGCAGTAAACTTTTTCTTATGAAAATGTATATGTTATAGAGCTTTTCCTGCTTAGTAAAACAAGGTCACTCCCACTGTCAGTTATTTTATTCAGAAGTTACAAAAGTTCAAATAACCAGGAAGTGAATTTACTGAGCATTTACTTCCTGATAGTTCTAACTGACAGGAAGTGACTCAGCAGTTCCTATCTCATTCTATGGAGAACTGTATGTCTCTGACTTTCCTCTACATTAGAATGTAACAGGAGAACTAATTGGAATTTGACCACTAGAGGACATTTTGACTACTGCAACTCTTTACTTACTGGTCTTCCTACTAACCATATCGCTCCTCTTCAATCAGTTCTTAATTCAGTCACCAGAATACTCTTCCTCTCCTCCAGAACAGTACTCACCCCACCACTCCTAAAATCACTGTCATGGCTTCCCATAAAGCAGCGTATTACATTCAAAATCCTCCTCATCACCTTCAAGGCTCTCCATCACTTGTCCCTGCCTTATATCTCATCTTTGATATCCTGCCATATTCCTGCACGTCCACTACACAGCACACATGTTGGACGACTCACTGCCCCTTTAACCACTATCACTGTCTCACGATTGAAAGCTTTCTCACTTGCTGCCCCCTACCTCTGGAACTCCCTACCACCCAGCATTTGCCAAGCCTCAACCCTCAACAACTTTAAATCTAAACTAAAAGATCACCTTTTATCGCTAGCAACAGCGTAATATGGAAACATTATCATTATTATCATAAGCCAAACACTGCACTTCCTCCTCTACCAGCTTGTATCTGTATGTCACCCATCCTATACTTAGATTGTAAGCTCTACGGGGCAGGGACCTCTTATCCTAATGTATACTCACCTGCCGTTCCCCTTATGACTGCCTATATAAGCACTTAATCACCGCACTTATTGTACCCCTGCTATATTAAATGTAATCTGTAAAGTGCCAAGTACACCGGTTGGCGCTATATAAATAAAAATATACAATACAATATACAATACATTACTATACCTTTAAAAGGAAAAGCTCTACAATATATGTTTTTTCATTAAACAAGTTTACTGCTCCTTTAAGTTATGCCTCATTTGGATGTGCTTATCCCCCTTGGATTACATTCTATGTTTGACAGACTTCTACACTTAGGGCAAACTATTTGCACTACAGGGAAGTACTAAAAAGTCTCATTGGTTTACATAGGATACCTCTTGCATTTAAGGGGTTAAAATCCCCATTTAACCCTTTGAGTGCCAGAGGTGTGTGGGGCACTCAAAGGGTTAAATCAGTGGGGATTTTTGGAATGTTTAGTTCTCCCTTATAGTGCAAATGGTTTTCCCCAGAACGTCTACACTTTTTCTCTTTTTTTTTTTTTTTTTTTTTTATCATTCTTCCCTATTAGTCTGGGGGACTCCATGGATGAGTGCGGTCACCATATGTTCCTTTCTCAATGCAGTGAGAAGCAATGTACCGGATACATTTTTGCATCCGAAGGATAAAGGACTGAATAGTAATAAATGTGCTTCCCTGTGGTTTTTGCACTTCAATTCAATTGAAGATTATCCAGTCCAAAGACTGTTCCATTCACACAGGCAACTGCTTCTGAATGCTGGATGTGCAAACTCTCCTGTGAACATTGGTTTTCTTGCATTCCTGGGCATCGTTTCATTTCAGTAAGATGATTTCATTGTCACTCAGCCGAACAAACAATTTTTTTTTACTGGTCTGCTCTGTTTTTTGGATGTGAACCAAACAGGACATTTTGTTTTCTTTTCTTACTTCCTTACTTGCCTTCCTCTGGATCAATAGGGGTGACATGACATGAGCGGAATTTGATGGGTACGTGTTTTCTCAGCTTCATCAACCCTGGGAGAGATTCACTAGGCAGTGATAGAGAGGAGATAAAATGGAGATGACTTCTCCAGTGATATCACTTCTTCAGTTTCTATGTTATCCTATAGAGCCAATGCACTAAGATCTCTAAAACTGAAGAAATCTTAGTTCATAGACTCCATAGAATAACATAGGAATTGGAGATGTGATATCACTGGAGAAGTTATATCTGCTTTATCATCTCTTTATCACCATTTAGTGAATCTTCCCCTACGTTTCTATTGGAAGAATGTCTGATATGCACACAATTGCTATTTATAATGTACTTTTGATGGCATAATGGTAAGCATCAAAATGTTACCGAATCGTGCATTTTTTTCCGAATTAGCTCAATGTCAGGAACATAAAAGTGGAACCAAATAGGTAAAGTTGAAAGCATAGGCGATTTGACTTTATATATCAAGGCAATTGCAGAGTATGTAAAGTCAGATTGAAGACCGACTGTCAATTTAAGTATAAAGACAAAGCAGAGCAATTCTGAGCAAACCAGCTGCACCCCGTGTTACAGATAAATATTCTCAATATTCACATTAAGTTCATTGGGGCAATTTAACCCCTCTTTAGCATTTATGAGGTTAAAATATACATTTAAATCAAAGAAAACATTGGGGGGGGAGTTAATGGAAAAGAAGCATTAAAATGGCTGTAAGATTGTCTCTGGCAGTTATTAAGGTATTAAGGACAGTTTAGGAGGACATAACTCCATGTATTATGTTTAAATGGGACACTATTGTCCCATAAAATGTTTTCTTGTTTTGTATATTAAAAAAAATAAATTATGTGGCACAAATCCTATCTCTCAAACCTTTACAGTTTGAGAGATTTTCGTATCTAAAGTTCCCCCCTCCCTCCCCTTCTCCTGACATCAGCACTGTGCTGACAGCAGGAGATCCCAGTCCTGGGACAAGCCAGCGGCTCTGCAGCAGAGCCGAAATAGCGATATTGGAAAAGAATTACTTAATTGGAACAGTCTACCATGTGTGCCTGGTTTGCAAGCACATTTTTTAGACCGTTCCAATGAAGTAATTATTTTCCAGTATCGCTATTGCGGCTCTGCTGAAGAGCCTCCTCGTGTCGGCCGACATAGATCTCGTTCTGTCAGCTTTACAGCTGACATGAGGGAGGGGAGAACTTTAGATGCCAATATCTCTCAAACCGTAAAGGTTTGAGAGAGGGGATTTGTGTCACATAATTTAATTTTTTTAATCTACAAAACAAGAAAACATTTTTATGGGACATTACTGTTCCTTTAAAAAAAAATGGAGTTAGGAAGCTTGTAAAAGGTGGAGGAGCATTTTTATAAAAAATTTAGCTATTTGCAACAATTTAGCGACAGCATTTTCACCAAATATTTAAGGCCATGTTTGACTTGTTCCTAATATATACGGTCACCACATTTAAATGTCTAACTAGAATACGTTATTAATACCAACACTCATAATAAGAAATAAGGACATTTTAAGGATCCATTCACAAAAAAAACAAGAACACCTTGTCCCATATTTATAAAAACTGGAGTTATTCTGGAGTAAACCAACTGCGCCATAGGGGACAAATAGAAATCATATTGAGAATTATCTTTCATGATGGAGCAGATGGCTTGTCACAGAATTTTTCACTTTCAACTTTGTACATATGCCCATTGTTTCTAAAATCATATTTATCAGTGAGCCAAATTGGACAATACCTCTCTTTTTTCACCATTTATGATTAAGTGTTTTTAATCCCCTTTGAGTGCAAAGGTTTTGGATACCCCTCTGGCACTCAAAGGGTTAAATGAATTATGCCACTTTTTTTTTTGCCAATGCAACTACAGCATTAACTCTATACTTATCAGGTCACAGTCTCCTGGTTCCCAGTTCTTGCTGTTTTCATTTTTTGGCATATGATTTATCAACTGGTTTGCTCATAAAAAGAGACGAATGAGGTACAATTTCTGGCTTGTACACATGAGAGGTTTTTTTTGCAGAACAGATGTCCCTTGCTGAGCGATTCTTGCATCCTATGAAAGCCCCTCATTGACTTCCATCAATGCTATGCCAAGGGTCTTAGCAAATTTTTAATGTGCCTCAATCCATCCGAACAGATGGGCATTAGTTTTATGATGCCAGAGTATGAAGACAAAATATGCTGGTTGAGAGCTCCATTCACAGCCAGAACTAGAGAAGAAAAAAATATATTTCCCCAGGCCAAAACCTACTGTCAAAATTAAAACACTGACTGTTATAGCCAAAAATGTTGTAAGTTAACAGGAAGAGAAATCTTCGCTTGAATTACATTTCATTTTTATGCACAAAACATTGGAACTCTCTCAACTATCTTAGCACACCTATTTATTATGGGAAATATTATACCTGACTTAATAAGCTGCAGACGTTTAATTCTGGAGCAAGCCAGCTACATAATATGGAACAAATAAACATTTCCTAATCTCCCATTCATTTAAAAGGTAAAACAACAAAAAAGTTGGAGCTCAAATATATCAGATTACCCCAAAGCAGGCAAACATTTACAAATGGAAAAACCTACAAAATAAATAAATATAATGCTACCAACCTTTGCTAACACATGATATATAGCCAAAATGCAGATGTCAAAAGAAAATGTATAAACTTCTACTAAAATTGTTAGAATTAAAAAAATAAATTGAGATTACTCTCGTTTTCAAGTATATCCTGGAGAGGTTACTCCAAAGAGTTGCATATTTACACAAATAGGGAAACATTATATATATAGATACACACAAAAAATGCATACTAAATATATATATATTCAGTTACATATTGTTTTAGATATAAAGAAGCAGTTATTTGTAAGGATTTTAGACTGGGAGATTTATTGTTTTGAGCAGGTTATTCCAGACTTTCAGAGTTCTGAATGAGAAGCAGAGGAGGGCTGGCCTGGGGGGGCAGAGGGGCAATTGCCCCCTGGGCTGGTTACATGTCTGGGTCAATGGGCCACTGCCTCACTCAATCTCCCAACTGCTGCTGTAAATGGAGCTACCCTATTGATATCACAGAGCTTAGAATCTACACAAGAGATACCATAGAGCTACAATACAAATAGAGCTACACTAGCAGCATAACCCATTTCCCTTGTAAGCTCTATGGTATCACTAGACTAGCTATATTTCAACTGTAATCTATGTGGTCTTGTTTGCCTTACTTAACAACATTAATGCAAATATTAAAATTAACTAAATGGGATGGGCTGGGACAGTGGGCCAGTAGATTGTATTCACCCCCCAGGCCATAAGTTACCAGCCCTCCCCTGAGGAGAAGGCAGATCGGTTGGCTTCTTTCTTGTAGTGTGAGATATTCACTGAGGTGTTAGCAGTGGAGTGGAGGTTATAGTTAGTATGGAGAGCTGGAGCATATTGCTCAGGCAGTCTGGTAGCTTTCTAGAGAAATGGTTATAAACCCAGCAAGAAAAGGGAGAGAGTATGAGAGAGAGAGAGAGAGAGAGAGATAGATAGATAGATAGATAGATAGATAGATAGATAGATATGAGATAGATAGATAGATAGATAGATAGATAGATAGATATGAGATAGATAGATAGATAGATAGATAGATAGATAGATAGATAGATATGAGATAGATAGATAGATAGATAGATAGATAGATATTAGATAGATAGATAGATAGATAGATAGATAGATAGATAGATAGATAGATAGCCAGTATATGCACATACTTATGTGATACATTTCCAAAGATGAAGGATGGCTGCATAGGTGTGGAAGACAAAAATATCTAAGTGCAAGTAAGTGAACTAACCGCTAGATTGGTCTTATACTGGTACAGGTGGTAGCACTGCAATGCCATTTCTCATCTCCTCCATCACCTCCTGCAGTGTAATATTGTGCATGTAACAGAGATGCTGCTAATTTATTCTTTAATACTCTGAGAGATAAGTGTATTTTATTTTGGAGAGCCTGTCTCGTAAGCCTTCTCTTTTTGCACACTCATTGAACATGAACAAATAATAAAATATATAAAATAAAAATGTAGGCCTTTATTATTTATTTATTTATTTATTTTATTATTTGTTCATGTACCCTGGTGTAATATCGATGACATAGATGGAAAGTTATATGTTATTTATTGGAATTAATCTTGTTCAAATGTCAGTCAAAGAGGCCTTCCCCACTGAAAAACAGTGCTAAAAGAATTTTATCCAGAAACGAATACTTTTAAAGAAATTCTGAATAACCAAACACAAAGGCAAGCGAAGTTCATTTTCTATGAACATGTTCATTTTCTTGCAAGAATATTTTGGACAAAAATTAATTTTCCTCACAGTGTACAAGTCTATTCAGTTCTATTTTGTCATTTTTCATGTCTGTATTCATGCACCTAATGTAATTAATACATGTATTCACCTACAGAATGTTAACACAAAAGAATGTACTTCACATCAAAACTACTCCAAACAGGTGATGAAACGGAGAAAATATCACACAGAAATAATGATTAAAGATGAGTGAATTATTTCAGTTAATTTGCACATTCAGCACATTTATTTTTCAGACAAACATCGTCGTATGTCCTTGCACGTTTCACAAACCAGGAGTGTTATGAGTTTATTGTGTAATTGTAACCAACAAGATGATGAATACAGCGATCATACACAGGAGCAAACTGATTGGTCAGCCATTCAGTCATTGACTGTCAGCCATGCCTGGGGGGGTGGGGATTGCAGGACTAGCTCTGGCCTTAAAGTGGAACTTTAAAGTGGCCCCAAATAATTTTTAACATAGCATTAAGTATATCAATACTTTTAGTATCCTTAGTAAGTATGGCATTATTTAGAAATATAACTTCTTCAGAGACTCACCGGCAGGCATCCTGATGTAGAGGAATCTGTGCACCTGTGTTGTCCATCGCTGTCTGTACCTTAATGTACAATGCAACTCTTTCTTACGATTCATAGAGGAGACAGGGACGCTGTGATGAGTCTCAGAAGAAGTTACATTTCTAAATAATGCAGATTTTAATAAGGATAATAAAAGTACTGATATGCTTAATGCTATGTTAAAAATTATTTGAGGGGCACTTTAATATGCATGGTAGTTCCGCTTTAATTAAGCTGCCCATCCAGCCAGAATGAAGCCTGACAAATCTTTTCTATCTGGTGAGCAGCAATGTTGATTTTATTGGCTCTATGCCAACTGAGCAACTGGACGTGACATCCAGGAGTACAAGTACTTCTGTTCACTCACCTGGCAGCTGCTTGAAGGGTCTGGAAGCCCTAATTCCCCAGACTCAATGTCCCCCAACATTGTGTCTTGGAATCTGGGGGGAAATAGTGGCACAGGCACAAGACAAAGTGGGTAGCAGTGTGAGCAGTACAGGTCAGCTACCTGTGCTGCTGCTACTGCTGCCAGTGTGCCTTGTTGTGATACTCAGGAGGGGGGGAGGTGGAGGTGATGGCAAGTGTGACAGTAGGGGGCCCTTCTCCTCCACACTTGTCATCCCCAAGCAGTCCCAGTACTAATATGATGCAACAGTCAGAGTGTTGGGATTGAGGGAGTTGGTGATGGCGATGATTCTGAATCTGAAGTTGATGTTGTTACTGTTAATGCACCAGCTAGTGGGACTAGCCAGACTAGCTGTCAAGGGAGCCCACAAAATCTCCCTGACCCTGTGATTCCCCTTCCCCAGCATTGTGCCTCTGTGACATGATACTGAGGAAGGCAGAACTGGCTAAAAGCCATAATACCACCATGAATACAGATCAGTTGCCTGTGCCTGCTGCTAGTGCTGCCAGTCTGCCATCTTCACCTCTAATGATGACAAGTGTGACAGCTGGGGAGTTCTATCACATTTGTCATGAGGTTGATGGTGGAGTAGCTGGGGTGAAAGAGACATTAATGGCCTTTTTAGACCAGAGCTAGAAGGAATGGGAGACCTAAATACAAAAGGGGATGGGCATCACCACCACGAGCAGCAGTTACAACATTGCAGAGTTTGCTGCTGCTGTAATTCCTGCTGCTGCTGAGTTGCAAGGGCAGCAGGATGATGATGAGCAGCCTAGTATACCGTAGACCACCATGGAAACAGTGGGAATGGGGTCCATCAGTAGTTATGTGGGACTAGGACATGTTCTACTTGATAGCAGCAATAATCCTCTTGGTCCTGGTTGTAGTGCTGATTCTAAGGCAACAGTAGCAACATCATCCTCTGCCCAAGTCAGATTGTGGAGGAGAAGACAAAAGAGGCCATTTTCCTCCACCTTTCCCCTCCCCCATGAGGTCCTGGACAGGGGTAGCTGAAAAGTGAGAAAAATTTCCTGCATTACTTTTCGTGAAAAACAGATTTTTGCCCACAACACTAACTTCCTGCTTAAGTGACACTGGCACATAATCATCAAATGATAAAAAAGTACAACCTAAAATGTGGCAGATATGTATAGTAGTAGTGATGGAGGACTGGCGTGGTGTGATTGATGTGTGTGTGTGTGTATATATATATATATATAGAGAGAGAGAGAGAGCTAGTATTTCTGTCTATAAAGTATACATATATTTAATACAAAATATACATAATGATGATATAAAATGCCAGTACAAATTATAAGTAAGAATAAGTCCCTCTGTATGCAAAACTCGATGGATATAGCGATATACAAAACAGTGAATTCAATGAAAAAAGATCTGTAAAGTTCACAGAAAACGTGTGGATATCACCTTCCGATGTCCCCTCACTTGTCAAATAGAAAGCACTGTTAGATCACAGATATAAAAATCCAGCGGACAGGTGCTGTGTGATGAATGTGCTTCACCTGTTGGTTTCTCTTTCTTCCTTGGGTGCATAAATCTTTGGCTGTGGGTCCAATGAATGGACTTCCTACTCCCGCAGCAGGCAGAGGCCTTTGGTGTTCTCAGCAAAACATGATAAAACACCTCCCATCCTTTTAGATAAAATGTATAAATATGGACAAAAGTGAGGGTCCAAGGTATGTGAACAATATGTAATAGGATACAGAAGTGCTCCAATCCTATGTGTTTCGTATCTGTGATGATACTTCTTCAGGGATAAAATAAACAAAGTGTCTTTCTGTATTTATCACGTTTGTGCTGAGAATACCAAAGGCCTCTGCCTGCTGCGGGAGTAGGAATACCATTCCTTGGAACCACACCCAAAGATTTATGCGTACAAGGACAGGAGAGAAGCACCTACATCACACAGCACCTACCCGCTGGATTTTTACATCTGAGCTCCAACACTGCTTTCTGTTTGACAAGTGAGGGGAAATCAGAAGGTGATATCCACACTTTTTTGTGAACTTTACAGCTCTTTTTTTTTTTTGATCTAGAGGGATTTATTCTTATTTATATTTTGTGCTTGCAATTTATATCATTGTTATGTATAGGTCATAATAAATATAAGTATGCTTTATACACAGAAATACTAGCGCTCTCCTTGGAATTTTTTTGTTTGTTTGTTTATTAACCCTGCAGGGTTTAGGATAGAAGTGATCATTCTTTTCTATGTTCATAACTGCTCGGTTGTTAAAAGGGAAATAGAGGTATATAGGCACCCATTAATCCAATATTGGGCATTGGGTACAGCAGTTTTTACTGTTATCATGTGTGCGTCAAATGTAAGCTATCCTTCTCAGATTACTAATACACATTACTTATTGGTCATAGCAGTGGTCCCAAGTGTGGCATATTGTAACAACCCTTCTTCACATCCCTCCTCCTTATCTATGCTACATTTGGCCTGGTTTTCTGCTAATACATTTCAGGCACAGCTGTCCTGAAAAAATAACTGCGGCTTAGGATATGCTAGCGTGGAGCTACACATCAGTTCTCTGAAACCTCGTTTTCTCCAAAAGAATACAGCAGCATGTCCAATGCCAATACCTTGGCAACCTTGCCATTCCACAGGTGTATTTTGAGATTGTTTTTGTGAAGTTTTGGACTTCCCAGGAACTCAGTCAATGTGGGTTGGCAGGACATGGCAGAATAACCTGTAACTGTATTGCTTTAACAAGGTGAGTAGAGGAGGCGGTGGAGATAGAGGCAGCATGTGTGGACAGTCTATGACTCTTGTCATCTCCAATAGCAAACCCAGAGTCATCATTCTCCTCTGCAGAAGGAGCCATAGGAATGAACTAACTGTTGGCAGTTGTACACATCACTACTTCCCTTATCTTTCTCAGAGCCCTGGCAACATTTGGACTGCTTCTGCTACTGCTAGTTGCGGCACATCTGACCTGCTGATAGTTTGCCTCCCAGTCAGACCTGTGGCTATTCAGTTGGGATCTCAGAGATCCTAGGTGTGAACCTGCTTCCCCTCTGCTCGCATGCTTTTTGCACAGACAACAGAGAGAAACACTTAGGGCGAGATGTTCAGAAAATGGTGGTAACTGAAATTGTCTGTAATCAGAATAAAAAAGTTCTTACACCATGATCCATCAATTCTCAAACATGTTTCCGTCATTTTTTGCATCCAATTCCGCCATCTCCGTCAAAGGGAACAAGCCATCTTAAAAGTGGGTGTGGTTTATTCTTCCATCATAATGTAAGGTATTTTCAGAAAAAAATATTCGTTTGAATGTAATTTTTTTGCCTGATTAACGTCATTTTTTCCCGACATAATAAAAAGGTCTAAACTTGGAGAAGAAAAATTAAAGTACTGAGAAGCAATTTTTCGTTTCAAAGACAAAAAAAGTCTTTGTTTCCTTGAAAATTTTCACTTCAAAGACAAAATCAAAGACAATTTTTAAGATCAGAATTTTTAACGGCAATGTTCAATGAGATCTTCTTACCGTCATTTTTAATTATTTTGATGCTTTTTCAAACGTGACTGATTTACTTCTGAAAATATGGTCCTTCTTTCACTACCAACTCATGATCCAACAAGTTTTTCATTATGATGACTTTTTGAACATCTCGCCTGTTTGGATCCTGAGTGAAGTGTGGACTTCAATGGCAGGGGCATTCCTGAGGGGCTTATACTACTTCAGTGGACTTCAATGGAGGGGGCATTCCTGAGGGGCTAATACTACTACTGGGGATATATGTTGATGCAATTCTATTTCTACTACTACTAGGTGTCAACGGCAGTACTTCCAGCAGTATAGATAGGTGTCATAGCTAAGATTGCGGATATTAATAACCAGTTTTGCTGTTGTTGTTGCTGCTGGTTATTCAACACAAGTGTGTGGCTTAGTGGGACTTGGACATGGCAGTGATGCTGATGATGACTGGTAGGAAGATCAGTGTAGTTTTTTCCATCTTTTCTTGTCCAGGGTCAGAGTTTCTAATGGTTTTCTCAAACAGTTTATAGACAGGCACAGTGCTTCTTTTCAGTGGTGGCATATTGAGCCTTTGCCATTCTGCTAACTTTCTGGTCATTTTGTC
Source organism: Rhinophrynus dorsalis (assembly GCA_037306005.1). Taxonomy (NCBI): domain Eukaryota; kingdom Metazoa; phylum Chordata; class Amphibia; order Anura; family Rhinophrynidae; genus Rhinophrynus; species Rhinophrynus dorsalis. The sequence goes on along the minus strand of CM074720.1, from coordinate 514,772,144 downwards.
ACCTCTCTCACTCTACTCTAAACTTCATCTGTATCTGAAGAAGAAGAGGTTGCTGGAAGGATATATTCTAGATCTGCATCATCATCATCATTAGTCATCATTAGGTCATCCTCTGCATCAGCATAGCCCGCTGTTTTTTGCCCACTACCCTTATAATCCTCTAAGCTTTTAGAGGTGTCAGACAATGTGGTTTTACTTCTACTTTCACAAAGTTTGCTACTACTTAGAGGATAGGTATTCTGGTGCTTGTTTCTCTCACTGCTGCTAGATCTTCCTCCATTATGCCATTGCCATCACCAACCCTGAAATATGTCATTGTCATCCTCAGAGTTCTTCTTAAGTTGGACCTTGATAAACTGCATCTACATAATATTTATGTGGAAATGTATGCTCTTTAATGTCACCAGAGAGCTAAAACGTGATGGTTCTGAGTGGTGACTAGTCATAGACAGGCCATTGTGCTCTTTGTTTGTCCTGAGAAATCTCTCACATTTTGTATGCATATTTTGAAAACTCTTAGGGGTTCTACCTAAGAGTTTTCAAAACATGAACCCCTTGCTCTCAATGCCTAGGGAATCCAGTTTCACCTCACTGACAAGGCCCAACAAGGCCAAAAAGTACATCTGGGGTTAGCTGGTGTTCCCATGCAGAGGAGACCTGCCCATCATTTTGGAACTGAACTGCCCTTTTGGGAAGAATTAGTCTAATATGTACATGGAAATTTCTTCTTTGTAATGACAATAGAGAGGTAAAATGTGATGCTTCAGAGTGGTGACTAACTCTAGAACAGGTCATTGTGCTCTTTGTTCATCCTCAGAAGCCTCTCACATTTTGTATGCATAGGTTGAAAACTCTTAGGGGGTCTCCCAAGAGTGAAGGGTAATACAGATGTAGACCCCTTGCTCTCAGTGCCTAGGGAATCCAGCTGAACCTCACTGACAAGGCACAACAAGGCCAAAACGTACGTCTGGGGTTAGCTGGTGTTTGTCATGGTTTCCCAAGAATAATTCAGGAGTCAGACCGGTATAGTAAAAATGACAATATTTATTAAACAATACAAACAGAATATAACAATAAATAGGAGTAATCACAGGCAATAGACACAAGAAACAGAAGAAGTCCCACTAGAGGTCAGCAACTCTATCAGGAACAGGAGTCTGCCTAAACGAGGGAACCTCTACCAGAGACAGGCACGCTCCACTGTAGTCTCTGTATCCGGGAAGATACTCAGGAAGCGCTGCTAGAGACAACCTGATTCACATCTGTAGTCAGAGGGAAGGCAGAGGGATCTTCCAAAAGGCGTTGTACTGATTGCAAGCACATGTAGAAGTGAAATAATTATTTTTCACTAACGCGATTGCGGCTCTGCTGCAGAGCCACATGATGAAAGTCAGACCGGATATCCCTGCAGTCAGCACAACACTGACTTCAGGGAAGGGGGAGGGAGGGGAGAACTTTGCCTTCGGTTATCTCTCAAACCATAAAGGTTTGAGAGATGAACCTGGGTGCTATTAAATTATTTTGCAAATATGTACAATATGGGGGATAGTAATAATAAAGTATTACTATCCCTTTAAACAATTCAGCAGCAGCAGCAAGATGAGCAGTTGCAAATGCTACAATGACACTGAGGCATTTGCCAATGGAGAGTAGACACTGGTAACCATAACATGACGGGCTTTTTTTTTTTACTCAGGGCTTGTTCTTTATATAAACCAGAGGCCTACATAAACCAAATGTTGAGGACTTGTTTCTAACAAGCCTAAGTCCTAGTCATCACTGATTCCTCATGGCTTGTGATGCTAACAAGCCTGAACACAAAAAGTGATCTCTGATTCCTCAGGGCTTGTGACACTAACAAGCCAAGGTACAACAATTTATATCTGCTTCTTCAGGGCTTGTGACGCTAACAAGCTGAAGTATAAAAAATTCTCTTTGATTCCTTAGGGCTTGCGGAGCTAACAAGCCTGATTGCTAAAAGGAGCTATAATTTCTCAGGGCTTTTGATGCTAACAAGCCAAATTCCTTCAAATCAATGTTTCCTCAGGGTTTGGGCCTAACACAAGTCTAAGTCATACAAATCAATTTTTCCTCAGGGCTTGGGCCTAAATCTAACTCCTAAATGTCAATTCTTCCTTATAGCTTGTGCCAAACAAGTCTAAGAATTAAAAATGAATGTTACCTCAGGGCTTGGGCCTTATACAAGTCTAAGTCCTGCAACAAATCATTGTTTCCTTAGGGCTTCAGCCAAACAAGTCTAAGTCCTACAAATCAATGTTTCCTCAGGGCTTGTGCCAAACAGGTGTAAGACCTACAAATCAATGTTTCTTTTGTACTTTGTTCCTCTAACAAGTCTATGTCCTACAAATCGTCACCTACAAAATCTCGTCAACTATCAGTCTGTTCCAGTCACAGCTTACATAAGGGGGTTCCTGTCTCTGTAATGTTACATGTCAAGTTTTTTTATTTTATTTTTAAATGTACTTATTTATTATCTATCTCCCAAATGCCAGTCAACAACCTCCCCCCCCCAAAAAAAAAAAAATTCCCTGTGCAATTGATTTTTTCCTCAGACTCCATCAACACTGGCACCCTCTTCCAACCCCTTTTATACCATGTATTTTTTTTTTTATTAACTGTTCCCCCAGTCCCAGTCAGCAAACACATCCCCCAAAAAAAGACCTTCCGGATGGATCACAGCAAGGGACAATCTTCTGTGAGCATAAGGAAAAACCTGCCCTCCTCCTTCAAGGGGGAAGGGGGTTATGCAGTGTTTTTCTTATACTCACACCCAGAAGATTGTCCCTCGCTGTGAGTTGTCCGGTCAAGTGACCATATTCCACATATGAGGGGAGGCGGCTTACAATAGATAAAAGGGGCTTGAGGGGTTCACTTTGTAATTCAATTACTCTGGAATTATACATCGTAAAGAATGGTAATACTGCTCGATGTGGCCCAAAAACCATAAAGAATAATTGGAGATGCATTTATTTTAAAACATTACTATCCCTTTAAGGATATGAGTTAACCCTTTGAGTGCCAGAGGGGTACACAGTGCATTGCAAAGCAATGCATTGCATACCCCTCTGGAACTCAAAGGTTTAACATATGAAAATGGACTGTCATTTATGTGCACATAGTATGACAAACATATGGGATAAAAAATATTAATTAAAATATGGGTAAACTGTTAACTTTCCCTCAATATTTTATTTATATAGCTTCTTTTACACGTCATATTTATGTCATAATCTGTGAATATAAATGTTATGTTATACCAGCTTTATTTGTTGACCCTTGCCTGAAGCAGGGACCTTAGTATCCTGAAAGCTGGCATTCACTACACTCTCTGTTAGACATTAGAGGGGCACTATCATGTATCTGAAACCCCCTAGTCACTTTATCTGCACTGATAGATACCCACTAATCCTATCGTATTCTGAAAGCTGACATTCCCTACACTCTCTGTTAGACATTAAATGGGCACTATCATGTATCTGAAACCCCCAGTCATTTTATCTGCACACATAGATACCCACTAATCCTAAGTGTTCTGAAAGCTGGCATTCCCTACACTTTCTGTTAGACATTAAATGGGCACTATCATGTATCTGAAACCCCCTAGTCACTTTATCTGCACTGATAGATACCCACTAATCCTATCGTATTCTGAAACCTGACATTCCTTTCACTGTATGTCAGACATTTGAATGGCACTATCATGTATCTGAAACCCCCAGTCACTTTATCTGCACACATAGATACCCACTAATCCTAAGTGTCCTGAAAGCTGGCATTCCCTATGCTCTCAGCCATTCAAATACATCACCTTTATATCACTCTTGTGATTTCTGTATTACAAAAACATTTTGCTCCTCATCTAACCTATTGGCTAACAAGACACCACTGGCGCAATGCAAGAAATGTGCACATCTGATAAAGGCATTTTGGTGCACAGATAGATTTTGCGCATGTTCTAATCCAGGAAGATGAATACTGAACGCTTTTTGAATTGCGCATAAAAAATTCCTTTTTTACGACAACACTACACACAAGTATAAATCCATTCGCAATACCACTTACTGCATTAGGAGCATTTGTTAATCCACTCACACAGATTCGTTAATCCTGGCCACGCCCACAAAAAATAGATACTCGCAGCTGTTTGCTAATCTTGATTTTTCATGCTCAATTCAACAAAATCATGCACAAACCTATTCCCTAGTGGTTTTCACACGGGAAATAGCGATTGCGCATGTTTCCTGCATTCCAACATATGTTTTCTCTTGGTTAACATTTTCTAAGACATCTTAAAACTATATGAATGTCTTTGAAGTCGCTTATAACCCTTTTTAGTGCCAGAGGGGTACAGAATGCATTGATTTGCAATGTGTTATGTACCCCCCTTAGCACTGAATTAAAGGATCACTAACTTCCTAATAATAAACCACACTTATATTAACTTGGATATAACATCCTAATGGCCACTATGAATCAATTCTGTCTTTACTGGTTCTAGGGTGACCACGTGTCCGAAAATGCTCTGGACTGTCCCTTAATTTGGTGCTGTGTCCCGCTTCCCAAATCATCCCCCACCGTGACAAAAAGAGTCCCAGAATCAGCAAAGCCTAGATGTCATCCCTATTCCACCTGCCGGTGCACACTCCACGTACCACCACCATCGGCCAATGAAGGAAGAGTATTTGCAAAATGTTCCTCTCCTTATTGGCTGGCTGGTGTGTGCATGTGTTTCGGATGCCACCCAGGGCACTGTGCATGCCACGAGTGAGATACAAGTGAGTGACAGTGTCTCACAGTCTCTGTGCAGGCAGCTGCGGAAGTTCCAGAAGAGGACTGGGAGGATTAGAGTGAACAGCATGCTGCACTGCAGTCACAGTGTGAGTGAGACTGAGTCCCTCGGCTGAGCAGCTCCGGCCGGCACTGACTCCTCACTGAGTAAGACTTCAACATTACTATACACACACAAACATAGCTTTTTAAATTAATAAGCAGAGCATACACTTTGGGCAACTCACTGCAACTTATGGACTGTGCTGCAAGCAACTCGCATAGATCACTTTATGGCTATGAGCTTTGCGCCTATGTTAATGTTTTGCTCCTAAGTTAAACCTTTGAGTGCCAGAGTACTACACAACAAATTGCCAAGCAATGCATTGCATAACACTCTGGCACTCAAAGGGTTAATTGAGGGTAAGAGGGATACCCAACCTTCTAGTCCTCAAGGTTGTTTTTTTAACCTGTCTGTAAAATGAGCTATGTTATTATTTCACATCTTTATATATAGATTTCAGACACATTGTAATGTGTGATGGTACAAAGGCACATTGCCACTCCCCCCCACACACACACATACACACAACAGTTACTTTATGACTTTCAGTAGTGTCATGATCATATCAAAATGTCTACTTAGTTTCCTGTTTGTTTCATTCACCACATATCAACTCTGTTTAAAAGAATGGCGATTTTAGATTGGGTCCAAAGAAAACAATTTTGTGATTTTGCCACACCTGTGTATTTATAGACCTGTCCTATTTACTGCTAAATCCCTTATTCTCTAATATTTTGTTGTGGCGGGAATCTTATTCCTGTAATTTAACCATCTCCTATATAATAATTTGCTAAAACGTGTGTAACGACAAAGTCATGCGCAGAAGAGACTGCTGCGCGTGCTGCAGTCATGCTCAGTAGAGACTTCGGAGCGTCCAGCTCTGTATCAGCCATGGCGCGGGCAGTCTCTACTGCGCATGACTGCCCCGCGACCGGCTGGCAGTGGCACAGTGGCCGTGTAACGTGCTCTTCAACTAGTCACTAATAACAAGCTTATATAACTGGTACCAGTACTTAAAGGGATAGTAATACTTCATTTTAACTTTATTTTATTTTGTAGGCATTAAAAAAACATGAAGAATGATATAAGTCTTATCTCTGAAACCTTTAGGGTTTAAGAGATATTCACAAACAAAGTATCCCCCCCTGTTCAGCCAGATCAGAAGGGAGGTGCCCAGGTAGACTGCAGAGAGGGACAATCTTCAATTAAGATAATGGAAAAAGCTGAAAAACTTGTCAAGGGGGGAAGGGCTTTCATTGTTTTCATACAAAGAAAATTGTCCCCTTCTGTTATCTGTACTGTCATACAACCAGACTCACATCTGAGAAGAGATGGCTTACACTAGGTAAAAGGGGCGGGGAGGGGAACTTTGCTTGTGAATATCTCATAAACCATAAAGGTTTGAGAGATAAGACTTATATCATTCTTCATGTTTTTTTAATGCCTACAAAATAAAATAAAGTTTAAACGAAGTATTACTATCCCTTTAATCTCCCCACTGCTGAGAGCTGTTTTATTCAAAAGTTATTGAAGCTCAAATTTATATTATTTACATATTGCATTTCCGTGGGGGGGTTCTCAGCATAGGCAACCTAATATTATATAGACAAAAGGCAGGTGCAGCATTCTTATTTTGATTTTAGCTCCTATTTTAGAGAGGAATTGCATTTGTACACCACCCTGTATTGGTCCTGACTTTGCCATGACTTGTTCATAAAATGTGTGTTTCTGAATGGCAGAAAGTAAATGTGGTCACCCTACCTGGTTCCCCAGAATTAATCTTTAACTCTTTGAGTGCCAGAGGGGTACGAAAGGCATTGCAGAGCAATGCCTTGCGTACCCCTCTGGCACTCAAAGGGTTAATTCATACTGGATATCATGACCATGTAGATGGATTATTTGGTATCAGACTCTATGGTTCGTATGTTCAAAAGAAAAGAGGAGGAGATTTGGGGCAAACCATTTACATTATATGTGAGAACTAAAAATTCCCATTGACTTAACTGGTTAAACCTCTAGAATGCTAGAGAGATCTCCAACATATTAGACCTCTCTAGCATTGAATGGGTTAAACTGCCCATTTAAATAAAATAATTTGTGGAATTTTTAGTTATTGCCTATATTGCAAATGGTTTGCCCCAGAACTCCTCCACTTTTCTTTTGAACATACGGCCCTAGGACTCCAAACTCCTCCTATGAGAGTCTTCCATCTTTCCAAGAATTCTTAAAGGAGCAGTAAACCATTTGTTATAGTCTTTTCCTGGTGGGTAAAACAAGGGTACTCAACACTACTTGCAGTTGTTTTATTCAAAGTTCCACCAGTTCAAATAGTCAGGAAGTGAATTACAGTGTGATTACTTCCTGAAAGTTCTAACTGATAGCATTACTCAGCAGTTTCTATCACATTCTATGGAGAACTGTTTGTTGTGACACACCTGTCTTATTCAATGTAACAGAATATCTAACTGAAATCTGTGCACTAAAGGGTAGTGTTAATGAAAAAAACAACAGTTTAAACTATCATAACTTTGGCAATATGCATATCTTAGCAATGAACCCTACTTTTACTCGGCAGTTAAAGCCCTAGAGTATATGTTTTTCATTAAAAAAACGTTTACTGCTTCTTTAAGTGTGAGGGGTTTTGGTTCCTAGATTATGGCAATAAATAATTAATCCACCTCATTTACATGATATCTTGTACTAATTAAACATTCATTATCGGGAATAAGTGAATACACAATTGATTTTTAATGACTATTAGGATTTTCTGTACAGATTAAGGTTAGTGGAAGGTGATTTCTTCTATGCAGCTGTTTGTCAGTATCTATATATAGTTTTTCATTTGACCTTTGTCTAGTTGGTTGTGTTTGTTGAGCATTATTTTAGTATGATTGAGATAAGCTCCTCCCATTTCCCTTTAGAATCAAGAAACCATGAGAGTAGGGTGGCACTGGTTTTTGGAAAGCTAATATTTTCATATCAGATGACATATCACTGAAATCTGTTGCTGTAGTTTGTTTTGGGGAGGCTAAGCCTCCCTTCCCTTAACACCCTCCCATATAGGAAAGTATTTTATCAGATAGCAAAATATGACTGTCCATCTATAGACTACAACATTTTCAGCTCATAATATGTATGTAGAGAGTACTGAATGTTGCATGAGAGGGCATGACTTTGATTCATTTTGCCTTAATTTGCTGTCAACAGTGGCGTAACACCCGCAGCACGGCTGATGTCCCGGCAGCCATTGCTCGAGTAATGCAGATCGCTGGGAGATGACATAATCTCCCAGCGCTCTGCATTACTAAGGACCGCGCGGGAGCATGTCACACACACCGCTAGACCACCAGGAGGTAGGAGGACGGGGGTCAGTAGGGGCAATGTGGCGATGGGGGCATTGTGGAGATTGGGGAGAAATGTGGAGAATGAGGGGCATTGTGGAGATTGGGGGAAACGTGGAGCATGAGGGGCATTGTGATGGGGGCATTGTGGAGATTGGGGGGAAATGTGGAGAATGAGGGGCATTGTGGAAGGGGCAATGTGGAGGTGGCCAATGTGGTTGAGGGGGGCCAATGTGGTCGGAGGGGGGCCCGTGGCAATTCTTACACCAGGGCCCCGTGGCTTCTAGTTACGCCTCTGGCTGTCAAAGTGCATCTCACATGTTATGAAAATTAAATAACCATCACAAACCTTTAGAAAGTTAACATCACAAGGTGCTTGTACACTTATAGGCCAGACAACTAATGGCTTTTTGAAATAACCATGAAGCAGGGAAAAAATGGAGCAGCATATGTGGTTATAGCAATGAATGTAATTGTATTTAATTATATACTATAATGAGTTAGACAAATGAATAAGCCACACACCTGTGTTGGGACCTTAGTCTCCTGAAATCTTGGATTGTCTGGGATCTTTGGTAGCTATTAGAGGGACACTATAACCTTTTTGAAACTCCCTTATTCGGCTTATCTGCAAACATAGATGCCTATTAACACTAATAACTGCATCCGCCATTGTATATTATATTCAAAACTAACTTTTCATTCCATCTGTTTCATCGGTGATGAGCATCGTCATCTTGTGCCATTGTCACAGCATTCCCTTCCATGTTGAGTGTTTCCTCTCCACTTCCACTTCTCATCTCAGGTTGCTCTTCTCCTTTTTGGCAGCGTCAGGAGTGTAATCTTTGCCCATTCTTATCATGCATGTGCCATGATGTGCACACTGCTGATGAGATGCAGGAGAGCCCAGCATTCTCCCTGCAGAAAAATTGAGGGGTATGTTATGTGGGTTCACTATCAAAATGTCGCCCTCTATTTGGCGACCAACACAAGGCTGCATTAAAAATGTTACCTTATTGAAAAGGGCAATATCAGAATGTCACCCAAATGACAAGGGCGACATTCTGATGTCGCAGCCATCAAAATGTTGCAATATAATAGTATTGCAAAAATAGCGCTGTGGTGCCCCCATTCTTGCCTGATCGCCACACGTCTGTTACATCCTTGGACCCACTGCTCTCAGCAAACCCCTAAAAATCGCCAATGCTGAGCTCTTCCTTCAAACTAAGCAGACATGCCTGTTGGTCTCCAAATAAAGGGCGACATTTCAATAAGATACATGTTACGTGGGGAGTGTGGTGCCTCAGGATGGCATGGAGGCAGTCGCTAGACAACGAAAGACTAATTAAACAAAATGGAGTGCTGTTTTATCCTACTGAGCGATAGATGGGTACCCAACGCACTGGGACTCAAAGGACTAAAGCCCAGACATAGGGCACCTAGAGGGTGAATGTAAATAAAAGTCGTACTTTAAAACTAGCAATCAGGTAAAAATATTTAAACGGTATATAGCTAAACTTGGATAAACTTTATAACAACCCCATCTTACAAAGTGATAATCACATCAAAAAACATCCTCTTAAAGGTGATCTATCACCACTATACAAGTTAGCCTTAATAGTTAGAGTATATAGTGAATAAGTGTAAAAATGTATTCATTTTGTTTTTTAAATCTCTATTTGGCTGAAATTGAAGTAATAAACGCTGCCCTGTATCTACTTCCAGATAGATTGCAGTTACCTGCTCTGTACCACACTCTGTCACTATTCCTCTGCTCCCCTCCCTCTATCCAGCCTCTTCCAATGACGGAGGCTTACACAGCTGGTAACTGCAGTCTGTCACTCTGCCTCTGCTCCCCTCCCTCTATACAGACTCCTCCAATGATGGAGGCTTACACAGTTGGTGACCGCAGTCTGTCACTCTTCCTCTGCTCCCCTCCCTCTATCCAGCCTCCTCCAATGACAGAGACTTTCTGCCTGTAACGTGGAGCGGTCTTATTGTCAGAGATCAATATCTAGCCAATGAGACCACTTCAGCTTACAGGCAGACTATCTGGAACTAGATACAGGGCAGCATTTATTACTTCAATTTCGGCCAAATAGAGATTTTAAAAACAAAATTAATACAGTTTTACACTTATTCACTATATACTCTAACTATTAAGGCTAACTTGTATAGGGGTGATAGATCACCTTTAATGCCACTTTCACAAAGGGGAAGGCAATGAGATTGTCTGTAGGTGTTTTGGGCATTCCCTTAGCCAAACTCAAACCTACACACAGGGCTAATCGATTGTCAGGCCTCCAGCTCGTGGGGACTACAACTTCCATGATACCCAACCAGCCAGGAATGATAGGGATCGTAGTCCCCAACAGCTGGAGGTCAAACAATTTAGAAGCCCTTATCTACACCATGTATAAACACGGCATAGACAACTTGGTTGCTGCCACTGTCAGTTTTCCTGGCAATGTAATAGGGCAGGCATTTTGAGAGGTTTGAATCCAGTAGTTGGGGAATCTAATCACAGCAGAGCTTTGATTTCTGATTTGGTCAGATAAAGCTGTACAATTACTTGCATATCCAAAAAATCACCTCTCGCTGCCTTTACAGGCTCATAAAAAGATCAGTTTCTACAAGCTGGGTGGAATAAATTGATAAAGTAGAATAACAATACAAGTTAGACGCTCCCACTGAGACAAGGTTATAAATCCTATAAAAAAAAAGAAAATGGTGATTCATAGAAAATGTGTACATTAAACTTTTCATTATTCATTAACAGGGAAAACTGCTTTTAAAGTCATAGGTTCACATTAAAGTTTCACACGGCCTCTGTGATCATATACTGTTCTGCATATCTTGGGTGCAGCCGTCAATGTTAGAGGTAAATGTGTACATTTGCCCAGTGTCTCTTTAAATCTATCACCTTTACATCATTTCTGTGATTTTTTTTTTTTAATTATTACAAAACTACGTTGAATCCCATCTTAAAACGTTTACAAAACATTTATAAAGCAATGGCAGTTTCCCGCTAAGTACCCCTCTGGTACGTAAAGGATTAAGGGAACTGTTGTGGACAAGCGAGAATGTTTGTTCCTTGTTATAATTAATGCTGAGATGAAACAAGATACATACATTGTCATTCTGTGACAAAAAGTGCCAGTTGTTATGCTTGATGTATTACTCCCTATGTGTTCTCGTACCCTGAGGGTGTGTTGCTGACAAAGAAACCTACACAGCATTGCAAGGCAAAACACTCCCTGCCCATCTGGAAGGGAGTCATGCAGTAAGTTTAAAATGTGCTGAGCATTGTGGAGGTGCATTAAAATAGAAGCATTCATCCATGTTATATCTCCCCCAATCTTTCAGCCTCATAAAGATTGATTTACTAGAATCCTCATAGTGTAAATTGGAAGATGTTTACTTTGGTTTTGTTTCACCTTGCATACAAACCTTTAGTGCAGCGTTCTTATTTATGAATGAGGTACATAATCCCCTTGGATGGTAAAGATGATTCACAATGAACTGGAGACAACTCTAGCATCCAAACGATTACATTTACAGTTTATAACCCATAATGCCCTTTTCTATGCTCATTTTATAGGAGTAGCAAAACTGTTCTAAAATATATATTTTGTAGGGTGCTTTCTGCTGTACAACTGGGAGATGCTTTGTTCCAAAGTTATTATGTTTCAAACTGTTGATTTTTTATAAAAAAAACAGTGCCAACTGGTGTCCAGTCATTCACCTACAGTTAACATCAGGGGTTATGCAATAAGGTGTGATAAAGACATGATAAAGACAGGGGAGGGCTGGCCTGGGGGGCAGAGGGGCAATTGCCCCCTGGGCTGGTCACAGGTCTGGGCTGGTGGGCCACTGCCTCATCAATATCCTTCTAGCTGCTGTAAATGGAGGTACACTAGTGATACCACAGAGCTTACAACTAAATGGAGCTACCCAAGTGGTACCACATAGCTTACAATTAAATGGAGCTACATTAGTGATACCACAGAGCTTACAACTAAATGGAGCTACCCTATTGGTACCACAGAGCTCATAAATGTAATGGAGCTACACTAGTAGCATAAGCAATTCCCCCTTGTAAGCTCTATGGTATCATAAATGTAGCTTTAAATTGTAAGCTCTATAGTATCACTAGAGTAGCTTCCATTTCAACTGTAAGCTCTATAGTATCACTAGTGTAGCTTCCATTTCAACTGTAAGCTCTATAGTATCACTAGTGTAGCCCCATTTAAGTTGTAAGCATTGTGGTATCACTAGTCTAGCTTCCATTTCAATTGTAAGCTCTATAATATAACTAGTGTAGCACCATTTAAAGTGTAAGCTCTGTGGTATGATTTGCCTTCACAACATTAAAGACAAGTTTAAAATGTACAAAAGGGGTAAAGTGGGACAGTGGGCTGGAACGATAGTGGAAATGGGCCACTTGATTGAATTTGCCCTCCAGGCCACTAGTTGCCAGCCCTCCCCTGGATAAAGAGCAGATAACCTTTCCAGTGTGATAATAGGGATGGGTGAAAGTTCAAACAGCAAGGTTTGTTGTCAGTATGAAACCACCCCCAGGAAGGAAATCAGGCATTGTTGCTATCATTGTACCCATTCTCTGTCTCCAACCTCAACTTGCTAACAATAGTTCTTAGCCTGCAGTGCTAACAATATTTTCAAGGCTTACATTGCTGTTGGACTCGGTGTGCTAACAATGTTAAATTTCAACTGTGGATTTCCCTGCCTCGGCTTGCAGAGGTATTACAGCAGATTTTATCTCTGGTATAGAAAGAATAGGCAAAAACTGGCAAGGTTCTCATGGAAATGTAATTGGTGACAGTGCGTGTCAGTCATTGGTGGAAATATGTATTTATGTAATATGCAAGTATCTTGATAAAGACCCCAGAGTGGGTCAAAACATTAATAAACTTGCACAGCTTTGATCTTCAAGTCCTGTGAGTGTTGTTGATTCTTATATATATATATATATATATATATAAATTATATGCATGCACTGCTAATATGTTAGTCCTTGCCTCAGTGCTTATGCCGAACAAGTCATATAATAGTTACAGTGATTAAAACAGTAAATCATATATAATCAAGCCCTTTTTTCGATGAAGCCAGGAGTTTAGTTGAGTTCATTGTCAACTTTTTTACCTCCTTCAGGGTCCTTATCAAGGATAGATAGATAGATAGATAGATAGATAGATAGATAGATAGATAGATAGATAGATAGATAGATAGATATATGGATAGATAGATATATGGATAGATAGACTGATAGATCGATAGATCGATCGTTCGATAGAGAGCAAAATGTGCAAGGATCTTAAATTATATTTAGATGAAAATAAATTTAAACAAATGCAAAACATGACATGGCTGGATCAAATATAGCCTCCAATTAATTTGTTGATGTGGGAGACTGTCAATTTTGTCAATTAGCACAACATTACTGTCACATTCCGTAACTATGAAAGGTCAAAGAGACAGTTCTGTAGGCATAGACTGGAACACCAGAAGGTCATTATCAGCAGTGGCCCAGATTGTTGTTTTGCTTGATATATCCATACGGTAAACACACTGGTAATCCTGGTGGAACTCATGTTGTAAGACTTGGACACACATAAAACTTTGAGAAATAAATACACTACCAACAAGGTACTACTGATAGTTGATGTTTTATCACCTTTATCCACAGGGGTTAAAAGAAAATGTACCATAGACAACAATTAAAAATCCCAATTGATTTAAAGATATAGTAACATTTTTTTATGGAAAATATATATTCAGCATTTATTACAGCTGCAACTTGTTTGAGTTCTTGTCTTTTTTTTCTTTAATATATAATTGTAAAAAAGGGGTTAAAAGCTTCTTTTAAATCATTGGTAATTTGGTGCAATTTTGTGTAGTTACTATTATGGACCAGAAATTGTCCCTTTAGGTTCATACAAATTTGTTGTGGATTCTAACAACCAAACCCTTTTAACAAGGAGTTAAAAGGAATCAGAATGCTACTTTGCACAGGTATTCATTTTAATCTTTAAAGACTATCTCATCACAGGTCCAGTTCCACAAGATTAGCGTAAAGCCACTCTAGTGCCTTTATTTAAAAAAGTGAACTAAAACAGAACCTGGGAATTATAGACCTGTGATTTTGACCTCTGTAGTGGGAAAACTGCTAGAAGGGATAATAAGGATAATAACGAATTATATTCAGGATTACACTGTGGAAAATAAGATTATTAGCCGGAATAAACATGGTTTTATGAGAAACAGATTTTGCCAAACACATTTTTTCAGCTTCTATAAAGACATAAGTAGAGACCTAGATGATAGTAAAGCAGTAGATGTAGAACATCCAGGATCTGCAAAGGCATTTGATATTAGTGCCACACAGGAGGCTGTGCATAAAATAAGAAATTGGGGCTGGGTATAACGTTTTGCAACTGGATAGAAAATTGTTTGAAAAATAGGGACCAGTGTGTTCTAAATGGAAAATTATCCCGTTAAAGTTGAGAGTGGAATACCTCAGGGATCAGTACTTTTTTTTAATAGTTTTTAAATGACCTGGAAATAGAAAACAAAATATCAGTACTTGCAGATGGCAATAACATGTGCAGGGTAATAAATTCAGAACAGGATGTTAGTTCTCTACAGAGGGATTTACATAAAATGGCAGATTACATTGGCAACATAAAAACAGAGTTGATGAGGCTGAAAAAAAAACATGCTTCCAACCCATGCCAAATCACCCTTGTTGATCCAAAGGAATGCAAAAAAAAAAAAAAAAAAAAAAATTAAGGAAGCCATTTCCAATTAAGCCACAAGTGGATAAAAATAATTCCTTCCTAACTCAAATGACAGTCAGATATTTCTCTGGATCAACATCCTATCTGCTTTGAAGCCATCTGTCATAAATCTCAGTATTGTTCTGTGTTACATAGGTATCCATTACTTTTTTGAAAACAGTTACAGTATCTATAAGGATAGCATTCCGAGGAAAATAATTCCATAAATCTACTGCTACTGTCAAAAAATCCCTGCCTTTGTTTCAGTTGAAAGTACCTTTCCTCTAGTCTTAATGAATTAACTCTTGTTCTTAGCTCAGCTCTTTGAGTTTGTTGCTTGGAGAGTTATTTCTATTGACCTTGAATATATTTGTAAATGGTATTCATATCACCCATTTGATGTCTCTTCTCTAATGTAAACAAACAAATTGTATATGAAGTTCAATGTGGGAAAGTGTAAAGTTATGCATTTGGGAAGAACAAATCTCAAAGCTTCTTAATGGAATCATTATAGTAGA
Organism: Rhinophrynus dorsalis; assembly: GCA_037306005.1. Classification (NCBI taxonomy): domain Eukaryota; kingdom Metazoa; phylum Chordata; class Amphibia; order Anura; family Rhinophrynidae; genus Rhinophrynus; species Rhinophrynus dorsalis. Next base: position 514,756,636 of record CM074720.1, on the reverse strand, counting down.
CTTTTTGCTAAAGAAAGATATGGGATTCCTTATAAACTACAAACTTAGAGACAGTTATCAGTATCAAAACAGCAGCAGCAAAGCAAAGGTGTATTGCAGCAAGAGTGGATAATATATTTTGCCACTGTACTAATCATCATTGTGCAGTTTTGGGCACCAGTACAGAAAAAGGGTATTCTAGAACAGCAAAGAGCAACAAAATGATTTAAGGGAATGGAGGACCTGAAATATGAAGATCATTTAAACAATTTATTTACTCTAGAGAAAAGATGATTAAGTGGGGGATCTTGTTACACCATATAAATATAAGAAAGGTCAATACAAGGATCTCTCTTGGGAGTTTTTCATTCCAAGGCCTCATAAAATCATTGGAGCCACACATTCAGATTATAGGAAAGGAAGTTTCAACTTCAGCCCTTGCCGAAGCTTGTGGTTATGGCAAATACAGTAGATCCATTTAAGAACAGATTAGATGCATGTCTAGTACAAGCGAGCATATTATACTGTGAATTATTTAGGAGTCTGGAAAGCTTAGTTAATTCTTGTTTTCTTGGTGATACTGTGGAAAAGGTTCAACTTGATGGACTTGTGTCTTTTTTCAACCCAAGTTAATATGTAACTTAAATATTTCTTAGTAGACAATATTGGTCAACTAAGAAAGTAATCAGCATACATTATTACACTGTGTCATCAATAAATAAAGGATCATTTTTATAAAGTCTATTTATATTACAAAGAAATAGCTAGCACAACATATAGACAGTTTTTGGTTCTCTTTAAAAAAAGTGATGGTTTCCTACAGATAACCATGATTCTGAAAAGTTTTCAAGATCACTAGGGCATAAATTCCTCAAACTGTGGAAAAAGCAGGATATCAAATATGCTCCTCTTCCCTAGCTGCGATCATTGATGAATACCATCAGGATTCATCAATAACCTGTCATATTTTCTGCTTTGCCTAAAATGTGTATGTGTGTGTTTGCCCCATACATTGTAATGGAATCCGTAAGCCATTACTTATTAATAAGTGACAGCCAGATACAATTAGGCAGTTGCTGAATGTGTGAATGGTTAAGAAATCCTCCAGTTTTCTTGCACATTAAACCATTAGCACCTTGACGAATTCTGGACTACTTTTGGAATTATTTAGATATATAGATTATGCTAAGTAAGGAATGCCGTTCAGGCACTTTCTGTCTTAGTCCTGCATCACCTCACCACTCGATGACAGACACTGCTCAGCAGTGCATTTCCCTGCTTCCCTAGCACTGATAAGATTTAACTACAGTGAGTGGAGGAAGTAATGTAGCGCCAAAACAGGAAGTGCCTACACTGCATGCCTTCATTAGCATAATCTATACATATAAATAACTAAAAACCTAATTTTCTACATTAAAATGGCTAATTTAGCATATAGGTGTGTTTAACCCTTTGAGCAAAGTGTTGTGTACTCAAAGGGTTAAAACACTGTTTAAAAATCACAATGTTGTTTTTAGATGATAGGGTACCTTTAAATCATTGGCAATTTCTGTTTGTCCCCTGTGGTGCAGCTGGTTTGCCCCAGAATTGCTCCATTTCTTCCTGATACATACACCTCTCTGTGTTCAGAGCATCATTGATTGTTAAGAAAACGTTGTGATAGTCTGATTTATAGCCGGTTGTTGTGTTAATTGAAGGATCAATGTTCCGTGCAGAAACTATACTTGCTATGCATTAGTATCTGAATTCATAAGTTGTGTTGTGACTTTGGAAACAGTGACCTTCCCTTCTGTGCTGTCTGCTACATGCTGCTTAATGAATAAAACTTATTACTCGGATACACATAGACTAGCTAAAAAATCTGTATAAATCAGTATGCAAATTTTATAGTTACCCCATTGGGTACCAGTCTAATGTACTATAAAGAACTGGAATCATTCTAGGGCCAACCGACCATAGGATCAACTAAAACCCCCAAATTATTTAAATAGGGCTTTCAAATCCTTGACTGCTGGAGTATTCAGGGGGTTAAAAGTTTCATTTAAATGAATGTGAATTTTGATAATGTCTAGTTTTCTTATATGCTACAATTGGCTTGCTGCAGAAATACTCCCTCACATATTACATCCTATTTAATAAATCAATACATCAATGTAGATTAATTTGAAAGCTCTCTCTTACACTGTTCTTTAATATTGTTTACCATAGTATTGTATACTGGTTCAAGAACAACATTGACTGCCCAGTAGTTGTACAGTGTATATTATACATGGACAAGCAAAGTACCTCCAGCTGAGGAGAACTACAATTCCCATCATCCCCAGCCAGCCTATGATAGGAGTTGTAGTTCTCCACAGCTGGAAGGCCTCTGTTTGCCCAACCCTGCTATAGTTAGTAATTGTGTACTTGTTAGGCATTCACTACCATGGTAATGAAATTTAAGTAAGAGCTCCCTCTAGTGGGGGATATACAACAAACTCACACTTCACTGACCCACTGACCTTACAGCTTCTGTTTTCTTTATACAAAATTAGATATTGTGCAGGAATACATTTTCTAGTAACACATTCTGCACTTTCTTGTACAAAATATGATCTGTTTTCAAAGCTTTTGAGTGGTGGCGAGATGAACAACACATTTTTATACACACAGACTGTTAATGATGATTTAAACCAGGGCCGCCATCAAAAATCTTGGGGCCTAGTACAAACCTGAGGCCTGGGTGCTGCAGTGCATTGGATACCTCTCTGGCATTCAAAGAGTTAAGACAGGCCTCTTCATCTCCCACAGAGCACAACGCATAGCAGTATTGAACAGCGTCCATGGGCTACAAATGCTTTTATTTGTGAAGCATAAAATTGAACAGAATATCCTAAATGAACATCGTTGCTCAAATGAACTCTTCAACATCATTATATTCTAATGTCCTGTAGCAGCCAAGCTGAATGGTGACATTTCTCTATTACCCTCAAAGGCACTCATGGACTTACATTTTTTTTTTTGCTGGATTAAAAAGTCATACTGAGAATGTGAAAAGCAATAATAACTTTCTGACAAATTTAAAAAAACACGAGTTTCTTGA